>VWPU01000622.1:217007-389123 GCA_013398955.1 Callaeas wilsoni
CTCCCCTCCCCCCCCCTCCCCTCCCCTCCCCTCCTCTCCTCTCCTCTCCTCTCCTCTCCTCTCCTCTCCTCTCCTCTCCTCTCCTCTCCCCTTCCAGAGCTGGCAGCCACATGATATACTTCAAAGCAAATATTTCTGATAAGCCTCTTGTACAGTATAACTCCATAGTATAGGCCTCATAGACCATTCACATGAGTTTAAAATGTACAAAGTCATAAATATTTTTAAAATAAAATTTTTATTTTTATTTAGTTTAAAAACACTACAGATGAACAGAATGAGGCATGTACCTTTTTTTAGTAAAATGTTTAAATGTTTTGTTTCGAGAAATTCTGGCTTGTTATTAATCTGTATTGCTACTGATCAAAATTACTGACATGCTGTTTCATATTTTTTAAAAATGAGGATTTTCCCAGAATTTCAGTGGGGACATGAATTCTTTAAGTATCACATAAAAGGCATGTGAATTTGATGGGATTTAGGCTGAGATCATTGGCAGGTCCAAAGGAAAATTAGTCATGAAAGTAGAGCTTTCTAAGTAATTTGGAAGCTTTCAAGGCCATATTTGTCACTGTGCATGAATTTAAAATCTCGGAAGTTTTAAGATCAGATTTATTCTGCTGAGAAATTAATGGACTTCTGATGTGAAGAAAGATTTTATATTTCATAGCCTTTTCAAAGTTACTGTAGCTATTTGGAGTCAGAATTTTGTACATTAGAATAATCTCCTTGAAGAAAGATTAGTAAATGTCATGTGAGAGATATACTCAAAGGCTCCACTCCATATCAAGTGATTCTAATGATTATCACCCAGACGTTAAAAAAAAAATTACATGGATATTAGTATCATAGAACTTTGTACTAATTGTAAGATATTCAAGAAACTAGAAAGTTTAGACTATTTTGCTATAGAAACATTTCACCAAAGATTCATATGGTTCAAAGATTGCATCTTTCTTTAATCTGTATGAGTTTGCACTAGCTGAATGTCAGATTCATCAGATTTGATTTCCTGTGCATTCTTGGTCTTAGTTTTAATTTAATTGCTCAACCATAACATTGCAACAAAATAGCTGATTTATAGCAAGCTCATTTCTTTTAGATGTGTAGTTTAAATTTTGTTTCCTCTAAATAGAGGAAGCCTTCTCATATAATGAATTCTCATTTACCTCCAATAACAACAAAAATCCATTAACTTCATTGAAACTACTCATGTGTAGAACATTAAGCATGTGTATATGATTTTTGCAGAATGGATCTAATTTTATTCTCATTAAAATATAAGAGTGCATTTTTGAGAAAAAGGGAAATTGGGATAAGTTTTTAAAACTGCTCATTTTCAGCTGGGGTACAGTTAATTTTCTTCACAGTGGCTGGTATGGGGCTATGTTTTGGGTTCATGCTGAACACAGGGTTGATAATATAGAGATATTTTTGTTTTTGCTGAGCAGGGCTAACACAGAGCCAAGGCCTTTTCTGTTTTTCCTACTGCCACATGGGTGAAGAAGTTGGGGGTTCAAGGGAGGTTGCAAGGAGACACAGCCAGGACAGGTGACCCTAGCTGACCAAAGGGATATTCCAGACCATCTGAAATCATGCTCAGTATATAAAGGGGGGGAATAAGGAGGAAAGGGGGGGACATTCGGAATGATGGTGTTTGTCTTCCCAAGTCACAGCTGCTCATGATGGGCATCTACTCTCCTGGAGATGGCTGCACACCTGCCTGCCTATCAGAGGCAGTGAATTCTTTGTTTTTGCTTTGCTTATGTGTGTGGCTTTTGCTTTCCCTTTTAAACTGTCTTTGTCTCAACCCACAAGTTTTCCTGCTTTTACCCTCCCAGTTCTCTCCCCAATCTCCCTGGTGGGGAAGTGAGTGAGTAGCTGCATGGGGCTCAGCTGCTGGCTTGAGGTTAAACCACAACAGTCCTTTTTAGCACCCAACATGATCCTTAAAGGGTTCAAGATAATGAAAGATTTGATTGGAATGCATTAGTTGGAATTATTATCTGTTAGTGCTGTTTAGCTGGTATTGAGCAGGTTCCTATGCTTGCTGTGGGGCTCTCTTTCCCTACTGTATATTAGAGTCTAGTGCTGGTTAGCAGCCCCCTTTTGCTTTTGCTGCTTGCTGTAGTGCTGTACTGCTGATCACTTACTGAACTGTGCCGGGGAATGTTTTGATAAGAGCCATGGCAATGTTCCTGGGCTGGCAGGTGGCCAGGGTGTTGCTGTTGTTTTCTGTGCTGCTTTGCCAGACAGGCTGGAACTCCGGTGTGAACTTGAGTTGAAGGGACTGTGACATGTGAAGGAGTCCACATTGGACCAGAGAGCCACCTGAAGCCCATGCAGGCCCCCACAGCAGAGCATGTGGATGCCTGAAGGAGGATGATTTGTGATCCTGAGAGAAGCCTGGACTGGAGCAGGTTTGCTGGCAGGACTTGTGACACTGCAGGGAAGAGTTCACAAAGAGCTGTACCCCAGGGGAAGGACTCATGTCGGAGAAGTTCAAGGAGGACTGTCTCCTGCGGGTGGGACCCCACATGGGAGCAGGGGAAGCAAAGATTCCCTTGAAGCCTGTGGTGCAGACCATGGTGAATCAGCTGTCCCTCCGCAGCCCAGGGAGGACTAGGATGTGGACTACATCAATGGTGGGCTCTAGCAGGAACCCCTTGTTAGTCAGGCTGGGAACAAAGGGAGGAATTCATTCCAATGTTAAACCAGATAATCTGGCCCAAAAGGACCAGGGTGGAGATTGCAATGGACGAGCCTTTAAATTGTTGTAAGCCATGATTTGAGTTGCGTGTTACAGGAATTACGACAGCGTGTGTACTCTAATGCACTTAGATATCCGACTCATAAAGCAGTTGTAGTTTTTAGTTTCAAAATATTTGAACTGTCCTAGGAGGCGGGATTAGGAGTCAGGACTATCCTACATGAATTGAATTACCACTGCACTGTGAAGTCTGTTATGCTGTTCAAGACCAAAGGAGCTGCAATATTTTAACATTTAATGTGCTGACAAGGTGCTGCCTTGCTCTCAGTAAGCAAGATAACTTGCATTCCAGAGATGCTCGTGAGTGCTTTAGCCAGAAGTTCTCTTGAAACAACAGAAAGGAAGCCATAGAGTCCATTTAAATTAGATGTGAATTCTCAGATGTATTGCTGAGCTGTAATAGGATTATTGGTGTGAGCAAAGAGGAAGAAAAAAGAAGAAAGAATATTTTGTGACTTGGTCCAGATTTGTTTCCAATGCTTTGGGTATTAATATTGCATAACAAAGGCTTTTAATCTCTCTGGGAAATTACAAAACTTTTAAGTATTTTTTCTGACTCTTCACTGAGTAAAGCTGTTTGACCAGTGGATCAACAATCCAAAGCTTTTCTCCAGCTCAGAGATTCAGACAGAAGTTGAAAAAAACATTTTTACCATACAATGACAATGAAAGAAAATGTATCCCAGAACACAGCTTTAAATTACAGAAATACCATCTTTTCTGCAGTAAAAGATATAGTATCTCAGGAAGGAGAGAAGGGAGGAAATTTTCCAGTTACTGGTTTGTGCATTACACAAAGGTATGAACATATTTTAATTCTGTGTAATTTTGTATTAAGGGGAGGGAATTAAAATTGTCTTTTATCCAAAGTAATACTATACTGTGCATGAAAATATAGCCTGAAGGTCAGATAATGCTAAATGAGGATCAGTCTTCTCCGGCAGCCGCAGTACAGAAAGGTAGCTAGCTTTGATCTTCCAATTATTTACTCAAAGTGCCAAGGTTTTTTTAGCTCCTTGAAGGTGGAGCAGATTTCAGTTACATTCATTTCAGGGGCCAAGGCTGAGCCTTAACCCCAGATGGGGATTGAACTCCCAACCTTTCAGTGCAAGGATATGTTTGACTCCAGGTCACTTGCCTGACTCCAAGTCACTTGCTCAAACTTTGTGTCACGTACAAAGTTCCATGCACCAGACGAAATTTATCTACTCATCTAGTTTATGCTCCTCAGTCAAGCCTACACAAACTGTAAGATCCAACCCACTTGAAGCTGTTTTCACTTTTACAAGACACCTTCTTCCTCAACAGGTATATTGACTGCTGTATTTTCAGAGAAGCCATTTTTGTAAAAGTTCTCTGTTATATTTGAGAGCACCCATCAGATGCCTTTCATAAGAGAAGCGTAATCTGTTTGGGTTTAAACATTTTTAAAAAGAGTCCTCCATTTAATTCCCTGTTCATCATTCTGAATTTATTTCCTGACTAGTCCACCTTAAAAATTAGTTATGCAAATCACTTGCTCACTTGTTTACCTCCTGCTACAATCTCTGGTCACATGCCATTTGTAATGCCAAGCCTTTCTGTATCCCAGCTGTCTCATACTGTTCTGGTCCTGCCTGCACTTCCTGTACCAGCATATCTTCTGGAGTATACAGGCTTCCAGTTTAGTCTCCGTCCTCAAATTCCTCAAAGAAAATGCTTCACAGAAAACTCTCCACGAAGTCCTGCTGTGTTTTTAAACAATCCAAGTGTCAGTGCCACAAGCTCGTGCCAGTGAATGAAATCTCACATTTGCTGGAAGCCAGAAGAGGAGAGTTTGGCCTTTGAGGGCATTGCAACAAGATCAGCAAGAGTTCACCCTGACTCAGGAAGGGCATGGGATGAGTCCGTCAGCCCTGTGCATAGCTGAAATGTGTAATGCACTGCCAGTCAGCAGCGGTGTGAACTTCTCTCAGTTTTGTTCAAGAACAGAGGGAATTAAGTTTGGGGGGAAAATAAAGTGAAGATACTTTAATGACTGTGGTCAAGTTCATAAATTATATCTGTAAGTATGGATTTCATGGAGCTACTTAGGCAAAATGGTTATCACTTAGCCATTATATTTTTCTATAAAAAACTCTTGAAAAGCAGTATTTTGCATTTTTATAAACTATACGTTCTGCTATGTAGCTAATTGTTTAATTCATGTATTATAAATTAAGGTTTTTCATGATGACAGGACAAAATATAACCTTATATAGCCTTAACTTTCCCATCAACAAGTGGCATTTTTAAGGAAAAATAAATAGAATAAATCCTTTGATCAGTGAAGGGTTTTCTTATGCTCAGAAACAGCATTAAGTTACAGTTCAAACTCTTACTTTCATGTGGGAGATATGAATGTGAAGAAAAATTGCACTGATCCTTTTTATTAAAAGGAACTATTCATCTAAGCACTGTGCTGCAGTGTCTGAGGGCTGCAAAGAGTAACATTCTTCCCTGTTCAGCTGTAAGTCACAAGCAATGAGGAAAACCTCCAAAGATACACAAAAGATGTTGGTCAGACTGAGTAGGATCATTATACCAACTCATACTTGGTTCAACTGGCAAAACAGAATACTGGCCAAGTCCCACAGATGCCAAGAACTGAAAAAGAAGGCTTTGATGCACAGTCTACTCTTATGATTTTAATTTGTATTTATTTAGGAAATGTATTACAGTCAGCTATGTAGAACACTTTCACAATACTCTGTTTCATTAGAGCTATGTTCTGAAGCTGATGCAATCTGGGCATGAGCTAAAAAGACCATGAAATAAATAATTCAATCAGTAGAGCAAAATGCAAAATGTGCTTATTCAGTGGTTTCTTAAAAGGACAAACAAACCATATTTTGGTTGGAAGTAGTGTGACAATTTCACTTCTTATTAAAAGAATTTTTTTGGTCTTTTTAATCCTTAAGAAACAGTAGAACGGAATACTTTCATAGTTCCATCCATGTGGAAAATACAAATTCATATTTAGAGCAGATGATTCCCAGGATGTTGCAGGAAATGCTTGGCACATATTCACACACTCAGAATAGATATTTCAATATTTTAATATCAAAGCAGGTGAGCAATTTTCAAGCTATTTAAATGTAGCTGGCAGCCATCAAAGAGAAGACAGTAAGATTTCCTTGGTACAAACTGTGGGAATGACACAATGGCACAATCACTGGCACATGATGTAAAACTTTCTCTGCATTTGAGAGCAGACTCCAAAAGGCAGCTATATATATCTGTACCATTAGTACCATTCCGCATCATTCCACAGTACTCGGGGATTTCCTAAAGTGTTTTCAGACATTAACAAGTTCATCACAGAAAGGCAGAACTGAATGCTTCAGAGCTTCAGACAAACATAAATCATATCTGATAAACATCCCTTTGAAAATATCTGTGAATATGCCATTTCCCCCTAAAAGGATAGTGCTGATGGAACTCATCTAAACATCTGAGCTAGTTCCTTCACAAGACTAGACTTCTTCACAACTGATGGAGAAAAACAATTCACCTAAGACGTGCCCCTTTAAAATCTAAAAAAAAAGAAAGAAAGAACCTTCAAAAAAACATTGAGTCAGATACATTCTCTCCTGAGAGCTTTCTTCAGTTGAAGGTTTCTTTGATGACTGACTCAAATTTAGAGCCAGGTTTAGGTGAGATAAATGTTACCTTATGTGTGAAAACCATCAGATGCAATCTCACTGATCAAGAATTATGGTTGCAATGTAAGCCTATTCTGCAGAAATTTTCTGAGAAGGATCAAACAAACTTTTCATGAATTCAGATCTGATCTCAAAGTTATAAATTAGCTGGGCCCTTAGTTGTTATGAAAAACTAACTTTTAAAACACCTTTCCACTGTCTGTGTTTCTGACAGTCTAAATCAGCTTTTTCTTTGAAGAAAATTTTTATTCCAATTGTTCTCCATCTGGGACTATTTTGGATAGTTCTAAATTTTTCCAGTCCTCTGAATCTCTCACCGGCAGTGCTAGAAGCAGTGCTGTGGACAGAGAGCCTGAAGCTCTTACAGAAGACAACTAATTTTTATTTGTTTTTTCAGTCACCAGTAAGAAAAGCGTATACAGAGGCATTTCTATTACACTTTGATGGTTCAGTAATTATGTCTTCCTGCTGGTCATGTTAGCAGTATGACAAACAGCTATGGCAGAAATGTTTCTGGGTGATATCAACTAAAATGAGTAATTTATTTATTTGTATTGGCCATGAGAGTTTCACCTCACAGGCAATACAAATACATATTATCTAAAAAGATAAATTAAGTAATGGTTACTTTGCAACGCTGGCTACACAAAACAGTAAGGGTACTTTCTCTCTTCTTGGGAGGCTGGAAAGCACAGGCATTAGTGGTTATGGTTACCTTATTAGATTTCACAGGCGTATTAAAATGTGTAGGTAGCAGCAGATCTAGCTCTCCAGAAGAATATGAAGACCACAACTTTGGTTAGAGTCCAAGTTCACTTAAAAAACTGTCCCTGAACAACAATGTAAGTCATAGGCCAGTCAGGACAGATTTCTTAAGGGAAGTGGTTTACCATAACAACTTTATAGCAGTGTCACATCAGAAATATTTGGAAAATGTAATATCAACCAAGAATGTAATTCTGAGATGTCAAAAAACGTTTTGCTTAAGGATAATTCAAACATCACAGCTGAAACAACAAGAAAAGCGAAAGAAATATTTAGCAGGACTTAGATGTCTCGTATGAGAATATGTTGGGGTTTTCCCATTGGTTGTAGCACCAAATGAGATGAGGAATAAATCTCCAATTTATCCTAACCTTCATCCAAAGTCAGTTGAAATCAGAGGGAAGATTGCTGTTATTTTCATGGATGTGACCTTGGGATTAGGGATCAGGATCTGTGGATAACTGCTTGTGTTTGGGAAATCTCCCCCTTCCCCTGGCCTGTGTACCAACACCTGCAGAATAAAGGGAAGAGAAAAAACTATGAAAAGCTGGCTGTCATAGCATTCTACAAGGATTGACAGTGATCTGGTATTTTTCCTAGTGTCAGATAGCAGATCTCAAATCCTGGAAGATTAAACTACTCTGCTCTTTGTTTGCTTTCCCTGATAAACACGCTAGCAGTGACTAGATGGTCTCATCAAATGATAACAAGTTCAGCTCTCTAGAGTAAGTGGGACCCTGTGTGTATTACATTACTTACAGTATTTACATTGGGTATTTTTCCCTGACCACAAAGATCATAAAGCATTATTACTATTGAACAGATAACCAGGGAAAAGTAATATAACTCAAGAGAAAGAAATATTCCTATTAAGTTCTGATTCTCAGTTCAGTGGCCCATAGCTGGGCCACAGTGTCTTATATAATGCAATTCTAAAACTACAGCCCTGGGGACAGACCTGTCTGCTCAGGTCTTGCATCATTCACGGGTTGAAACCCTTCAAGGACAGAGACAGTGCAGCCTCTCGGGGTGACCTGCTCCACTGCCTCACTCTCCATGGGAACACTGAGGAAACATTTCTCTTTATGCCCAGCGTGAACCTGTTACAATCTGCATCTGTTTGCTCTCACCCTCCCACCCTACCCTCTGTGGGTGCAGCTCCATCTCCTCGATGACCCCTTATAGATGTGCAGGGGCTCATAGTTACCCCTGAAGCCATCTCTTTTCCCAGATGGCCCAGCCAAGCTCCCCCAGCCCCTCCTTACAGGGAAAGTTCTCCTGTCCCACTTCCTTGGAGACCTTCCTCCGGACCACATAATTTCTGCTGATTAAAAACTTTCTCTTGAGGATGTCAAATCTCTCCTTTCTCTATAAGATACAACATAATTTAGAAAAATCCTTTCATAAATTTTCTAAATTTCTGTGAGTGCCATTTCATTCGCTTTGGTCACTCAAACAACACTGTATTTGTACAAAGAATATTTAAATACCAAACTAAAATATACTTTTTTTTAAGCCATAATTTTAATTTGTAAACAACTATAAACTTCAAAACTACATCCATCCCAGGCACAAAACTATATGGCTGCAACTGCCAATTACGCACATATGCCTACACTCTATATTCCCTCAAAACATTTTAAGATGCTACATTATTTCATTGGCACTTCTCACAGTAAATCCTACCCTGAAGCTCTTCCATTCAGCTCCAAACCTTCTGAGAAATTTTGCCACTCAGCTATAAATAGCAGGTAATTGAGCTAACTGCGAAAATGCTGACATAACGTCAATGTTTGTGGGATATAGTTAAAATGAGAAAGACCCTGGATAGTGCAATCAGTGCCACTTGAGTAAATGAATTCAATCCCTGAAGAGCTATATGGTAGCCCGTAACTGTGGAATCTATTTAAGGACTCAGAATGGAAATCTCACTTGAGAAAATGGAAAACTCAGGTAACTATAAAAATAGTTAAATAAAGTGAATTATTACTACAATTAATAGAGAAAAAATCGCTTCTTGTCACTGAAAATATTTTTTTCTATTATTAGGTCTAGGAAGAAATGACAGCAAAAACATCTTTGCTGCTGTCAAAATGTAAAAAGAATTCCCATGGTTGGGTGTATTGCTACAGGCTCAAGAGGTGAGTGCATGGGAACTTCATGCAGTTTAACAAGACTAAGTGCAAGGTGCTGCACCTGAGATGGGGCAGGTGGGATGACAGCTGTGGGATGAAGGGTTCAAGAGCAGCCCTGCCAAGAGGGAGGTGGGGGTGCTGATGGATGAGAGGTTGGATATAAGCTGACAGTATTCCCTTGCATCCCAGAAAGCCAATTGTACCCTGGGCTGCATCCAAAGCAGCATGGCCAGCGGGGTGAGGAAGGGGATTCTGCCCCTCTGCTCCACTCTTGTGAGACCCCACCTGGAGTGCTGCATCCAGCTCTGGGGTATTCAAAACAGAAAGGACATGGACCTGTTGGAGCAAGTTCAGAGGGGGCCAAAAAGTCCATCAAAGGGATGGAGCACCTCTCCTCTGAGAAAAGACTGAGAGAATTGGGATTGTTCAACCTGGAAAAGAGAAAGCTTCAGGGTGACCCAACTGCAGCCTTCCAGTACCTGAAGAGAACTTAGAGGAAAGATGAGACAAGACTATTTACAACCATATGTAGTGACAAGACAAGGGGAAATGGGTTTAAAAGGAAAGAGGGTGGTTTAGATTAGATACTAGGAAAACAATTTTTTCCTGTGAGGGGATTGAGGTGCTGGAACAGGTTGCCCAGAGAAGTTGTGGATGTTCCATTCCTGAAGGTGTTCAAGATCAGGTCTGAGCAATCCGGTCTATTGGAAGGTGTCCCTGCCCATGGCAGGAGAGATGGAATGAGATGATCTTTAAGGTCCTCTTCCAACCCAAGCCATTCTATGAATCTATGATTCTATGATCCATTGATTCATCCAGAAATCTTTTTGTAAGGGGATACCTATTGCAAGCACTAATGATTTTCCAGGATAAAAATTTAACCCTGATTTATCACCAGCGGTTAGAGAACACTGGTGTTAATGGAAATGCTTATAAGAAGGGAGGTCAGAGGATTTGGTGTTATTCCAAGAGTAGGAGTCTTTTCCACAATGGACCTGCAGCTCTTTACTGTTGTGTTGAGCTCAGCAGGTCAGGGTGTAGCCTGTATGTGTTTTTGATCCTCCTCCCACACCAATTAGTAGAAACATGTTGAAGGGAGATAAATCACCATTTTTTGTTCCTAATATAACAATTGAACATTGAAATGCTAGGAAATCTATGAACAGCCTCATCTCTCTTGGTTCTTCTCTGGCTGTGTTTAAGCTATGTGGACACTGAGCTTCGGTCCACAGCATTTACCCTGTGAAGTCCACACTACCTGACCTTGAGTGTGAGCCAGTACCATCTTTTAGGGTTTCCTTGCCTGAGAAATTAAAGATATAGCAGAAAATATGGGAAATCAAGAGGTTTAGGCTGAAGCAAGGAGTTGCAAATCTCTGGGACAACATGGCCATGAATCACTTTTGGAGTTCAAAGAGGAAAGAGCAAAGAATCTGTGCTAATCTTCTCTCCAGTCCATGTAACTGGCGATAAATGTGGAAAACTGTCTTCAGGCAGCAGCAAAGATCTCAAGGAATCTTTTAAACCAGTATCCCAGACACAGCAAATTCTGCAGCTTACCCAAGTTCCAACTTCTCCAAGAAGTGACTAGCAATATCAGATGGCTCAGTTTCTAATAATCAACTTCAGAAGTTTCAGCTAGATCTAGACATTTTGTGCAGTAAGCATTCAAGTACAAGAATAATATCTCAAATCTTACTATTGAAAGAGAAGCTGTGAGAAAAAGAATCAGTAAGAGGAATATGAAACCCTCTCTCTATTCCAGCACAGTATAACAATATTTTCAGAAAATTTTACTAGTAGCAGTAAATTAAATTTTGTCATTAAAGATATCTAGATAATAACAAGTACTTGATTTTAACATTCAAACCAATTGAAATAAATAAAGCTACCCTTGCATTCTAGATATGCAAAATAGAAGATGAAATAAAAATATGGTATTGTGGTCACTATATATAACGCTATGATGTTTTGATACACTCTTTTTTTAAAAAGGCATCTCACTACTGTATTTATTTACCATGCAATGCCTAATTATTTTTGCTCCTATTTCAAGTCCTTGATATGAAGACTTAGAATATGTCATTCAGTTTCACCTTATTTTAATGCAATTTTTCTTTCCTGAAAAATATGGAGCAGTTCAAGCAATTTTAATAGAATAACTTGTAAGAAAATCGAATTAAATTTCTCAGGACAAGATTATATTCAGGCAAAAAAGATAGTCTTTTTCTTTGAAATGCTCACAGGACTCTCAGATTTGCTGTAAGTTCCTTCCTGTAATACACACAACAGCTGTCACTGATGTTTCTATTCAAAGTAATGGCGCCCATGAAGCTACCATAGATTAGGTCTCTCTTCAGAAAAAATAAATCCATATAAATTCTTCCTAGGACTTATTTCATATTAACAGATACCTGAAAATGCATATATTTCAACCATTATTCTTCTAATTCATCACAGCACTGGCATATACAACATTTGTATGCAGACATAAAAACAATTTTTCACAACTTTTCTAATGGCATATTTATTACACACTCAAATATTAAATTTTAGTAGTTGAAAGGAACAAGGCACAAGTTTTCATTAAAACCCATCTTTTTGAATGGCATGTAATGAACAAGTCATAATCTTAGTTGTGACATTATTTTTCAAAAGTGCTCTTCAAAGCAGTACAGCAACATAAACCCACTCTTGCCAGTAAGTTTTAACTAAATTGCAGTTAATGTTTGATAACATTCAAATGAAGTCTTGTGTGATGTGCTTTTCAAACCTTGATATTTTGAAAAATTGTTTTGGATAAGTCTAAAGAGAACTCTATAATAGTACTTCTGTTGACGGAGAATGCCATAAAACAGTTGCTCACAGTTCAATAGATGGCAAGCAGAGAATGTAAAAGTCAAAAAAAAAAATTCAGAAACTAAGAAAAGGCTAGAATAATATCTCCTATTTTTTAAAAAAAGTGATTTTTATTACAATATGAATGAATATGAAATGTACACAAAATATTATTTTCCAAGACTGAAAAATATTTCTTTAAAATTTTGTTTATTTTTTCTTCTTCCTCAAGAATGTTTCTGGGGAAAAAAAAAAAATAGTGACATTTGTGTGAATGTAAATTTAGATGCACTGTTTCCACTGTTTCTTAGAATCACAAAAAGAAATCCTAAAAAGAAATCCTAAAAAGGTTCTGAGAGATTGTCTTCCCTGTTCCTCTTCTCCAGGTTAGGATAACCAGAATGCACACCATTCCTCCTATGGTGACCATACTGCTGACAACATAGATATCACTTTAGGATGTCAGAATTCACACTCAGATACTGATCTGTGTGTCACCAACACTGTCACAGGTGGCTTTTGTAGCCATCCTCACTGAAGACACCCAGATCACCAAACATCAAGAATAAGCTTCAGAACGGACTGAGAATATGAAATATTGACACTGATTATCATAGTGGAGAGTTCTCAAATAACTATAGGTTGAAAGGCATTTGCAAAGAAATCTTTTGATCAATGCGTTTGTAAATACTTTAGTCTGTTCTCAGCTTAGGTGAGGAGATAAACCCCAGAAAATACATTACTGCTGTGTTCATAGTGCTGTATCAGGATGGCAAGACTGATGCTTTTGCTTTTTAAAAAAAAGTATATAAAAATATTACATCCCATGAAAAGGAAGTTGGCTGTTGATTCAAACCATGGTTTTTAGATCGTTTCATAATGGAATTGTATGATACAACAATTTGGTGTTCATAAAGAATCTGAGAGTTTTATTTCTTCAGGATGCCCTGATGAAAAAGTTAAGACACAGAAATTACTTCCAAAAATGGACAAACACGGGTCATTCTTTATAAAGATAAATAAGATTTATAGAGAAAAATATCTTTCTCCTATATGTCAAAACAACACTATACAAATATACCATAAAACACTATACAAATATTCACAATATTCTCATTTTTAACAGTATTATCAATTATTGAAAGATATGGGACATGCCAAGGACTGTAAAAATCAACAGCTGCTTACAAATGTGCTATGAAACCATCATTATATATTATGTCAAAATCAAGGTTAGAAAAGCCAATTTTCTAAAAATAAAATTGTAAATTATTAACTAGAGTGTTTAAGGAAAAAAAAAACCATCAGTGGCTATTAGCAAGACACTGAATATCACACATTCCATGACAACTTAGGTTACACTATGGCACATACTCCTCTTGCAAGCTTTAGGCTGCAGCTGTAACTTGTTAAATTGGTGTGATTCTAATAGAAGTTATAGCCCTTAGATTCATCAACAAAATTAATGATAACAAATGTGTCAATTATTGCAATTTAAATGCTGTAAACAATGTTTATAAAGGTTCAAACCTGAGTTCTTATTTTAGGAAAAACACAATAGAGATAGAAGTTAAACTATTCATTGAATTCTTTGTTAAAACATAGTGGGATGAGGAACTATCAAGTTAAATACATGGAAAGAAAATCATGGAAAGTTATCCTAAAATATATCATCCTACGTTCCAATTGAAATCTGGAAGGAACATTTTACTGGATGATTAATATATAGAAATGGCATTAAATAATATTAATGAAAAGATTATGAAGAAATTTAGCAAGTTCCAATTCCAATTCAAATAAACCTCTGACAAATACGAAAATTTGTAGTAAGATTAAAAATAATAGACACAGAAAAATATCATTTACTTGGCAATTGTAAGCACAGTCTTTCTCATACAGTTAAGATAGTTCTACCTCAAAAATATATTTTCATTCCTCAAAGAGGTCAACTTTAGTGTTTATAAGGAAAACCCAGCAGATATAGCCTATTTAAGTGTTCAAAAGTCATTTATTAGGCCTTTATTATAGGTCATTATGGAAACTGAGCATTTATTAAATGAGAATCCAATTTATGCATTGATTTATAAGTGGTTATAGTGGAGGAAAATGACAATCAAAGTTGTGCATGCACCTATTCTGGGATACCTGCTACGCTGTTCTGAATAAATTTGAAGTGTAAGTGTGGCAGAAGGTTGTATTTCCTAGAAAAAGCTTTTTCATAACCGTAAGAAATGAGTATGAAAGCACAGAGTAGTAACAATAGATACCTTCTTTGAACAGGTTAATACACAATAATATTTGACCTAACCCATGTTTTTTATTTTTTGGTCAGATGAGTTTTTAAACTGCCACTGTTACTCACAATGCTTGTCTTGGAACTCATGTAAAATAAACCTCCAGTATTACACAACACATAGCTGGAGGAAGGAACTCATAGCGATCACCTGTAAGTGTCGCAGTTACTGAGCTGCTGAGGGTCTGGGCATCAAGGATAACAAACTCCCTCTGCTACCACACTGAAATGGTATTCAAACTTCTTTTATTGTGGCCCTCCATCTCCTTTTGTTTTACCTCTATTTTTTTAATATCTCACTTAATTTCTCAGTGACCTATTGCTGTCCCACTTCTCACTGAATATTCCTGCCTATTCTACAGAGGATCAACTCTTTTTTTTTTTCAGTATTTCTTTGCCTGAAAAATAACCCAAATCCCAGATTAAGAAGCACATGTATTGTGGAAGCACATGCCAAAAAGCTCTAATTGCTTCCTCAGTTTCCTGACAGTACTGAAAGCCTGGCACTGTGTAGGTACAAAATGAGAATAGCAGAGCTAGTAAAAAGAGTAATCATAATTGTTGTATGTGGCCACTATTAAGGTCATAGTTCCAAGAATATCAGCAGTGGACAACAATTTATAGATTAGTCTGCAGTCTTCATTTCTCTGTTTTACTTCAGCTTTATGAGAAAACACAATACAAATAAGGCTTAAAAAAGCATACCAGTAATCCGCCTGGGTCTGGAAAAGTAGTAAATTCTAGCAACATATTAATCTCATAAAGGGAAAAAAAAAACCTAAGAAGAAAAAAAAGTATCTGTGAAGTTGAACCACTTACTCTGACATTTTGGGTTTATAACATACATTCTTTAGCAATATTGTTTGATTGGACTTCATCATGCATATGAGGTTTCTTGCTGCCTCAATTTATAATCTTAAATAAAGGTTTAACTCTGATGGAGTTGTCACTGTTGCCTACAAATTCTGCCATGATTTATAAACTAGTTTTACAAACTGATACTCCATAGATATATGTGTTGAATCTCTTCTTGTTATTCAGCATCTTATTATATGTAGAAAAAGATGACTTTCAAGACAAAAATGTGGTACTTCAGAGGCAGTGATTCAGAAATTGTGGAATTATTTGCTTGTTTATTTTTCTAGTATTATTTTAGGCCTTTTAAGTATCACAGTTAAAGTGTGTAAGCTTCTTAGCAGCTTTTATTTTTATTTTGAGTAAATTCTATGCCTAGTTTCTCAGACAGAGCCTGATACTCTCAGTAGCCATCTCATCATTGACTCCTGGGTCCAGAAATCCCACATAAGATTGCCTTTCCTTCAGGACACCTTGGACTGAAATAATGTCTCACAAACAGGCTGGACTTCAATTTCTAGTGAGTTTTTTGTCTTCAAACCTATTTTACTCTTGATTTGTTCTGCCAGGTTGGGTACCCTGTCTGTGCTCTGGAAAGTTGCTTTACTACTCTTCAGCGTGGCAAGACCAAAGTATTGTGTCCGCATTTGTGCTCCTTGCCATTCCTACCCAGAGCACTCCCAGGCTGTGTTTCTGCTGCTCATCTTGAAATGATGCTGCTCTCACCTGCAACAGGAGCCAAGCATCGTTCTGGCAGCACTAAGTTATGCTGCAACATCTGAAGGAATTATTCACCTGAATTCTCAGGTAGGTTATTTAGATACCTATTCAGCAAGCCAGCTGTATTCAGCAAAATTTAATTTAAGATTAATCAAATGTTTAAGTTTTGATCTTTAAATGAGGTGAAATTCTTATCTGTAATTGGACCTTAAAAACTGTTTTTGTGTGCCAGTCAGCATTTCTAAATACTTATGAAATTCAGAAGAGTTAGGTCAGCATTTATCTAAATTGAGTAAAATTGAGACAGAATTACACAATTGCAATACACTCTTATCTTCCCAAATTACCCTCCCAGGTGGTTACAAGTACAGATACACTCAAACTAGTTCATTTCAAGCTTCAAATTAGGGGGCAGTCAACTGGTGCTCAACCTAAACTGAAAAACCCACTTCTGCAGGATGATTTATTCTCCTCCAAGCTCTGCTCTGCTGTGAAAGCAGCAGTTCAGAACCAAGGGGACAAGTCAGACAGAGACAGACGCTGCAGAGGGGTAAACACAAATGCTAGGGAGGGAGTTGCACTTGAAATCTTGCAGCAACCCTTGCTCTGTCTTGTTCTTGACCTTTACATGCACAGGCTGTACATGCCCCTGACTGCCAGCTGTACACCTCAGGGTTTCCCCATCCCACACCCCGGCAAAACCTGCCAGGGCTGTGAGTTGCACACACCTCTGCCTCTGTTCCAGCTTACCAGCAGTTCAGATGCAGCTTCCCGCAGTCTCTGGGTGCGGGCTGGATGAGCAGCAAAGAGCCTTGCTGGTCAGACGGAATGGCCTTTCCACTAGCGCTGGGCTGTGTGCGGCCGCTGCCCGAGCGCGGTACTGCCCCCAGGGCCACGGGGGGTGCCCAGAGCTCTCCAGACTCTTGGTGTGATACCTCCTCTTACAGCAATTTCTCTGTGCAGGAACCACTTCTGCTCTCACCTTTCTACACACCTTCCCACACACCTTCCCAGCTAGACCCACCTGTTGCTGAGACACCGACTGAGCAACTTCCACAGCAGTTCCCAAAGTGGGTATCTGCCCTACTTCGTCAGTTTGCTTCCCTCACACTCCCTCAATAGTAAGTTTAACCATTCATGTATTTTCTGCGTAGCCTTTGGTCTTGCAGTAGTAAATTTTTATTTCCTTTTAACATGCATAGTTGAATTAGGTGGTAAGGGAAAAAAAAAAAGCACAGGATATTTTATTTCCCTTCTACACCACACTAAGAATTCTTTTCTATATCAACAGTTGGGGGACATTGTGCAACAGTTTCAAAGCTGATTTAGAACCGCACAATATTCTATCTGTCCTTGAACTTAAAAATTAATCTGACCTGGGTTTTTTGCTTCAATGTTAGATGAGCTTCTTCTGCAGTAATGTTTACAGGAAGTAAACTTCAAGTTCCCCTAATAGTTCCTGATGATTTGGAATGTTAAACTAGCGACTGCAAAGATTTGCACAAAGATACTACAGATTAAATCAAATGGGTTGTTAATCACAGTATCCAAAATACTTTCTTAGTGCACTGCCTCAAAGACAACTTTAAACAAAAGGAGATACGACTTATTTCACAGACACAGCTGCAAATGAATGCATTTGTATCTTGTGTGAATGTACCAGAGAATATTAACACTAACCTTTGCACTTAACTCATCAATATGATGAAATAGAACCTATATTAATTACTCCCCTGCTAGGATGTTAATTATGACCCAGTCGTCATATGATAGAATAGTTTTAAATATGCTAAAATACTCTTTTCTATCTTTCTTGAAGTTTCAAGGTTACCCCAAGAAGTTTGCTTAAGACACTATAATATATAGCAAGAATGTTGATATGCAATGTTTTCTATCATTTCTTTCAAGGTCAGGACAATCCCCTATTACATGTTTGCATATTGCTCTATACAAACAAGGCCTGATTTCAATTACATTTGCTAGTCATTACTCTAATTATTCATAATGGAATCAGGTAAAACATATGCTTTTTGGAATTTCTATAGGTTTCATTAATGGTATACATTAAATATTTATATGAGTTCCTTTGCATATTCACATAGGTAACAATACCATAAATTAGTACCATATGACTCACAAAATCTTTTCACTAATTGCTGTAATACAATATTACAAATTCTGCCTGTGTCCAGGTGAGTCTTTGTGCTGGAATACACTTGTCCTTCACAAGGACTGAGTATGTGGAAGGCTTGGGTGTCTCTGATGTGGGACAGCAGCCCCTTCTACTGAACCGAAGAATATTTAGGAAGTTACATTGTACTGATTTTTAACAGGATCAGAGATTTTCAATCTTTAGCCCTCAGAAGTAGTTGAGGACTTGATGGAAATTAATCAAGTGTAATTTGGCTCCTAGTCACATGAGAAGCTGTGCCCAAGTGTTTAAGTTACTCCTGAGGACAGATGTTTAAGGGGTTATAAAAATGAATAAATAAAATAAAACCATATTCATTTTTGTCTCCTTCACTTAAAACGCTATATACTAGTTTGAACATTTTGTCCAGAAAGTAAATAATCTGGTTTAGTTCCTGTTTCAGTCTAAGGATATTCAGATCCCCCACCTACCAGTTCCATTTTTGTCCTGAATTAGACATTGCATTAATTTTAAAAGACAACTACTGGAAAAGAAAAAAAACAAACAAAACAAAAACAATAACCAAAAAAAATGGAACCCAACACCACAAAAACCCTCCACCAACCCAAACCCCACAGTCTTGGTGGCGGAAACCATACACAAGCAGCCTCGTACCTGAGATGAACACTACTAAAAAAGCTGCTGTGGCTTCTGGATGCCCCAGCTCTGGTGAGAGTGCCCTTAGTGGATGGGTCATCATACCCCGTCCTGCACACTGATCCTCAAGCAGCAGCTCTCTAGTACAGACTATGCAGTGAGATATATTTCCCTGTCCTTCGTAATTTGCCAAGAACTCTTTTTTTCTGTAAACTTTTAATTGCAGCGAATAATGTCATGTATATTGGCAATGTTATTTCAAGTGACCAAATTGAGTTTGACCTAGAGGTTTTAATTCAGATCTAGCCAGATTTAGGTGAGTGCTAGGAAACCAGCTTTCGAGGCCAGGCAGCCCTTCTAATGTATATAGAGAGCTGCAGGCACAGGAGAACTCAGTTGCCAGAGGGCTTCCCGTGCCAGGGAGCTACTGAGGAAAGTTTCTCTAGATCGTACTTTTCAATGAAAAAGCTTAAAACTGTTTTGCATTTTATCATAAGTCACTAAGATATTATTACCAGAGTTACTGTATCAGACTCAGAGGTGCTCTCTAAATGAAAAAATAGTGCTATTATTTCTCCTCTGGAATGCACATATGATTGCCTTTATTCAGTCTGGTGTCTTTATGCTAGCACAGCATCTTTTTTCATTCCTGTTTGCTCCCATATGGTTTCTTAATTAACTTTTCTTTGGAACTTATGAAAAACATTCTCCATATTTTCTGAGTCTTTTCGTAGGAGTGTTCTCTTTTCCTTTGCCAAAGTATATATAGCTTAACAGGTTTGAAATAAGCAATTCATAGTGTTAGCATGTGGTGGAGTGTTTGATATGCTTGGTACACAATGCAAATAGCAATAAAAAACTATAGTTTGAAAGCTGACAACAAATAAATAGCTTGTTTTGCTAGAAATTTTCAGCCTTAAAAAAAAAATCTGCTTAAGACACCAAGAAATCAGGTTAACTTTTTAATCTCATCTATCTGAATGCTTGAATTTTATATTTTGATGTTCTTTTTCTATATGGCCTTCCTAGAAAATATATTTAAAGTCAGATATAACATAAATATAGCTGAAAGTCTTTTTAAATGTATTAAACCACTGGGATTATACTGTGAACAACTCTGTTTTTCTGGATTTTGAAGCCAGTCTGACTTTTAGATGCATAATATGAATGGAAGTGTATACTAATTTACATGTAATTAGCATTGACATTTTATAAGGCTGATACAGTTTTATGCCTCTTTTGGCTGTCTGTTGTAAACGATCCTATAAAGAGAGCATTCTGACATAGCACAGAACATACTGTGCTCCTGGTTTTCACAAAACACATAACTATTTTTTGCGATGAATCTACTGCCATCAAAGAAACAGGAACAGAAACAGCCACTGCTTTGCTTTAGTTCTACTGGGGCTTTGTACTTCTATCATATGTTGCCCTCTATCCTTTTTGTCATTTAGACTTGGGTGAAATGAATACCAAATGCCACTAAATACGAGTGGAAACCTTTCACATTTATTCTGAAGTGGCTACAAAGGGTACTGAACAGTAAAGAATCAGACCGAGATTAAGCTTCTGTTTAACTTGCTATATAAATTCAAATGAAGTATAACTTTTTGAATTGAGAGTGAAAAGGACATTAAAATAGACTTCAAAGAGGGAAAAAGTGAAGAAAAGTTAACTCCCAACTGGAATTTCTGTTATCGCAATCAGTCTTTCTCACTGTGAATCACACCATGAGCATATGTCTCTCAGAAGAGCCCTGCTGATTGCTATGGAGCTGTAAGATTTGCAGCAGCTTAGGATGTAACCCAGTATTTCAGTGTAGTATCTGCTAACAATTAGCCATGAATTATTTTACACAAACAAAGCCAAAGACATATTATTTTTTTTCCTCCATAAAGCTCCTTTTGCTTGCCTAATAACAGATGCCATGTATTTCCTCTGCCAAAATTGATGCTGTATTGGCAAGAGAGCAGGGAATCACACGTTCAAATTTTATGTAAAAACACTACTTTAATTAACATCTGGCCACTCCCAGACACAAAATACTAGACAATATGGATCTCAAGCCAGACTTAGTATGGCAAGCCCTACATTTCTAAATACTTCTCTTCATTTTTTGTATTTCACAAGTATACTGAGGACTGCTGGCAATTAATTTTTGTGGACCACGAAACTAAAACTTGTCCAATATAGCTAGTGTTCAGCTAAAAGTCTTTTTGCTTTCTTCTAGCTTTTAATGGCCACCAGAATAAAACTTAAATACCACAGTTCTGTGGAGAGAGATTAAACACCCACTACATGCGAGAGAGGAAAAAAAGAGGATACACAATTCTATCCACTACTGAGGTCAAATAACAAACACCTGGTTAAGACAGGGAAAAAGAGTGTCTCTTGTGATTTCTTCCTTTACATCAGAAGAATGCTGAGGCCTGTCTCAGGCACACCAACACCAGCCAATCTGGCTATTAGCATAACTGTTACAGTGAAATCATAAGTCTCTTGTGTTTCCTTCTTTTCCAGCCATAAAAAGGTGAGGCTTGGCTCACACTTATATCAAACACATTTAAATATTGTAGTTTATTTTCTCTTTTGGGAAATCACCCACCAAGGTCACCAGGCTAATCACAGCCCACTTTAAATCATTGGAAATGGGAAGAAAGTAGGAGCAAGAGAGGGAAAACAGACAGATACATTGTTAGTGACATTTCTCAGCTTATTTTTCCCTGAGACCTCTATAAGTTTCCCAAAATCTTAGAAAGGATGATTCCCTGTCTCCTGAGCTCCCATTTCCAAAAAATTGAGCCAATATTTTCTGAAGAAGTTTAGCAAATTCTCTTTCCCTTTATCCCTGTGGTTCATTTATTCTGCCTTTCTTTTCTTTCTTGTCTTCCAAGTGGTGTCTTGCTGTCGGATCCATGAAAGCCTCCTGTCCCACCTTTTGACAGTGGGAGCATAGTAACTGAGTGACACTATATCAATATATCATTCTGGCTGCTAGAAGGAGACCTTGCTTGTTTCTTCCCAGCTGGCAAGAGTAGGAATGTACCCAAAGAGTTTATATCTGACTTGAAGTTTGTATGAGATACTGCAAGAAACTAATCTAAGGTAAATAAAAGCATTGTTCAATTGAGACAACATTTCCTTACAGCATCTTCTATTTTTACTGATCCCAGGTATTAAAACAGCATTGCTCCAAACTGTTCTGAATTGCAAATGGCCTGGATGAAAAGAAAACTTACTAAAAACTCACATTGATTTCCATCATAACAATTGCAATCACAGTTTTGACTTTTTCTTGTAGACAATTAGTAGTTATTGTTTTGGTCTAGAAACACAAATGACTCTTGAGTTCAGTCTCTTTCAGTCACCCATAAATTTATCCACCTTAAGCTGTATCATAGTTCTTCTCTCAGGTCCCACCCTCAATCATTCTGCTGGGAGAACTAACCAACAGCTACTCCTTCTTTGTAGGGTACAGCATCACAGTCTGTCTTGAGGCTGTGAATCAACATCTCATCATCAAAGCAGACAAGAGACCAGCCCACAAACCAAAGCTGAAGATTACGTTGTTATTTTGAATGATGAGCTTCCCAATAAACTTATGGATTTAAACTTATGATCCATTAAATACACATCCTTTAACATAGAGTACCCTTTGATGTTTAACTGGAAGGGATTTTTATGACTGAAATATGACATAATGCATAAGGGTAATCTACAAAAATGAAAAATGGCATAAACTTAACAAAGAAAAAATGAAGGAAATCTGAACCCACTGTGAGTCTGGATTCACTTCTCTTGTCACTGTGTTCTGTTTGCACGATCAGGCTAAGATAAAAGCAAAGCTGAATGTTCTTCAGACTTAAAAGATTTGCTCCTCATTTAAAGAAGGAATGATGCAAAGTGAGAGATTTTTCTCATGAGTAATCTCTATAGAGGTTTTATTTCTTTGAAAGCAGACTGCAACAAACTTCATGCTCTCGGCTTTCTCTAGAAGAATTGTAATACACATTTTACCCTGCCTTTGAATTTGTCTTCTGGTACATTTCTGACCTGTCTGGCAACTAACCGTGTCCCAGACTATGCCTCTGTACTTGGGGTTTGTTTTAGACAGGCAATTGCAATGTTTCTACAATGTTTTGGAAGAGATTTTAGGTGTGTGGTTGTAAATAATGCTTTGCCACTTAGACCCGTATTCAGAGAATGGTTAATGGCCTCTCTCATTTTACAGAAAAGATGTAGCCTTTCTCTCTTCAAGATCTGAGAAAAATCCAATTAATTTAAGTATTTTCTTCTTCTCGATCATGTGACTTTTATATTTTCGGGAATTCCTACCTCAGGTCTTTTTCCCCAAGGCAATATGATCTAGAAAGTTTGTTCCAGACATCTGCCAAACTTCAATGAGCTTAAATCCCTTTACTGGTCTGTTACACGACCTGACTCCAAAACAGCTCTCTCTGAGTTTGCTGTTTATAGGTAAGTCAGAGAAGTTCTGGTTCCTGCTTCTTTGCATTATCAGGTGCCAGGTGCCATCTCACTGCTAGACAGCTCAAGGGTAATTGTTTGCAGACAGTTTTACCCATCTAGACCATGTCTTGATGACATGGCAGAGAGCTTCATTCTCCTCAAAAGAGGGGTAGTCAACTCCCACCTCACAAGTCACCAGAAGCTGTGGGACCCCATTTTCTTGCATGCAAATTAGAACCTAATGCAATAAATGGCAACATTTTAAATAAAATGGCACCTTACAGGAAAAAAAACAAAAGCCTCCCGGCAGCATATTTCAAACTTGTTTATCATAAGTGCTCATTTTTACTTCCAATAACACTATACTTCAATTTTCATAACCTTCAGCTTTGTTTTGAAAATGATACTAAAGTTAATATATTTCAATACATTTTATCATTAATTCATAAAACTCATTACATGTACAGTTGCTACAAATAACTTCCCTGAATTATGAGTACTATAAAGAGAAGGCAATTATTTTTTTCACTCCAGCACATTTTGTTAACTGCAAGTAAGTAAGCAAGCAAAATTATGGCAATATGAAAGAAAAAACATAATTAAATTGATTTGAGTTTGAAGCTAAACCTTAGTGGAATTGATATTTAACAAGTTTCTGTAATCTGACCAAGTGTGTTTATATAGTACTCTTTCAAATGTTGTCTTTAAAGTAATAATAATAAATTCTGTATATAAATTCTATAAATTCAGTGGTAGGTAGAGAAGTTGGATTAGGACATAGACTTGAACTTCATTTCCTGTGCATATTTCTGAACCATACAAACATGTGAGTGCATATACGCATATGTGCACACACATGCAAAATCTCAGTATATAACATTCCTCATATAAATTATTCATACCTAGACTTTTGTCAAGACTCAACCCTTTGGTAGTGCTTATGATCTCTGGTAAAGTTAGCATTTTATTCAGAGATACAGCTTAATCTGGTTACACTAATTATGCCTGCTGAAATCCCTGAATATGCGAATGAATAGCAGGTATATCTTTTCATACATATTACTTCCTTTGCCTTGATAGTTCTAGTAAGATTTACATTCACTAGCTTTCAATTCTTTTCACCCTTACACATTCTGTGATAAACATTGACGTGTATAAGATCAAGTAATTCAAATTTTTTGCCTGTATCATGGAAAAAAATACAACCCACCTCTGTTCTAACACTGTTCTGAGTGAAATTCACGCATTTACTGAAGAATACCTTCCCAATCATGAAAATTTTCATTCAGCATCTCATATCAGTTTTATCCTTAATAAATTTTAGAAAACACCTGTTATTCTCCTGTGTGGATGTTTCTGTCTATAAACAGAAAATGGAGTGAGGCTTTCTATTTTCTCTTCTTGAAAGTCAAACTCTACATGCAGTCACGATTTTTTCCATTAGCATGCTCTTTTGCATTTTGGAGTCTTCTGCTTATGGCTGTCCTTATAGCTGACCAGAGCAAGTCAACCATATGCATCCTGAAAAACTTTTTATGGTGTTTTATTTCAGTTATTCTGAATCGCCGCTTAAGTGTCACCATTGCATCCACTGCCATGAAGCTGCAAATCCATGCAGGGATACACTTTGCCTACATAAAAACAGAATTGTGCTCTGTCTCATGACCATATTGTCAGCTCTGTACCTGTTATACCTGTTATATTTTAAGTAATAAAAACCAAATAATGTCCTTGTAGAGAAAGCTGATGGAGCAGATCATCCTAAATGCCATCACATACCTTTGCAGAACAACCAGGGAATTAGGTCCAGACAACATAGAGTTATGAAAGGCAGGTACTGCTTGACCAACCTGATCTCTTTCCTGTGACAAAGCGACCCACTCTGTGGGTGAGGAAAAAGCTGTGGACGTTGTCTACCTACACTTCAGCAAAGCATTTGACACCATCTCCCACAGCATGATCCTGGAGAAAATGATTGCTCGTGGCTTGGACAGGTGTGCTCTTCACTGGGTGAAAAAACTGGCTGGCTGGGCCGAGAGAATGGTGTTGAGTGGAAGTAAATCCAGTTCAAGGCTAGTCACTGGTGCTGTACCCCAGGGCTCAGTATTGGGGTCAGTTCTGTTTAATATCTTTATCAGTAACTTGGACAAGGGGATCGAGTGCATTCTCAGTAGGTCTGCAGATGACATCAAGTTAGGTGGAATTGTTGATCTGCTGGAGGGCAGGAAGGCTCTGGCAGAGGGACCTGGACAGGATGGATCAGTAGTATGAATATAACAGCATAAGGATCAAAAAAGCAAAGTGACACGTCCTTCTTCAGAGTTACAACAACTCCATGCGACATTCCAGGCTTGGAGAACAGTGGCTTGAGAGCTGCTCAGCTGAAAGGGACTTGGGGGTGCTGTTTAAAAGCTAGCAGGATATGAGCCAGCATGTGCCCAGGTGGCCAAGAAGCCCAATGGCATCCTGGCCTGTATCAAGAATACTGTAGCCAGCAGGACTAGGGAAGTGATTTCTCACTGTACTCAGCATTGGAGAAGCCACACCTCGAGAGTTGTGTCCATTTCTGGGCCCCTCACTTCAAAAAGTACATTGAGGTGCTGGAGCATGTTCAGAGAAGGGCAATGAAACTGGTGAAGGGTCTAGAAAACATGCCCTCTGAGGATCAGCTGAGGGAACTGGGGTAATTTGGTCTGGAGAAGAGGAGGGGAGACCTCATTGCTCTCTACAGTTACCTGAAAGGAGGTTGTAGAGACTTCTGCTATGTCTCAAAGGAAAGAACAAGAGGAAGTGGCCTTAAGTAGTGCCATGGAAGGTTCAGATTGGGTATTAGAGAAACAACTTTCACTGGAAGAGTGTTTAGTCATTGGAATAATTTTCCCAGGGAGGTGGTGGTGTGATCTTCTCTGGAAGTGTTCAAGAGGCATCTGCATGTGGCACTCGGGGATATGGTTTAGGGGTGATTATGGTGATGCTGGGTTGATGATTGAACTAGATGATCTTGAAGGCATCTTTCTACCTTGACAATTATGTGATTCTGTGTTTCTGTGATTCTGTGAAAATGTTAAGACTGCAGCAAATATATGGGATAAACTCATTACATTTCGAATGAACTGAGTATGTAGGTAATATTTGCAGCATTTCTTTAGATAGACTACATTAAACTGAAAACACATTCCATTTTATTTCAATTTTTTTATGGTTGAAGTATTTTCTTTGTATAATTCGTTCAGATGCTTTGGCTTTTTACTTTACAAGCCCTCTATAAATGCAAACTGTTTTTGTGAACAACTAAGCAAAGACAACTTTGTTGAAACGAATGAAATGACCTTTCAGTGACTCCCTGTGCCTTCCAGATTTTTGCTTAGTTCTGGCCAGGTTTTCTGAAGAAATCTCTATCCCTATTTATCCACAAGAGTGTACCGCATAGCTTCAGATGAGAAAGAACTAGTGAACTTTAATGGGAGTTCATATCTTTTTCCAATTATTCAGCACTGTCTCTGAAGCCATCTTTCTAGATCTTTCTCCAGTTTCTTAGGCTTCACAACAATGCAAGACCTAGAATGCATTTTCAGGGCTGGACTTCTGCCCTAAATGTAGGCTGATGAAGATAGGAAAATCCATCAAAAGTTTTCAGAGGTAGCTATAGGGTAAAGAAATTGAGCTTGTTATCCTTTAGGATCTTCAGTCAACAATTAGAAAACTGACTGCATCTTTCAGAATGGGAAAAATTATCACAATATAAATTAACATTCATAGTGCTTCTACTAGTGTAATTCAGTTTCTCACTGGAAATAACCATAAACTCATAAAACAGTTTGAGCTGAGAGGGACCTTAAAAGTCCTCTAGTCCAATTCCCCTGTAATGAGTGGGAACACCTTCAATAGACCACATTGTTCAGAGCCCCATCCAGTCTGACCTTGAATGCTTCTGGGGATGAAGCACCTACAGTGTTCCACCACCCTCATGGTAAAAAATTTCTTCCTTATAAAAAAATTTGTTTCTAATATCTAGTGTGGATGGAATCCTGGAATCTTCCATAGTGTTCTATCTCAATAATGATAAATATATAACAGCAATTTTATGAAGCCTTTGAGCTCTGATGAGAAATGGATAGGTAAAGAGATGATATATGGATCCCAGCACTGATCCAAAACAATCCAGGATAGTGGTATTTTTTTTGTATGTTTACAAGCTATCTGATCCAGGGGTGTCATCCCCTTTCATAATAAGAAACACATCTCTTTAAGGATGGTTCCAACATCATCCAGTGATTTCAAAGTGATTAGTAGATGTCCACATCATTTGGCTTATTAATAATGACATCTTTGAGTATTCCTGCTACAATATGTCACTTCAGTTCCAAAGAATTCTAGAAACGTTATCTTCTTCATTTGAGTTTTCCCATCTCTGTCATATAGAGTTCCAAAAATTAGTTCCAATTGCTTGACCTTAGAAAGCAAGACCATTTCAGAAGAATGTCATGCACAGTTTACTGCTCTGTTTTGTCTTTACATTCATTTTTTCCACACATCTGTGTTGTTTCCCAAGGTGTCCAGAGCCAGCTGGATACACACTTCTTAAAATATATTCATCATTCTGTAAGTATTAACAATCATCAGGGTCCCAAGACAAAGCAGTATTTCTTCTGCATTGGCTAACAGTTAAAAATTGCAAGAACCCAGACTGTAAAGAATGAGACAAAAGGCTAAAATTTACAAAAATATTCTCATTTGAGTCCAGATTTAAAAATTTTAGAGGATACCAATAAGTGCGCATCATTGGAACAGAAACAAGGTGCAATCAACCAAACACATAATATCTATTTATCCCATGCCTAAGGCCAAAACATATTACTGTACACCAGTGACATCCTCAGTAGGTCCCCAAATCCCAAAGTAACTGTGCACGTGAGTAGAAAGCCAGTCCTTTGTAGAAAGGAATATTTACATCACCTACCATTATGAAACTGATTAATAGGTCTCAATCAGGAGGATAGTCTTGCCAGTATCCACACAGAGACACTGAAAAGACATAAACTATTCCAAATATGTTCCTTCCCTGAATCACCATATCTAGAGGAAAGAAAGACGGAAGCAAAGCTAGGTGCCTAAAATTAGGCTGCGGAGATTCCTCATAACAGTCAAAAGGAACTTAGCCTGAATATGCAAACAAACATGGTGAAATTTCCAATTTAAGAAAAATTAGATTGGATGAAACTAAAAAACAAACAATCTGGGATAATTTTATGATTGAATATGAGCCTCTGATCTTAAAATTGACTGCTGTACCCAGCTTCTGATGAGGAATATAACAACAAACCTTCTGGCACTGATTCTGTAGTCCCTGCATCTTCTGCAAATTTTGCCTTTAAAATGAAAATGACAGGTGACAATGCAAAATATGGAAAAAGGCAGAGAGGGGTTAATTTGCTACAGCGGAACAGAATTTCTAATAACTCTTCCTTAAAGCTCCCCCGGCTCTCTTTTCAGTCTCCTTAATGAAATAATAAATGTATTTTTACTGATGTGCAATAGCAAAAAATATAAAAATTAAAATGTCATCTAAAGCACCATGTCTTATTCACAAGGAGACTCTTGGTGAAAAAAATCTCTGGATTATAGGAGGGGGAGCAGGAAGAGTCAATAGGGTTTACAAATCCCTGGTGCATGGGATGATTCAGCATGGGTAATGAGTAAAATCTCTACCTCATTAAATGAAAAATTTCAATATGTAGTCGTTTATAGTGGCTGATGAAGGAAGCATAAGCCTATTGGACAGACGTTTTCTTTGTACTCTGTATTTTTCTCATAGGCTCATATGGTGCTGTATTTCTAACTGTAGATAAATGTTTTAAGGCAGATAAATGTTTCTGTATTTCTAACTGTAGATAAATGTTTTAAGCACCTTGCTGCTGACAAGGGTTACATAGCAGGCCAAATTACCCCTTAAAAACACACAAACGTCCTTCAGTCAAGGAGGTATATAGGTCATGGCAATCCTAAGCACACCTACAAGCTGAGTGGAGAAATGGTTGAGAGAAGCCCTGTGGAGAACTTGGGGATGATGGTTGATGCAAAGCTCAACATGAGCTGGCAGTGTGCACTCACAGCCCAGAGAGCCTGAGCTGCATCCAAAGCAGTGTGATCAGCACGCCAAAGGAGGTGATTCTCCTCCTCTACTCTGGTCTGATGAGACCACACCTGGAGTTCTGCGTTCAGCTCTGGTGCCCCCAGCATAAGAAGGATGTGGAAGTGTTGGAGCAAGTCCCGAGGAGGGTCGTGAAGCTGCTAAGAGGACTGGAGCACCTCCTCTGCAAAGACAGGCTGAGAAAGTTGAGGCTGTTGAGCCTGGAGAAGAGAAGGTTGTGCGGAGAACTCAAAGCACTTTTTAGAATCTGGAGGGGTTCAACAGGGAAGCCAGAGAGGGACTCTTTATCAGGAACTATAGTCACAGGACAAGGAGTGATGGATACAAATTGAAAGAGGGGAAATTCAGGCTAGATATTAGGAAGAAATTTTTTTACTGTGAGGGTGGTGAGGCACTGGAGGAGGTTGCTCAGGGAGGCTGTGGATGCCCCAACCCTGGCAGTGTTCCAGGCCAGGTTGGATAAGGCCTTGAGCAACTTCCTCTAGTGGGAGGTGTCCCCGCCCTTGGAAGGGAGGATTGGGGCCATATAATCTTTAATAGCCCTTCCAACCCTCAACATTCTATGATTCTATGATTATGTACCCTTATCCTGGCACAGATTTAACAGAATGAGACCTTCTGAATACCTGTTTGATGAAGTAATTCCAAAATTACCTCTTAACCTGCTTTACAGGCTACTAAGCAAGTCTTTCATAGGGGTGCGGGAAAGAAAGGCATGTAATTCATTGTTGGGCTGAGAGCTGGGTTGATTTAAATTCAGCCTGTGGATTATGGAGAATCTGTGGATTGTGGAGAATATCTTTTGTAGATGGGATCAAAAACACCTGATGTGCTTGTTAACACATATGTACAGATTAGGGAGGGGTTTGGAAAGTAATGTAACTTCCTATAAAAAATTCCCAGCACTGTGAATGACTCATTTTAGATGCTGTAGTTCTAGGGATTAGAAACATGTTGCTAGTCAAAATGCTGCCAGGATGACCATCATCATCTCTACACATTCCCATTTCTGCCCTGTCTGAAATCTAACTTGGTCACTTTCGTCATTCTACCCCTTATGTGTATCACATTTAATGCATGCTTATGACATAGGATTCCCATATTAATTTTACAGGCATTTTTAATTTTCCTAGCTCATTAGAAAGAAAAAAAAAATAGAAAAAAGAGAAGGCTTTGTAGTTCTTAATCCCTTCCCAGAATTTCTCTGGACACTGTTAATTCTACTAGTATCAGGCAGACCCCAGTGATCTGTGTTGTACAGCAGGTCCCCCCATCCCTCCTCCCTCTCCATTTTTCCAGAGGCATTTATAGATATTAAGACCAAACAACATCAACTTCTAGCTTCTGGAAGATACAGTCTCTCAAATTTTCATGTGGCTGAGAGTACTATATGCTTCCAATGCCCTCTTTACCTCTTTCCAAGTCAAACCCAGACTATTTCTTTTTCTTTGCACTTCATCTTTTAGATTTCTGTTTTCAGAGGGAAAGATACCAGCATTTAAACTGTCTTTATGCCTGCATTAAGTTCTCTGTCAGCTGCCAGTGGTTTTAGAGCAGTTTTGGAAACATTGTTTTCTGTATTCAGGATGCTTTACCAACATAATACATGGAGACAGCCAGAGCTCTTTGACATGCTGGATAGTAGGATGAAATTAAGAAGTTAAATGATTAATTATCATTCCTCAAAATAAAAGAAAAACAGGTGTCCAAATGAAATGACAGGTTTAAAATGGAACTGTGTTGGGGTGATTCTATCACAATACTGTATTCTCCATTACCTGCTTGATCTCTAGAAAGCAGTTTGTACCTTTAAACTGCAAAGAGAGAGAGAGGCTGGGGGAACTCTTCAGAGTAGCTTGCTTGACCTTGTAGTTAGACGTTTACATACTTTTCTTCTTGGGGCTGGCAGTTTCTGCCAGTTAGGACGGAAGAGGAGAGAGTTTCCTCTCTAGCTCTTTGGCTTTCAGCGGGAAGAGACTGAATCTGCCTCAGTGGCTTCTGCTCCTTTTTGGACTGTTTTCAGCTTGCTTCTTCATCCAAGACCAGCTTATCATCTCCAGGATGCTTGGTGGGACTTGCCATGGGGGGCTGCCGGACCCTGCCTGGCTTAGGACTGTGGGAGCAGCTAAGTTTTACAGACAGAAGGGACTATATAAAATTCATCAGCCTCCTACTGAGTGGACGGGAGGGGCTTTCAATATCATTTCCTGCCCCATGCCTGCAGGGGGACTCTGTTGAATAAACAGGTTTTTTCACTTTCATTCAAAAAATTATTTCCCAAACTCATGGCGGGATGGGCTGCCAGGACCTGCTTGCCAGGCAAGCAGGAGAGAGAGACACCCTTTTTGGGTTGTTTCCTCCTACATTTGTGTCCAAATCGGCACAGGAACATAACTCAGTTGCTGAATTCAGTGTTACAAGATACTATGTGGCCAACATAGTGAATAGCTTCAAAAAGGAAAAAACTTCATCAGAGGCATTGGAATAGGTTAAGCAGAATGCCGCCATCATTTCAGAAGGTTTTAAACTTGTAATAGCCAGAAGCCGGGTTTGCTTTGTTGAGCAGTCAGCAATTCAGGGTACTGAGCTAATGCAGCTTCAGTCTGAACCAGGTAGACACACTTCATCTTCTTACCTTGCATGCTGTAATGCAAGCAATTAATGCATTCTTTTAATAGAGCCACTGTGATGGGCACTGATCTTTATCTAACCAAGTCTGCTTTTACCCTTAAAAATACTTAATGCATGTATCAAATGGAGAATGTTCTGTGCAGAGGTACAGTTTGTAGCTGGCACTGGATACCCATATCTGTGTGGTACTATCAGCAGCCAACTCACATTTTTGGACTGACTTCAGAGTCTCCCTTTTGCAAGCTGTGAACACTTTGCACTTTGCACAGCCATCAAAAGACAACTCTGTAGGCTTCTAAATTTATTTAAAGGAATTTAGGTTTACTAATTTTATTTTTTTTAAGTACCCTCACCTTATTTCCGTATTTATTGCAAAACATCTCCTCTGCAGCTTATTTAAGTTTCTGAATCCTCTTCTTTATCTGCCTGTTATATCTTCAGTAGTTTCTTGTAAGGGTTTTTGCTCTGCTCTCTGACACATTTTTAAGTAAGCATATGTTGTTCTGAGTAGGACATGAAATGTTTCTGCACTATGACCTCTTCTGTCAATCCACGGTTATGGTAAGAGCAATCTCTTATTTTCTAATCTAAAAATCAAGGGTCCCTTTCTTTGTTCACAGTATAGCAAGAAAAAAAAAACAAAATGGAATATATTTCAAGTGTTTCACTGAATAAGCCATTACCTTGAATAAGGCTTTTGTAATGCCAATGCACTGTGACTCATGTAATTTAGATGTGAAGCTAATATGCTGTTTGAAAATGTACCCGCTGCTGAGATGATTCCTAAACAGGGAGGCAAAGAAGTGATTATTAGATAGGACAAGACATGAGCTGAATTACTGAAATGTGCAATAAAGAAATCTCAGCCTCTACAATTTGCCTGTCAAAAATGAAGCTTTTAATCAATTTAATCAGTGTAACAATATATTAGCTCAGCAGCCTGCCATCTCAGCATGTAATTTTAACTATAAAGAACATTCTACAAACACTATAAAGCTCCAAAGTGCTCTTTAAAAAGTCTCTAAAACATAAACAAGGTTTTTAATAGCCTGTGTCAGCAAGACTAGAACAAATCACAGGAATGCAATGAAAAAGATTTTTCTATTTCCCTTTAAAAAGTATTCTACAGCCCTTGTTAGATAATTTGACTACACCCTCATTCTTCTTTGGAGGCAAAATTTAACTTTGATTTGTCATCTCTCCAAAATCTCACTATTTTCATACCTCATGGAACTCCTTATACTAATCTTCATTAGTTCTCTCAGGGTGCTGAAATCATCCATTCTTAATTCCAACAGCATCCTGGCATACACACTAAAAAATAAAGGAATGTTATAAAACAGTATTAAGGGCAGTAAAAAAATTCACTTTGAAACTGCACTGTCAGAATAAATTTTCATAGGAAAGTATTACTGTATATCATCTGTAAGCTGAAAGAACATGAAATCATCATTTAAATTATTTTGGTTTTTTAAAACATTTCAATGAAGGAATTACTGTAATTAATTTTCCCTCATGTTTCCAGTTTGCCAGGGTCTCACTGTGAAAACTGGCTCCCCAAGCCTCCCACACACACAAAAGTCACCATGTATGTGAAAGTGGAGAAAGCTAAAGGATCAGACATATATACAAGATGGCTTGAGCCAAAAAAATGGCATATATAAACACATTTTTCTGTGTGACCATGAAAGCTTGCAGTAGCATTTTAATGCACTATGGTCTGCAAAATGAACTTTGGGTTCATTTGCATATCATAAATATACAGTTTACTGTGTCCAGGAGACTGTGCAAACTATTTTCTGTTTTTTCCACCTTCCAATGCACTTTGCTTACCCACAACTAAGGGAAAGGATGTCTCTGGCTTTAAACTTATGTGGTGACTTCTCTCTTTTGGAAGTTAAACAAGGGAGCAGTGACAGAACCTCCCACAGGAATGGAAAAGTGTTCTGAGAATTGCCCTTCTATCAAGCTGAGTGTGAGAAGAGCCTAATGAAAACTAGCCCCCAAAGAAAAGTATTTGTATCTTTGTTCTGTAAAAGGAGAAAATTAATTCTCAGTTCCCAAAGAAGGAGACAGCATGTGCAAAAGGGCAGCAGCTGCACCATCACATTTAAACCTTAGAAGTCTATCCAACTGGAGAAACAGATGTGAACTTGGAATAAATGTAAGGACACTTCCCCCTCAGTGCACTAGTAATAGGGACAAAAGGAAGCAGTAGATTAAATCCCAGGACTGCCATTTATACCTAGGCAAAGCATATATGTGAACTACCACATTAAAGAAGAGGCAGTGTACGGCTCTGCAAATCAATCTAATCAACAGCAGATTTCCTGCCAAATCAATAGTTTTCAAGTTTAATAGAAATGTTTGCAAAATAAAAATAAATTTGTGGAGATAAAGCACAAAGGACCATAGATCACAATCAGTGCACAGGTTATTTTGAAAAAGCACTCTCATATCAAGTTGTAGCAACTGCTCTACCTGTAAAGCGCAGTGGGATCCTGGCATGTTTACTGCTTCATATTTATTGTGCAAGTCAGTAGGTTGCTTTGAGAAACCTCTGGTCTTGTCATCAATTTTATAAAATGGGTTTTTCTGGGGTTCCATGAATCTCTGAAGTTTGCTGCTCACTTGCAAGTGGCTCTTAAGTATGGATTTGATTTTGCTCGTCCTTTCTTACGTAGCTCTTATCATATGAGTACATATGAGAACGTCTGTCAACATTGGTGAAAACAACCAGAGTGCATTTACTTCCATTATATATATAACCCTTTTAGAGCAACTCACATGTGGATATTTCATAAACTTTAACAAGGTTGTTTAACCTTGAGCAAATATCTCAAGGAGTTTGCATGGTCTTCTCTCGTTTCAGAGCTTTGCGTTGTAAAATAGATACAAGTAAAATAACTGATGCACAAGTAAAGTTCTGCTAATAGCCATTATTATACAACTGAAACAGGGAATCAAACCCAACAAGACATTTCCTATTTATATGTTGAATTAATTAGATTGACCATAAACAATGTGTTAGTCCTGTCAAAATAGATCCTATAGCATCAAAAACCACATCTGGTAGGGAATTCTAACATTCTAGGCACTATATCACTTGAAAATAATCCTTCTATATATCTCTCAACAGCTAATTATTTTAGACAGTTAATCAAATCAATTATTAGCCAAATATTTCAAATCCTTGTCTTAGTAAACCTTCATTTACTCTAACAAAGGCTGCAGTTACACAATGTGCTCTCTCTGGTAAAGGAGTTAGCTAAAGTCCGTTTCCCCCTCCCTATTTTAGCATTCATTCTCAGACTAATGCTACATTCATCATCCTTAATACAAATGCTTATAAGGCCACAATGTAAACCAGGTCACTTAGATTATTTTGATTTCAAAAAGAAACACCCAAAAACATTACTGCATTTTTTGTTTACAATGCAGAACAAGTGAGAATATAAAAGATTTTGGTGGAGAGCAGGAAAGCATTCAGAAAGAAAGGCACACTTAGATCCTGGGCTGCAGTTTAAGGATTTTGAAATACATGTGGCTCATTTCCCAGGAGAATGTCTTTATTACCTGGATACAAAATATCTGGAAGGAGCCAGAAGTCAACCTGGTAAACCATTAGACAAGAGTGCAGGGCCAACAGGATTGGCAGTGGCAGGTTATTTCTCTGCTAGGAACTCTCTGTCCTAAACTGACACAGATTTTTCCACATTTTCATTCCAGTCACAAAATATGAACAAAGTCAAACTTGGCAAAACAGAACTGAAAGCACAAATCTTCTTGTTTAACTCAATGGCTAGTTATGAAAGGGTGGGTTTGCATTTATTTTGTCCTTTAGAGATCTCTTCTTTCTTCTGGTGCCTCAGAGATGGCCAGAACAATAAACACGGATTTGAATTTAATGTTCCCTATCAATAGGAATGGCTCCCAACAAATGATCTAACTTTTTAGAAACTGCTTATCTGAGGAAAATTTCTTTCTTTATCTGTACTGATTAGGCTTTAGACTAAGTTTCCATTGGACACTTTGCTAGGGCCAGGTGAGTAATTTTTAGATGTTTTCTGTTCAAGAATCTGAGTTGCCTCCCTGGATCTTGCTCAAATCTTGTGATCTTTGAAAATCTCAAGTGGAATGAGTTCTAAAAATGAAAGATCTGTCAGACTGAGAGACCTGTTGTCCCCTGGATCCTCCTTCTGGCCATTCTTGTAGATGGGCATCACATTTACTAACCTCCAGTCAACTGGAACCTTACCAGTTTGCCAGGACTGATGATAAATGGTGGAAAGCAGCTCTGTGAGAACTTCCACTAGCTCCCTCAGCATATTTGGGTGAATCACATCTGGCTTCATAGACTTGTGTGCATCTAAACATACTTTTTGCTCCTTTTTACTGACTGTGGAGATATTCTAGAAAAAAAGCTCAGATGTGGAGGTAAACTACACTTTTACCTGGTCAAATGAAACCTACTGTCATGATGTAGCTCCTATGCCATGTATATTCCTTGTTTTCTTGGGTGTGCCTTACTATTTTTAAGCCACTATTGAGCAGCTACACGACAATTAACCTTGTAAAATTTGTTTGACAGGAACGAACAAAAGAAAGACAACAAATCTATATTTCACTTTACACTTGACTGGATTCTTCATTCTGAGCTCAGAAAGAGTTCAACATTCTAGGCCAATTGTTAGATTGTTAACATATGTATTTGAAGAACTATATGTCTTTATATGGAGAGGATTCGACAGATTAGATATGTATTTATATTATATGCCCTTAAAATACCACGTCTTTACATGCAGGAAATCCTATGTAAAATCGAGGTCTTTAAGACTTTACAAATTACACTACACTGTACCAAAAAAATAAACCTATACTAGCGTGATTTGTTTGCCTGCTTTTAAAGAAGGGCCTAAATTCTAAAAGATTGCAGGAAAGATTGTCAATCAATATTTTTTAACCATTCAGCATTTCAACATTTATATATTCTAAACAACTTTGTAGCTTTTTTCCTGCAGGTATTCATGAGAAAACTAATACAAAAGATAATATAAGCTAAATAGTATCATGGTAATTATTGCCCAAATGCTAGAATTACTGGACTTTAATTCTCTAGAAATTACAGCTACAGATAAATATGATGTGACTTACATGCCAAGAACATCATGATCTAAACAAAGACAAATCTTCGAATTAAGAATCAGAACAGTAGTATTCTAAAATCTAGTAGTTTTTCATAATTACATATTAATCCCTTTAAAATATATCTGGTGGCTTTGGTTTGAATCAATCACATGCACAGCAAACAGTCAGATTCTTAGTTTTATACATGAAAAAGGCAAAAGTAAGGGAAAAAATATTACTTTGTCTTAAAACCTGCTATTTACCACACCTTCTGCAGCCCTGCCATTTAATGCTGTTCCTGTAACTTCTGACCATTTTATGATGTGATCCATTTATTCCATCTTCCATTCTATAGAGGCATTTGAGAAGAGATCCCTCTTTCTCACTGGAATGTGGAGACATCTGTCTTCTAGGGTTCTGCAAAACATTACTCAGAGCTCACCATGGATCTCTGACTCTATCAAAGTGGCCTGACATTCACTCTCTGACCACGAGTCTTCAGGTCATTTAATTTATAGCTGTTCTTTCAGTTCAGGACTTCCTTCTCATGTCAAATCTTTCCTTCATATAATCTATCAAAGATGATTCTTGGTTAACAGTTTTGATCAATGTACCAACTGTGTATATTTTACTGTAATAACAAAAATTGAAGGTTTTCTGTTATGGGGTAGGAAAAACCTAAAAGCCCAAAAACCACCATGTCCAGACATTCCTGTATATTTTTCTTGCAGAAACTGCAAATAATGATGGCTGAACAGCATCTCAGTTAAGGTCCTGTTTCAGAATCAGCAATGCAGAAAAAATGCCATTCTCATTTCACAATAGATACATTAAATTTAGCTTCATATTCATTCATACAGTAACAGATAAAAAGCATGTTCATACATACTCTGATTATTAATGAAGTCCTATTTCTACTGATATAGTCACTAATTTTTTCATTGACTGATTTAGGAGAAAGGGAAGGAAAGGTTCAGAGAAAAGAAGCAAAATGATGCAACACATGGAACATTCCAACCCCTGGCTGCCCTGCTCCTGGCTGGGCTGGGATGAGTCCTGGCTCACAGGCCCGGCCCTGATGCCTCTATGGAGGGTCCCATGAGCCCTGAGGTGTCCTGGAAAATTAAACCAATGTGCAAAGAAATTTATCACACTTCTTGAATTTAAAGTTTTCTGGTAAATCTTCTAAATTCAAGTGATTGAATCTCAATATATTTGTTCTTGTGGTTTGTTTTGTTTTTTGTTTTTGTTTTATATAGCGATAAAGCAGAAGAAGTTGTATTGAGGATTGTTTTTTTCTCCAGTCTGGAAATATTTGAGTCTTTACCTAACTACTTTTACATGTTGCTTTGTATACTCATGGACATAATGGACTAAGTAATGCATCCATAAATTGAAAAGGATGCATTAAAAAAACTCAAATAATATTTGTTACAAATTTCCATGAAACTGTAAAGTGCATTAAAAATAAGGGTTTAAGGATTTCTACTAGAATGAAACCATGTAAATAACAGAACAAATAAAGTATTTTTGCCAGAATAATAATTAAAAAAAAATAAAAGAGCAAGTTTACCATCACATATAAATTAAGCTAAGAATAATGAAAAAGCCTATGACAGAACTATAATGAAAGCAGTCAAAATGATTAATAAAATTATGCTAATATGAATTTTTAATAGCCCAATGAAAAGACAATGAAGATTTACAATCCAATCGGAAACTTGGTGTTTCAGTAGAGAGAGAAATATCCTCTTCAAGCAGGTGTCCATGTGGTGATTCCCAGCCAGCATTATAACAAATTTAGTTAGCTTAAATATAGATATAAATATATTCAAAGATGAGCATGATGCACTATTTTAGACTTTGTCTTAATGTTTGTTAAATGGAATGTCATATTGTATTTGAGAAAGGATAAACTCACTCAAAAATCCATAACCTCACTCAAAATCCACAGTGTGCTTTCCCTTCTGGGTTATTTCCTTTCTAACAGGACTGCAACCTAATCATGTCATGTTAAGTAGAAGCACATATGAATCATATTTGTCTCTAATTAATATCAAATACTATTCCCAAACAGTCATTCCATCACCATCATAAACCACAGACATACATTCTCATCTTAGTTATACATGTAGCCTAAATGTTTTGAGAGGACTCAGCACAAGGACTCGTGTAGCTCTAGGAGAAACTGGCATGACTGTCAAAACTGAGACTCTTCTAAAACAGCAGTGGTCACAGGTATTACCCTGGACACCTCTGCAGGGCAGTAACAGCCCTAAACACATTACACACAGAGAGCAAAATGTGTGTCCTTTCTTTTTGGCCCCAGCACACCAATTTATACAATAAAGAAACAATAAACCATATTAAACTTCCACACCCTCTGTCCTTTCCCACTTCTTCTGCCCAGACAGACTCATCTCTTCCCAAAAGACATTTGCACAGTTCTAGTGCAAAGCCTAGACTGGTATTCATATTCAACTCCATTTAAAGAACTTATATCCTAGGCAAAAATAGCCATTTGCTTACTTTTTCGTTATAATACATACAAATTTGCTTTTCATATTGGATTATACAAATCCATATGAGAAAATGTCTAACATGGTTCATAATATGCTAATACAAGTCTAGTCAATACATCATGTAATAACTGAGGCATTTACTTTCCTCATGTCTCAGTTATTGTAAACTGATTCTGCTGGCAAAATAATAGATTTAAGAGACTTCTCTTATGTTTGTTTCAGTATAAATCAAAAGAAACCTGATGAAATGAAACTAGTTTTGCTGATGTAAGGTGAGTGCAAGAGGACACACAGAAATGAAAACCAAAGGTCTACCTTAAGTAACAAAAGCCTTTCTTCGATGCACATACATATATGTGTCTCCAAATATGTGTGTATAATATTTGGAGATAGATAGACAGATAGATAGATAGACAGACAAATAGATACAAATGTATGCATATTAATGAGATTTTTTTACATATATATATATATATATACGCACAGGTACTGATAGATTAAATTTTTAGTACAGACTTCTTGCTGGCCAACTGCTTCAGATTCCATTTGAGGAAGTTAAACAACTGAGGATCAAAGCTGCTTTTAAGAAAATAAAACCTACAGGTCAAATGGGCACACTTGGAGAACAAAGAATATTAACAAAAAGAGGACGTACGAAGAACTGCTTGTTTTCAGTCTAATGTCTGATGAACCCAAAAGCTCACCAACCACTCCAAACAGTGGTTCTTGGGAGTAATATTTATATATAAATTTATTGCATTATCTTCCCATATGTATATGGAGCATGTAAAGATATAAAATTCATTATGGGTTAAAATTATTACCAGTTTGCACACTAAATTATATTTGCCAGACTTCAAAAAAGAGAGAATACTCTAGAAGTAGAACTAACATTTTAAGCATACTTACTGTACATATTCTAGCAATTATTACTAATGAACTAGTACAATACTAAAATACATTCCATTAGGCTGGAAGAAAGAAATCCTATTGTAACAAAATGGCCATTAAGTTTCAAGAGTTTACACATACTCCAAAAGTACAGCCCTCAGACTTGAGGCCAATCATTGAGCAGAAAGGCAATAGAGAGTCTGCAACAGATAGATCTGGAAAAGTTGGATACATGTTCAAATGTTATAGACTTTTCCTTGGAGAGATGAATGGATAACATGTGGAACAATGTAATAAAAAATTAAAACTTAAGTGGTATGGAGAACAAAGCATAAAATGTTGTGAACTGTTCAGATATATGTACACTGTAGGTTGTTGGAATCATCTGCTAATGAATGGGACCTAAAGGGAAAATTATTGACAGAGGAAAACTGAAAATCTGTCTTTCTGTAGACAGAATAGAGAGGAGTTCTATTCTGAGACAGGAGCTCTGCTTCAAGTATGTGTCCCATAAAACTGCTGGTAAGCACTAGCTGGTAATTTTCTCATTATTATAATCTTAATAGGAAACAGATAGTTTCTGTTAGTTCATTTCAGTAGCAACAGTCATCGAAAAGCTACAGATTGTAATGACTTTGAATGACTTATTAATTTAGTTGAGACCTGAACAACTAACTAGACCTCTAAGAAATTAAACTTGCAATGTACGTCTAAGTCACTAATTTTTTGTGATGATTCCTTTGTCTTTAGAACCAGGCTTCAGCTAAAACTGGCATATTTCCCACTAAGGGAAAATATGTTGCATCATTTAGGCTGATTTCTGAAAAAGAACACTTCATGTCTGGTTGATTGGGACACTCTTAGCTACTAATATTTGGCAATACTCAAAGAGTTACATTAAAATAAACATTTTGATAAGTGCTAAGAGGCAGTCATGAAATTTCTTCCAAACTCCTTATCTGGTGCAAACATCTGGTCATGAAGAGAGCATTGTGCAGGGATAGTTTTGTAAACATTTTACATCCACATGTAACAATGTCTGATAGATTATATAGGTAAAGCTGTGTAAACACTTAAAACATAGCCCAGCTGCAGCAACTGTCTCTGTGAAACCTGGAAAAGACCTGATCAAAATACGGGGGCAAGTCAGCAGCAGCTCAGAATAAAGAGCTTGAAAGACAGCAGAGATGTACTTGCAGCTCAGGAAGCCAATCTTGCCCCAGCCTGCATCAAAAGAAACATAGACAGCAGGTTGAGGGAGGTGATGTTCCCTCTCTGCTACACTCTCATGAGACCCCACCTGGAGTCTTGCATCCAGCTCAGGATCATAGGGAACATAGGGAAATCATGGGCCTGGTCGAGTGAGTTCAGAGGAGGGACATAAAAAGGATCACAGGACTGGAGGCCGTCTCCTATGAGGAAAGGCTGAGTTGAGGTTGTTTAGACTGCAGAAGAGAAGGCTCTGGGGAGACCTTATTGTGGCTTTTCAGTACTTAAACAGGGCTTATGGGAGAGATGGGGACAAAATTTTTAGCAAGGTCTGTTGCAATAGGACAAGGGTTAATGGATTTAAACCAAAAGGAAGGGTTGATTTAGGTAAGAAATACGAAAGCAATTTTTTGCAATGAGGGAACTAGAGAAGGTTGCTGATGGAGGTGGTAGATACTCCATCCCTGGAAATATTCAGGGTCAAGTTGGATAAGGATTTGTTATCTAGTGGAAAATGTCTATGCTCACTGCAGAGTGATTCAACTAGATGACCTTTAGAAGTCTCTCTCAGCTCAAATTATTCTATGATTCTATGATAATTCTATGATGAAAATGGATTAGATTACCCCACAGATAAAGAGTTTCCTCGGTGAAAAGCCAGTCTCCAAGTGTGACAAAATGTAATATGTTCCACCAAGAGGTACTAATGATGTGACACAGAAAATGAAGTTTGGATCAAGAGAAAAGCTACTTAATTTCAGCAGTTCCAGGCTCTGGAACTTGATCTGTGCTATTAAACAAGCAGAATCCCTGGTATGTCCTGTGTATATTTTTGGCCTTCACATTTTACTCCCAAACCATTCTGAGGACTAGACAAGAGTTGACATGGGCTAGGAGCCATGAACAACAGAGTTTGGGTGCAACCTCCTACTTTTGCAGGACAAGGTTGTTGAATGTAACAAATGTGGTCTATTCCACATCAGCTGTACACATCTGTCCTCAGCACATCAGTATTGCCCCAACAGTTTAGTATTCAAGAGAAACAGACTATGCAACAGACACATCTTGCTGCAGGGAGATTCTAATTAGATAAAAGGAAAGTTTTTATGGTGACAATGGTCAAACACTGGCCCAAGTTGCTTAGAGAAGCTATAGGATCTACCTGCTTGGAGGTCTTCAGGATTTGAGAAAGCCCTCATCAACCTGATCTGTTTCAAGACGGGAGTCAAATCAAATGATGTCAAGAGGTCTCTTACAAAATATTCTGTGATTTTGTGATTCATGTTCTGTTTAAAAATCCACATTAGTCTGTGCATTTCATCCAACAAAATCCATGATTTCTTAAACTGGCACTATACATTGGATGGATTAATATCAAATTCTCTTTATGACAGTAACTCACGTAATTTGAGTCCCAAACAAGGCCATTATTGAAAGATGAAATGAGATGAAATTATTATGTTACATAAGATAAACAATAAAAGTTTGTATATTAACTTAACAGACACGTCCAATCAGCACATGAATTACATCTGGCAAATGTGTGTGAAGAAGTATGAAAAAAAATCAAGTTCAAAATGCAGCTGAAAAGGATCTGAACAGCCCTCCATAACTACCAATTCTCAACATCTCTAACTCTAGAAAACAGGCCTGCACAGACAGAATCCTGGTAATGCATGAAATTTGATATGTACAGTTTTATTCTTTTAAAATTGTGATTTCGATTAGATTGGTATCTTGGGGTCCTCGTTTTACTAAGCAGTTTTCAAAAGTGCTGAAATACCTCAGCAAAATATGACCCATTTTCAAATGTAACTAACTCACCCAAGAAGTACTTCCCACTAGAAGTTAAAATGGCCATTAATTTATACATTTTATGTAACACAATTACATGTGTCTGTCTTTGTGTATTTTCCTACTATCAGATTCTTCATCATGAATTTGTACAAAAAGATTATGTATGTACTACCTTTGATGGTAAAAATAATGATTTAGATTGTGAAGATATAAAATCAAACAGTCATTGCCAAATTCTTGCAAGACTTAAAAAAAATCATGAAAAACACAGATAATGTCTTGCAATTGTGTCTTGAAGTAAACATTCTTTCATGCAGATTTTATTATTTTTCTATGACATGACATAATTAAAAACACAGAGATATTTAAGTGAAATTTATATTTCTTATATTAAATGCATTGCCATCACTTTCTAGACAGAGACCAAATTAAAATACAAGATAAATTGTCCTTACCTGTGAATCATTTACAAAGTGTACAGAAGTTATTAATGATCGTATCACTTCATGCTTACAGAGACCTTGTGTATTAACTTAACTCACATGGATCACTGGGAAAATAAACTACAACAGGAACTGTGTCAATGCATATATGACATCCTTAATCTGCAGCTCTGCAAATGACCCAAGTCCACATACTGGTTACAAGCATGTTTTTCAACACTGGTACTGTTGATGATTTAAAAAAAGAAAGTTAATTAACATTAAGGAGTATTAATCTCAATGATTTCTCTTCTAATATAAAGACCATTGTAAGCAAGATTTCACACAGAAGAGATTCTAAAGCTGAATAGTTAAAGAAGTATTTCTTTCCCAATTTAACCTAGGAGAAGGAGAATGTAATCAGCTAAAACAGAGATCTAAAGGCTGGGGTCTGGTAGGAAGCACTCTCCTCTGTCCTGAAGGACTTCAGTTCAGTTCCCCCTGACCTCTCTTCTCAGAGTACCTCTGGTTTGACTTCAGTCCACCAGTCCCTTCCTGACCTATTTTTTCCCTACAACTTCTTCATTAATTTGCAAACCCTTCCTCTCCTTTTACTATATTTAAGCACTTAGACAATCACATCCTACAATTTCCATTCCTGAAATTATACCTCTAGAACGGTGTTGTCTGCCACAAAACTAACCTTTCAGTGTGTTTTGCTTCTGTTTTTTTGATCTTTCTTTCAGTATTTATTTGTACTGCAATGAGGTTGGGAGAGGCATTATAGTACCTATGCAATGTGTCTCAATTACTGGTAGTTTACCAGTCACCGGGAGTTGTTAATAAAAACTGTGATCATTAATGAAAATGTATCAAACGTATTCTTTTCAAGACTAAGAAATAAAATCCTGGCTTTGAAAGGGGCTAGCTTTGCAATGCATGCCTACAATCAGCTTGACAGAGTTAGTCCTATAAAACACAGCTTTTCAGGGGAAACACTGGAAAGGTTGTTTCACCACAAGGACAATGCTGGTAAAAAAAGGTTCTTTGTGGAGAAATAAAACAAATATAGAAGAAGAAAGAAAAATTACTGAATCACCAAACTCTTAAAGAAATAGTGTATTTTTTTATACATAAGAATATGTATAAGAAAAATGCATCTGCTAAATTATGTATGAAACAAACAGGTTTCATATGGAGGTCCAAATTCTAATCTGTGTGTTAAACCTGATCATTTTCTTCCCCACCCTTTGATTATGCGGCTTTAGAAACGTACTGTGCTGCCAAAGAGGATTAAACTGGATTTGAGATTCACGATGGTCCTATTATTTCAAACATTTAGAAATAGCCTTTTGTTTTCATTCAGCATTAAGCAAACTGACAACCTTCAACTTACCCTTCCTGCTGTGGTACACTGTGTAATGTCTGTAGTCTACTTAGCTGGGACTGATTTTCATTTTCAACATCACAGTGAAAGACCATGAACGTTCAGTTAAAGCTTATGTAAAATATACCTTAGTCTATCTACCAATGTTAATCTTGGCCCCAGTCCAGCAAAGCTCTTAATATTTCTTGATACTCTCATTAAATTCAGCAGAAGAATTCAAAATCAAGTGTATAACTGTAGGGGTTTGGGTTCTTCTTTTGTTTTGTGTGAGACGGCAGGGCGGGGGGACAACCCTCTCTCCTGGGGCTCGGACGCTCTCTCACTCTCTCGCTCGACTGGAGAAGAGGAAGGAGGCGGCCGAGGCTGTTGGGAGAGGAGTTTTTCGGCTGTCGTCGGAGACCAGCCTGGTCCTGCTTCTTTTGCCGCGGATGAGCCCCTGCTCGTAAGAGCAGCCCTACAGACTGGGACCTTACTCTCACCCACCTCACTGAGGGAAGGACTTTCTTACCATCTGCCTGGGTGCCCCGATCCCTCCTCTGCCTGCCTCCCTGGGAGCCCGGCCCTCGCCGCTTCTTTCGGGGCTGCTCCCAGCCTTCGCTGCTCTGTAGCCCCGCGCCGCCTGCCGGCTGAGGCCTCCCGGGGATTTTCCCACTGGGGGTGCAGACCGTGATACATCTCCTCCACCATCCCAGGACTTTCTACCCGTCTCTGCCGTCCCAGCTTGTCGCCGGAGCGCCCCTGCCAGCTGTGACCGGCACGGCGACAAAGGGAAAGGTGCTCACGGCCGAGACCCTCTTACTGGGTCTTTGTGGTTTTGTTTTGTTGTTAATACCAAAATTGTTGTTGTTCTTGCCTCATTAGATATACTAGTAAAGAACTGCTATTCCTAGTCTCATATCTTTGCCTGAGAGCCCCTTAATTTCAAAATTATAATAATTCAGAGGGAAGGGGGTTTACCTTTCTCATTCCAAGGGAGGCTCCTGCCTTTCTTGGTAAACACCTGTCCAAACCGAGACAATAACTAAGCATGGAGCCAGTTCAATATTTTCGACATAATCTTTGTTTTAACATTAAAAACAGTAAAAAAAAATAGAACATTGTAAATCAGGAAGGACTTAAGAAACAGTCATGATAATAGGTTAAAATAAAAGAATACATGAGTTTAATTTTTATTCTAATTGATATAAGTTGGATATAGACTCTTAAACTAGAATTAGTCATACACTGTTGATACTGATCTCTGTTTGAAATGTCCCTCTCTCATCTGGAGATTCAGATGGCTTACAGTGGATAATGCCTGGCTAAAGTTCTCTCTGGATATCTCTGTACTGTATTAAAAAAAGGGCCAAAGACTGAGGTCAGAGCTGGACCATATGACCCTTAATGCCTAATTGTTAGCAGCACTTCCTGGCTCCTTTTCTTTTTTGGAATACTCCAGCTTGCTCGCTCCAAGACAAATTTCTTAGAGAGGTGGCTAGCCCTAAGTATTGTGGACCACAGCCAGCTGGCAGCAGTCAGGCTTTCAGCAAAAGATCAATCCCTGGATTTTATTTAGCAATATAGATGGAACTTCAGCTTCCATGGTTGGGAAATAGCTCAGTAAATTAAGCTGCCTTTGCAAGGTGCCTTGCTAAAAATCACTCCTTCCTCTACTTTTTGTCTTCGTGATCTCTCTTCTATTGTAAAGGTTATGAAATCTTTTTAGTGCTATACATGGATTTCTCAGTCTTTCTGTCTTTCTACAGCTAAAATAGGCTATCATTCCTCTGTCTCTGGTTTGATAGAACTCCTGAAAACCTTGAAGAAAAAATGACTTTGAAATGGACCAGTTTAGGTTTTAAGCAGCCCTTTCTCTAATTTAAAGGGGTAGATAACCAAAACATAAAATTAGAATCTTTACAATATCACCAAGTTTAGAAGTTGTTTTCATTCTTCCTGCCTTTTTCTTGACTGCCTCCCAAAAGCAGAAATCAGATCATGAAACCAGACAAATGTTTCAGTCTGTTGACTATTTTGTGTGTTGCATTCTACAGTCCCAGTTAAGATTTATCTAATGGTTAATGACCAACAAAACAAAATTTTCACATTCTTGATTTGAAACACTTAAAACATGGCTAAACAATAAGAAGGAAAAAAAATCCAAAACAGGAAGATAAACTTTCTTGCATGTCCTGATGAGATGCAACATAATTTCCTTAAAGATATTTCCCATAATCATATGTTAGCTACATCAGCCTGTTAGGAATTCCTATAGAAATTCAGTTTATCTTGTGTCTTGCACAGAAAATAAAGCCACTCTGCACATCCAATTGTACTCTAAGCTGTGTTGTTATGAAATTTGTGAATAGGTTTTGCTGTAGTTTTGGATACAAATTATTTTTGACTGCGCACAGGAGCAAATATCCTCTTCGACTGATTACAATTTGAAAAATAGTTTTAAGGGCAGTGAGCATACTGAGAAATAGCTGACACGTCCAAAAAAGAAAAAAGATAACCCAAAAGATATTGTACTTCCAAAAAACAAAACAAAACAGACAAAAAAACCGAACAACAACAACAACAAAAAAGGACTTTTAGTCTCTATAACCTTACCAAAAAGGACTTGAACTGCAAGATGGTGTCTTAAATAAATAGAAAATACCTTAGTAAAAGGAGAACTCTGCTATTACTTTGTTTAACTGATTGTTTTGTAGGCAGAATAACGTGTTTATCTTTCACTCACATCAAAGTGAGTGAAAGGAGGCCGAAATAAAATCTTGCCATTCAAAATGACATAATGGTAACAGTAACTCTGAAGAATCATGAGAGATTTTTCTTGAGCAATTGCTGGAAAGTGATGCATGTAATTACGGTAGGTTAAATAAAACAGATTAACACAAGGAGAGGAGTTATATGGGTACCATGTGGGTGATGACATCAGTTTTCCTTAATTTGTTGGCTTTTATAAGATAACTTGTACTTTATCAAAAGTATACCAGTCATGGAAGATATAATATTGACTTTAAATACATCAATCAACAATTGTCAAGAAAACTATAATATTGACTTTAAATATGTCAATCAACATTTGTCAAGAAAACTATTATATAGTACAACTAATGGTAATAGTCTTGGTAGACAAATATTATCCCAAAATGAAGTTAAAGGAATCAAAAGCTAAATATTCTCATTGCTATGAATTTTACATGCCAGGAATCTAGCAAAAATAGCATTGTTTATACATACTTCAGGAACTGTTCATGAAGTATCCAAATGAAAGTTTATATGTCAGGACATAAAATGTGAAATGTCAGTCACATCACTGGATGTGCGTCTTTTCTTGCTTAACTGAACGGACAAGCAGAAGCACCAATTTCAGTTTCTGGCATTAGATATAATTTGGTATGCTGCTAAGGATCTTGGAATATGATATGCAGTGCTCTGGACAGTAACTTTCACAGAAATGTTTTATTTTTCCAAGGCACTAAGTCAAAAGGACATAAACACAGCTTATCTACCCTACTGTCTCAAACTGAAAAGGCACAGCAATTTAATTCAGTCCAGCTGATCAGATAGGAACTACAATTCCTTCTGGATGGAAGATCATCGGAGAAGTCTAAGGTCAGAAATAGTGAGAAAGCCAAACTTCCCAAGGAAAACAAGAGTTTCTAAGCAACATAAAGGGTTACCAATGAATCAAGCTACCTAAACTCATCACACAAAAAGTAATCATACATATACTACCTCAAAGTCATAGATCATAAAATGGCTAGTATTCAGTGATGATCAAACCATATATTTATTACTAGTCTTGGAACTCTACCAAAGTAGCAAATATAAGATATATGCAAGTTCAAAATGTTCCTTTGGTGGGTGTTTCTACTCTCAATCAAGATTAAATGAAATGATGACTTCATTTCAGCTCTGCAAGACAAATGTCATCTTGCAGAAAGAACACTGAATTCTTTTCAGGAGTGCCTCTGTTGAGGCAAATGCAGTATCACTGTTTTTTCAAAGCAATCAAGATGACAAAGAAAGATTCTGATGACAGCAGAAAGCACAGCTACTGCTGTGGTTAGTTTAACTCCTTCTGGGATATTCTGCAACAGACAGAACAACACCTACGCACACAGTGTGGGGCCAATGACATGCAGATTCTATGTGTCAGAAAATATGCCCAAAAATCCAGAGCTCAGATTATTGAAATAAAATATTTGCAGGTTTGTAATTTGTTCTTTTTATATATGAATTTTTAGAAGTATTTTTCACCCATAGTGGCACACAACCACTATAATAAAGGTAAATTGAACAAGTTTCTCAATTCCTCTTATATATTACTATGATTCCTGTTGGGGAGGGGGGAAGGTCAAAGTTTCCTTATCCAACCCCCTCTACCTGTCTTTTACCTTCCTGATCTAGTTGTCAAACCACCACAAAAAAAGAATAAACAGAGGGTGAGGATAGAATGAGAGTGGAGCAAATGAAAATGTTTTACTTTATGAAGAAAAAGTTGATAACCTAGGAAAACAGATTATGACTTCTCAAGCTCATTTTAGCAAAGCAGATACATAACATAAATGTAGCAATGCATTTAAACATAACTGCATTTGCCACATGTATAGATTTTCAGAGTTCCTGCAGTTTCATATTTCAGAGTTATTGAAGTTACATATTTTACTCGTGAACAGAAATACCAAAATGGTTGTGTGCAGCTCATACAGCCAGGGGCTTTCTGTGGCCCTAAGCATGCAAACAAAACTTCTTTACGGCCTTTAAGAGGTCTTTTTTCCTTTGGTTAGCTTTTTGGACATTTGACCTCTAACCTAAAGCTTGCTGCAAAAGGCGCCATCAAACCCTTCCTGAGTTATGAAACAAACATGGAAAAAAATTCTTTCTTTAGATTCTGTTATACTTCATTAATCTTATCATTGTTTTCACTCTGCAAAGATATGTTAAGCTTTTTCCAAGGGCCCCAGGCAGCACAGCATTACAATAACATTTTCTGAAAGGTCTCAGAAAGACCTCCTACACTGCAATGCCTAGTTGGCTGGCACATCCATGAGTCAGTTCTTTTAAATCATGTGTCTCGGCAAGTTTTACACACACACTCATTCATAACAAGTGAGCGGTTTGGGGGCTCACTTTCTTTTATCACAGGTTGACATGTTGTTGAAATTAATCACAAGTTGTTTTCCCTAATGGCTTCTGCAGGGAAGCTGGGTATGTTGGAAATCCTATTGTGATTTGGTATAAAATATTAATGTCAACAGCATCTGCCTTAGAGTTAAATGGTAAGGCAGTTAGTTACATTAGGAGGTTATCTGGCAAATTACCATATGATTTGTTATATAGGGATACATTGTATGGATGAGTCTTAATTATGATTTTATTTATCTTTCAAATGCAAGGTTTATTTCTATGTACTTAGGTTTTTTTTAAAAACAAGCAACTATCTATGGCTCTCCTTTCTTAAAGGTCCCATGTCCATCCTTATCACCTTTATAGAACCTCATACCAGTAAATCAAATCCAGGCTGTTCTGAACTGCATTCAGAGCAAGCACATTTACACTTCATGATAGATAATTGGACTATTGTGTGAATCAAATGAATAGTTTCTAAGGTATGAAAACTGAATTCTGTCCTTCACCTGCAGAAACACAACAGCATAGAGCTTCAAGCAGAAATCATCTGGTGGTGTTTGTCTTAATTTATTTCGGTCCAGACCACTTGCTCATAGTTGCTGAAAGCTATCTAATGTGGAGAGAGACTAAGAGGAGTGTTTAGGAAGAAACCTAAAATTGTTGAGTCTTTAGAATGTTGTTCTCCTCATTAGCTTCCCCAAGCTACCGATGGTTTAAATGGAACATGGATCATGCTCCAAGTGAATTAGGGATTCATATGTTGCCTTGAAGCTTGGCCAGGAATAATGGTCAGACAATGAATATCATAACAGATGAATATTTAAAAACTGGCAGGGACCAAGCTGATGAGAGGCAAATAAGAGTTATGACACAGACAAGGAGATGGAAAGTAAGCTGCTAACTTAGAAGGTGAAATTCATGTAAATGGGGCTTTGCACACATCAGAATTAATCTGCAGGACAGGGTACTCTACATAAATCTTGCTGTTATTTGCAACATTGAGAAAGAATAGTCTTTCACAGATCTCGAGCAATTTATAAAAGAAGCAGTTCTGCCCCGAGAAAAAAACTGAAAAATATCAATCACACTCTCATTTTCGTAACAGTCAAGGAGCAGATTCACCTGACAATGTGTATGAAGATACTTATGCTGTATTAAGTGATTATACTTAAAATATTTTCCTCATTAAAAATTTCCTTTTTTATGCTTATATTTGGGAGAAGGGGGGCCTGGGTTTTTGTTTGGTTGGTTTTGGGGGTTTTTTGGTTGATTAGTTGGTTTTTTGTTTGGGGGGTTTTTTTTGGGTTTTTTTATTTGTTTGCTTGCTTGGTTGGTTTTTGGGCAGTTTTGCATTTATTTAGCAGGAAAAAAGTCTTACTTTAACATCACATCTTGTCAGTTGGGAAATCTCTTACCCTGTTTAGAAGCGAAGATTACAGAAATCCACCTCCAGAATTAGTAAAATAAAATAACACTGGGAATACTTTTTATCGTTGCATTGTATGAATGCATTTTCTTTTAAACAGGAAGAAACAGCGTGGTATTAATGTAATGTACTAAAACCCCCAAATGATACTTCTATATATTGGGAAATTAGAAAAGCAGAAAGCTTCTTGATGCTTGAAATACTGCATATTCCAGTTCAAATTAAAACAGTTGAGACATTAAAAAGAAAATCTTTAAAACACTGAGATTCATACTGCAAGCGATGACAGATTTATACGTGGGCTTCTATATGTGTGTCCTAATGTGAGACTCAAATGATTGAGCAATCTGAGCAAAGCACACAATATGGGCAACATAAAACGATGTTCCCTAAAACAGACTTTATATGATCCACAGTAAAACATAAGCATCATAATAACAATAATAAGCAGAGCCTAGCAAGCTAACTGAAGAATTTATGCTTGCAAATGTGTCCCACATGTCTAATCTTGAAATCGTGAACACAATTTTCCTGCTTTGCCTTTTAACAGGATGAGTTAATACCTTGTTCCTTAATGCAAGCAATGCAAATGTGGTCTAAGTGTGTGTTAGCTGTCTCACCTTAGTGGCAGAACACTCCATTCTGTCTCTGTTTTGTCCTGTTTATCCATTCTGACTCTTTTCAGATTATAAATCTAAAAAATTTATTTTCTACTCTGTTCATATTCCATATCAGGCTTGTATGTAATGGAGGATTCGAGGAAACAGGTGGCTGTCATTGCTTTGATAAAACAGTTTCAACAGAAAAAGTGGCTTGTCAGAAGCGAAACTGGATACATTTGCCACTGTTAACATGGTGGAGAGAGATATTCACCAGAGGAAAAATATAAGACTGGCTAAGCCTGCTATCACTCATACCCATTGAAATTACTCAAATCTATAAAGCAAATTATTTTAAAAAATAACAAAATTGAGAATGATAGTGAGAAATGGGGGAGTGATTTTTTTTTTTCAGATGGAAAAGGAACTAAAATTGAGTTTCCCAAATCCTAGATGAGTGCTACAAATATAAATACAGTAAACAAAACTAAACTCCTCTTCTTTATTTTTGTCTGAAAGTTTAAAAAAATGCTATTTATAAAATCTCCCAATATTGCTTAATTTTTAAAAGCCATCCTAGTTGGAGAAGGTTCACTGTTATTAACTCAAAAGAGAAGTTATGAAAAGAAATAGGGTTTAAAAACATTTCCTATTCTTAATGTTTGCTGCTGGCTTAGTTTAGATGGCTCCTCACTCACCATGCTGCCGGTTCTGAATTTAGTTCTGCACCACATTGCTCTCATACTTTACTTAGAGATAATACTTGTGCAGGACTTTTTCCTCCATCAGAGACTTTGCAGATAATTTCAAGCCTCATAGGGATCTTTGTTGTCCTTTGGTAAATATGACTGTAGAAGTCTTGATAACCTTCAACAGTACACAGTCTGATGGCTATAAAAATATTTCATAAAGAACTGGATGAAATGCTGTTCAGTGTTGTTTCTCCATCAGGGCTTTGTGGTTGGCAGAAAGTCATGATTTGTGAGAACAGAATGCAGCTGCAGCCAATATTAAGTGTTCTGAAAAACTTCATTCCAATTATATAAATTCTTTGTTGTTTTTCTCGCCAAATTTGCCAGCCAGCATCATTGGCCCTATTAATCGCCAGTTGAAAAAATTATCACATTACTAGTACTTAAAATGGATTTCTGGATATGACTATGTAGGATCACTGGAAGACCTGTAATATCCTTTCCAACACCAATCAACACTGATTCTAGTGCTTATACCTGACTAATGGAACATGAATTGACCAAAACTTGTTTGCTGGAGGCTATTTCTAGCAAGAACAAAACATTTTTTTTACCTGGTAAACCTACAGTGGCCTTGTTAGGCAGAAGATTCTCTAATAGAGGTGGTCCATTTTTCAGGATTTCCAGCATCGAAAAGAATCTATCTTTGCTCTTTCCATTTGGAAAGTTACAAAGCCAACATACAGGTGGCCAGGAAAGACTGGACTAACCTTTTCTAATTATGAACTAGCTGGGTCATTGGGAATGCCTGCTGGCAGACATTATATTATGCAAGACAACTGTTGGATGGTAATACAACACTGGCCACAGTCAGTTTTTAAACACATGTGGATTTGCACAAATCCCTAAGCATATGACAAAAACACACACTTGGTACCAGAACTGTGTACCATTGGAATCATGAATCATTCAGGTATCTCTGGTCTAATACTGATCATTTGGAGTTCCTGCATATTCTCAACAGGAACTACAGAGTAGCATTTTATATCTCTTCCAACAGCCACCATGTGTTTCCAATAAGAGCAGCAGTCTGCAGGTGCAGTTATCTTTTGCAGTACATAAATTTTAAGGAGACTGAATTCTTTTTCTCCCTTAACAAACACCTCTGAGACTTGCCATGCAGTTGAGACCTTGCCATTGAGGTGTCACCTCTGACCCGCAGTGCAACACGCCGCAGAAGAAAGCAAACTCCCTGGTCTGCACAGAACACCTGCCTGAAACATCTGCAAGCAGCCAAGTCAGCAATTTAATGAACTGGCCTCCTCACAGCCCTGTGATTGCAATCACTCTGCAAGGATTCTTAAGGAAGCCAAAACTAGAAGTTCTCAGAACAGTATGATTTATAACACCAAAATATTGACCTTTTGCAGACTCAGTATGATCAAGCCTTATACTTCAGTTTGATGTAGCCTGTTAAAAATACCAGTACACTTGCCTGTTACATGCTAATGCTTTATGTGCTTAGTGGTTTAATTCTCCTTTTTACTTATGGACTTGCACCCATTTGGAATGCCCAGTGGAGGAAAAGCCCACTGTAAAATCTTGGGGAAAAAACCTCTCTCCACTTGTGACAGTAATACTTCTATCTGCTTATGCAGTGATTTGAGATCCCAGGATAAAACTGGTTTTTCTTAGAGTTTGCACAGTCCAGGCCACGGTAAAGATGTCATGTGTAAGACCCCATAAAATCCCACGGATCTGTGTTGTCTATCAAACTTCCTAGGAACTCCACTGTGAATAGCATCTTCAGGGGTTTTTTGGCAGGGGACGAGTGTTGCTTTGTTGCGGAGGTGGATGGTTCCTGAAAGGTAAACAATATGCAGCGACACACATTTTGACATTTCAGAAGCATAATCTGCTTGGGAAAGTGTTCTGCTGTGGGAGCACACGAAGCTCCTTTGACATGCTTGTGGGTCACCTCTCCCCATGTACCAGGGGCAATGTGTGTGCATGATGAAGCAAATGGCACCTGTTCCACAGCCTCTTGCCACCTGTCTGTGCTTTGTGACAATCTCAGCAGAGATGAGCTCAGTAAGTAGAGCAATCATGCCTAACTCTGAGCAGTACATCTCCTCCTGAAGTTAATAGTTCTCACTTGCTAAGGACCTGATGTCACAATGAAATCAAATTTCAGTTCTGGTAAGCAAAAAAGACTACCCAGGATAAGGTCCAACATGCCTTTGCTATGAGCACAGCATAATTATTCTTCCACTGCAAAACTTATAAAACAATTTTCTGCTGAGCCTTTGCCAAATTATAAATCTTAGTTATCAAGAGCATCCTAATTGAGTCATTAGCTCTTCCCACTTATCTGATCATTGCCAGGCTTATCTTTCCTATTTAGGCACAACTTTTTCTTTGCTTCTTTCTACTGCAGAAGTGCATGACATAGTCCATCCCTTTCAACATACTAAGACTGATAAATCTCTAAGGTCCCTAGGATTTTAAATGTGGAGATCTTGCCCTTTGTAAGCCTTAGTGTTTGGAGGTCAGGTTCCTTATGTACTGCAAACTGCAATGTTGCAGAGCATAAATTGAATGGCCAGTCTTACTTTCTCAGATAAATTATTTTATCTGAATCTCTTAAAAACTGGGATTTATCCAGTCTTCCTCTATGGTAACACCTGTAATGCTGATAACCTGACTGTTCCAGACAAGCTATTCTGAGGAAACTGAAGTTCTCTCTCTATTAACTCTTGAAACTCATTCCAACTAATCTAAGGCACAGGGGTGGCATAGTGCATGGAGGAGGCTCAAGAGACAAGTTCATTTTAACACGTTGCAATGTCATGGTATGACAAAAGATCACTGTTAGTGCTTGCAGGTTCTCAAGATACCCCACTAAATAGAATTCGAAAATTAAATAAGTTTGCATATTGTAAAACTCTTTAATATCATGGAAGGAGAAAAAAAACATTTAAAAAATTCTGTTATTTACATAATCTCCAAAAGTTGCTTTCTAGCTCAGTTTTTAATGTATCAAACCATCATGGATTCTTCTAAGTTTCTCTAAATTTTTCTTCCTATTGTTCTGTTGTAAAAATGAATCTAACTTTAGTAGGAACTCCTTTACTCTAATGGAAAAGATGTGAGCAGCTAGGGACAGAAATGTCTGAGAATGAACAGATTTACAGGTTCCCAGTTAATTCCATTTCAGGACAGTTCTCTGTTAATGCCTCTGTTTCCCTCCCCAGTATTGGGTCTGGTGAAAATTATATCTGATAAGAATCCCTAAGAAAAATAACAAAAAGACTGTCTTTCTCAAGTGAATCTCTAGACTCACAGGCATCTACAAGAGTAAATAATTAAGATGGTCTGCAGGACGTGTATGCACTGCAAATTATCTAAATAGACATTAAGTACTTCAAAAGAGTGTGACTGACTTTATCCAGATCAGTGTCAGATCCCCAAAAGGATTTTTTTCTTTTTCTTTTGAATGGAAGAGTCATCCACTTTCTAGGACTGAAAAATCCTAATCCTGTCATTAGGACTCTACCTCAGGGACCACTGCTGGCTCCCATAGTGTTCAGCATCTGCATTAATGATCTGAATGATGGGACAGTGGGTGCGCTCAGCAAGTTTGCACATGATTCAAAGCTGGGAGGAGTGCTTCATACACCAGATGGCTGTGCCATCATTTGGAGGAACCTCAAAAGGATGGAGAAAGGATCAGAGTAGAATGCACAAAGTTCAGCAAAGGGAAAAGCAAAGTCTTCCACCTGAGGAGGAATAAGCCGTGTACTTGTACAGGCTGATTGCAAAGTGGCTTGAAAGAAGCCTGGCAAAGGAAGACCTTTCAGTCCAGGTGGACAACATGTTGACCGTGAGCCTGTAGTGTGCTCTTGTGGCAATGAAAGCCAGCAACAGGCTAGAGTGCATTAGGCAAAACACTGCCAGCAGGTCCAAGAAAGTGATCCTTCCTCTTTGCTCAACACTGGTGAGACTTATCTGGAGTGCTGGGATCAGTTCTGGACTTCCCATAAAAAAACAGATGTAGACATAGTGGACTGAGTGCAGCAAAGGGGATTAAATGAGTGGAACATACACACGAGGAGAGGCTGAGAGAGCTGGAACTCAGCCTGAAGAAGGTGCAGGGAGGATGTTATCCATTAGTGTAAATTTGCAATAGGGAAAATAAAGAAGAGTGAGACAGACATTTCTCAGTAGTATCCACTGAGAGGACAAGGGCGTGAACACGAATCTATGAACATCAGGAAACTTTTTTACTGTGAGGATGATTCAGCACTGTAACAGGCTGCACATGGAGTTTGTGGAGTCTCCATCTTTGGAGATACCCAAAACCTGCCTGGATGCAGCACAGAGCAACCTGCTGTAATGGACTCTGCTAGAGCAGGAAAACTGGACTAGGTAATCTCAAGAGACTAGACAATGCAAACTCATTTGTTCAGTGAAAATCTGCGTAGTCCAGCCTTTTTATGTTAAAATTAAATATCAGTTCTGAGATCCATTTTCAGATTACATGGGACAAATGGCCAAGATGGCTGATCTCAGTATTACTCTGACCTCAGTATTGAAAGCACTGACTCAGAAGTGTTAATAGCAATGTAATTTCTCTCTCTGTGCAATAAATTATCTGACTACATGAAGCATAGCAAGTCAGAGGCAAAAACCTCTCTGTCAGGTTGCCACTTAACCACTCTGCTTCAGGTTGTACTGTAGGGAAATGGAGAAAACAGAATATATTCTTCGGTTAGTCAAGGTTCATAGAGAACCAAGGAGAAAGTTTTAAAGTGGCTTTAATCAAATAATTTTAAAAATTGAGAAAAAGTAGTTGAGCTTCTAGGACTCATGTGACCAGAGACATAAGAACTTTTTGAGCAAGCACTGACATGACAAGGTAGTAAAACTCTTCTTCCTCTCCAGGCAGCCAGGAGACTAATTGTCTCCTTGAACATAAACTAAGGTGGAATAACTATGTTGGATGTCCAAGGTGGTTCTGGATGTATATGCACTTTCATGTAAGCTCCTTCATCCTCAGTTATTAACAAAGTAACCTTCTGCCCCCACCACACCAGTAAGTGAAGTGACACTTCCTTTTGATTTTATTTTAAAAATATATACTTGTTTATAAAAGTTCAGCACATTTAGATTCTCTTTTTATTCCTTTAGAAAATCTACAGGTTAAAAGAGACATTTACTGACGGCAAAGGCTGTGTTTCATTAACCATTATTGTCATGATAAAATGAAACAAAACCCTTTCAATAGGCTTCATTTCAACCAGTTTACCTTTCTCAGCTTGCAAGTTCTTAATTTCTTTTAAAATTATACTACAGAAAGCAGAAAGAAATAGTCATTGCAAACTAAAATGACAGGATTTCACTATTAAAAAAAGCCAGAAATGAAAGACCATGTTGTGAAAAGTGTAAAAGTAATTAGCACATTGAGCTGTTCTGAAAGCTGCTGGCACTGTTTAGAGATTAAGTCAGTCTCTGGCATTGCTGATTATTATTATTTCAGTGTTGCACTTTTAAAGGAGGGTTTTAATGAAAGGCTATGGGATTAGTAGTTGGGGGGAAAAAAGTTTGTATTATGAAGAAGGTTTATAATGAAATTCCATGTTGTTTGCAAAGGCAACAAGAGCAACATATCTCTGGTAATGCAAATTTCTAGCTATGCTTTAAGCTAAGCTTTTACCTGAAAGAATGACTTTGAACAACAGCCAGTTCACCTGTGAATTTGGAAAAAATGAATCTTTTTCTTTACAAAAGAACAGAACAAAATAACCTCAAAGCAGGTTCAAGATGTAGCTCTGAGAAATTTTGCAATCTTCTCTTGAAAAGGAGTTTCTAAAGAATGTGTTGCTTCCTGGAGACGTGTCTCAATCCATTTCCTGGTTCTCCAGTACTTTGTTTTCTCTTTGGAATTTGAATGAACTGTTGACTTTCTTCTCACTGAAAATGGAATTTTTAATTTTATCACTTCTTAGCTTAGATATGTATGAATTATTTGGCAATCAGCGAGCCTGTTAAAGGTTAAAGTCTGAGTTACCAGGTATGGATTTTATCAAGACAATAACCATTAATATTTGTGAAGCAGTTCATGAGAACAATGTAAGCAAATCACACTCAGAATCAGCGAATTTTTCCTTCCGTTTCCTATGGTTTTTTAGGTTAATGTTTTATGCAGCTGTCTAAACACAAACACGTATTAAAAAAATAGCTATTAAAAGTGAATTAAACTTGCATAAACCAATTTCTGAATTTAGATGGGATGCACTAATTCACAAGAGATACATTGCTGTATATTCTCTGTATATCTAGGAAATACTAGATATTATTAAGGATAATAAGAAATTCCAGATCATCAGAAACTAGAGAATAAACATTAGGAAAAGATGGTTTTTATTGCCTCACTCCATCTGGCCGTGTTGAAGCAAAAATTTATCTTTTGGAACATTCATATTTTCTTTTACAGGAAAGCATACCGATTCCTATGAACACAAAAAAAATCTGTTTCTTTGTGGACAGACTTAAATGCTGCTCAAGTCTTGCTGCTCAAAGAATTCTCTCTTTGGTATATTCTTCAGATTCCAATAGAGACCATTATAATAATTCGAAATAATGACAGATCTCACTGTCACCCAATCGAATATTGCAAATGCAAAGAAAACCAGTTTCCTTCAGGACAAGAAACAGTCATTCTGGAGGTATCTTACAAAGCAATTTATTTTCAGGATACAAAATTAAAGATTAAAAAAAGGCTATATTTTTTTCTCTATTTGATACATTGCCCTAGGCAGCCCTGTGAACCTTGATAATTCTGTAATATTTCTATCACTTTGTTCTTATTACTTTTATAAACTGGTGAGAAGCAAAGCAATTTGGAGTAATCAGATGCTTTCTGTTAGTTTCTTTATACCATCAGCACAAAAAAACCCCATTCATTAGAGGACTTTACTTTTTATTCAGATGAACTTAAGTCTGAGATTTACCATTTTACAAAAAAAATCCTATATTCTCTGGCAGAATGAGGCAACAGTTTTATCTCTGAACATAAGGTGAGCAGTTCTTTAAAATGCAAATATATTGTAAAGAAACACTTCATACAGATTTAAGCCGTAAACAAAATTATTCTATTCATGACTTTATATTAAATCCTTATTAATACGGTAATGTCTTATTAGGTACAAATGCAATATTTAGAATCAAAGTAAAGATTAAATAAAAGTAAATTACTCTGTCACAGCCTCAATCTTTTATAGATACTTTCCAGGTGACTAGTATGCCTTAATGTTAAACAAGGCAAATTTGGACCATTTGGAACTACTTGGAAATCCTTTCATCATTTTCCTAAAAGAAATGTGTCCCAAATAGTTCAGCACATCATTCTCTGGAAACCATTTAACTAATTTATAGAAACAAGACCACTGTTGAGAGTGTGGCCTGCATCTACCAGACATAACGATGCTGCCTTATGTTTTGTTCATTCTGGAAACAATCAGCAACACACGTGCCAGGAATAATATTTACTGCATGTTCAAAAAGTACCCAAACACCAGAGACACATGCATCTCATTGACTAGGTGGGGAGTGTATGTATAAATCTACAACAACAAGAGAGAATCATATCCTGATATACATAAGATATTTTATTTCAGTGGCTGGAAATTTCTGATCTTTTTATATCTAATGCATCATGGTTCAAAAATACCATGGAGATAAGATGTGAGAAAAAGAGAGGGCTGAGGTGAACTGAGAAGCGAAAGCTGAGGAGGAAAAAAAAGACAAATAGAAGACAAATGAATAGGTTTGTGTGACAAATTTTCAGAGCCGCTAGAGATATCAAGCATATATCAGCAACAAAATATCCCATTTCTACAAATTCAATGTAATATGCAGCCCAATTACACCTGTTAGAAATTAAAACCAGGATATCTGAGAAGTATAATCTACTTTCCTGGGACTATTCATGGGATTAAGTGTAGTACAATCTTGGGAAATTCAAAAAATCAATTCCATAACAATATTTTTCATACCTATTATTGACTGGAACATGCTTCCCTAAAATCTCCAACAAGCATTTTAGAAAACCAGACACCTTTCCTACCTACTTCTAAAGCCTTTTCATCTCAATTAACAGAGGGAAGTGGGGAACATTGCTGTATACAAAAGAAAAAGGATACTGAAGGCTATACCAGTTGTACCCGACTAGAAATATTTTGTTAGTGCCTTGTCAATAGTTATATGTTCCTGTGGACTACAAAACATCTTTTGCTCTTTAATTTATTCTGCCTGTGAAGAATCTCAGCTCTTGTTGGAACTGGAAGACACTTTTTCTTTGTCAGTGATGGACAGGCACAACACACTACGTTATCGACTGCAGTCTCTTGTTCTCCTGTCTAGTTCACAAAGTATTTATGGGCATACATCCTCCAGTGACAGGATTCGTAGCACAGTCTTCCTTTTAGCCCTTTGATGTAAGAAAGTATATCCCTTTAGTAATGTGATTTACTTTAGTATACATTCAGATTAACAACACATAGGACAATAGGTTGAAATAGATGCAAATCAGCATGTTTGAGTCAGATTTAGTAGGTGAATTAAGCAGTAAAATGTACTTTTACACTGAGGAAATAGACAGAAACCGCAACTGACCAGCTACAGACAGGGAACAGAAGTTACTGTCTAAGGGGCCCACGGGTTGCCTTAGCATAAAATCATTGAGGGTACAGATTTGATCTCACCAGATGAGAGGATTAGTGCATCTGAGAAATGTCAGCGAAAACAAGATTACAGTGCATGTGATACATAAAGAACTGAGGGTTAAGTATGCAGAAGGCCTCTGCCGGGTCAGCTTGCTGGATCTGCTCCTTTTCTCTGATGGCAGAGTCACCTACTAGCAAATCTTCACTGAAAATGCACTACTAACCGCGTACATTATGGTTCATCTTAGAAGTATTATAAATGTTATGTAGACAGCTGCAGCTTTAAACTGTGATTAATACAGAATTGGATGCAGGTAAGCTAACAGAGTGCTAGATGGCTGTGATAAGCCCCACATGGACTAGGAGTAGCTGATCCATTGGGATGATTGTAACTGGCTGTTACTGGGACTGGAGGGTACCACCAGCTCACCTGGGCTCCTCCCACCTTTCCCAGGGCCCCGGCCCCCATGCCAGGCCACAGGGAGGCTGGCTCACAGCCATGCTGCTGAGAGTCCATCACAGCTCTGGTTCTCTCTGCTTCCTGCATCATTATTACTGTGTGTTTTTCGTCCTAAACTCTCTGGAATAACACGAGGATTGTGCTGTATCCCACTAGAGTGGTTTTACTATAAAATGAGACTGGGATTAAGCGACACTGCCTGAGCTGCCATGTGGAGGGGTGCTAGGGTGAGCCGGCAGGAGCCCTAAATGGTGTGCCTTAACAGAACATCCTCGCTCCTTCTTTTCTCCACTGCCTCTGGAGAGTAGTGCCAAGAGAAACTTACCCAAACTCTGGGCTTTGTCCCAGGCCTTGCTAGTTGTTGGAGTGATCCTACCTAGGGGAAGAAATAAACCATTGATTAAGCATTGTGGCTGGTCAAGCATCTGGTACTGAAGCTTCCTACCTTGATGTCCTTCATCCCCATGGAGGCAACACATAGATCTTAATTACAAAGAAATTGAGCATATCCTGCCAGGGAACTTACAATGGTTTTCTTAACTCCACTTTTCTTATCACAGGATCAGAGAATGGCTGGGGTTGGAAGGGACCTCTGGAGTTCATCTGGGCCAAGCCCCCTGCTCAAGTAGGACCATCTAGAGCTGTTCATGCAGACTGTGTGCAGACAGCTTTTAAATATCTCCAAGGATGGAGATTTCACAACCTCCCCAGGCAAACTGAGCCCGTGCTTGGTCACGCTCACACTGAAAAAGTGTTTTCCAATGTTCAGAAAGAAATATAGTTTAATAAGTTTGGGAGATGTAATGGAATATATATTTCCCTCCAGTTACAACAAAGCATAAAATTCAAGCAGTATCTCAATCTTGCACCCTTCTAACAGGTGCATCAGTCACTAAGAACTGTTTGACATTAAAGAGGACTTAGTTTAATATATATTAGCATTTTAAAACCCTATGTCAGAAAAATTATTTTCTCAGAAATATTTGTGATCACATAAGCAACAATAAATTTGCTCTAGTTTCACCTGGAAAATCTGCTTTGGTATCATATTTTAGCTACACACAAAAGTAAGACAGTCTTCACTTTTCAATTTACATAATTCTTATATTACTTAAAAAAGAAACTAAAATATAAAAATCAATGGCACAAATAAGACATACACACAGATACATATATATATATAAAGATAAATATATATATAAATATAAATATATATATATATATATACACCTGCTGTTTCTAGACAAAGTAAAGCTTCATTGATAAGCAAAAGTTGTCAGGGAGAATCTGTGACCTGGGTCAAGCTGATGAGGCAAAACTGACAGGTCATGAATGTCAAGACCTCTTTCAATTAACCCCACACCATGTGAATGGTGTTAGGTAATTACTGGTTTAGATGTGTCAGGGTGGATTAATCGTGTCTCTATTAGCATTTAGACAATGAAGTAGTTGTGAGCGAAACTTACGGTGTACTACTACACCCTATTATCTGTAACATGGTAAATACTGATACTTGAAATATTTTTAACTATGTAAATTTCAGCTCTCAGGCAATAAATTAGCATGATGGCCAAAATACTCTCATCACTCATATGAATCTCCCTTCAAGGCTTCAGAATAAGGGGTAAATACACTACCATTTAATTAAAAGATTAGCTATAGGCCCTTCTCCAAAGAGCATGGAAGTCAATGATTTACAAGAATGTTAACTGATGAAAAAATAAGTGTAGCCTTTAAAATTATTTACAGAAAATAAACTTTAAAGAAATGCATATTATTGATGTACAAATTATAAATTCATTCAATCTAACACCATAACTATATTTTTATGGCTAATTTGTCTACCTTTCCAAAATCCATCAGCATCTTGATTTTACTTAAGAGAGAACACTTACATTCATAATTCCAACATTTATAATCTTTCTGAGCAAGACTACAAAGATATTTTCACTGAATTAGGGCTCAGATTTGTTTTACTCCTTTCTCTACTAGTACTCATTGGTTAAAAACTTTTAATTTACCTCCTCTGTTAAAAGGAGGAAGAAAAAGGAGACATGAGAACTGGAAAAATGGGAATGTTTTGAAAGTTTTGCCTCTTGGTTGTCATAGATTTTGGAGGCACCTTAGCTGGGTAAACACAGAAATGCAGTTGCCAGTCATTTAGGGGCATGACTTTTACTACTGGCCTGGCTTAATCAGAAACTTGTACCTCTATTAGCAACTACAGTTTAGGCCAAAAGGTTATTTTTGTTATCCCATTTTCAATATTAAGTTATAAAATATTATAGCTACATAATTACTGCTACAATATTCAATGGTCTATATGTTTATAGACAGATTGCTGTCCTGATTTTGGCTGGGATAGAGCTCATTTTCCTCCTGGTAGCTGGTCCAGTGCTGTGTTTTGGATTCAGTATGAGAGTAATGTTGATAACACAGTGATGTTTTAGCTCTTGCTGAGCAGTGCTTACACTGAGGCCAGGACTTTCCAGTTTCCCGTGCTCAGCCAGTGAGCAGGTGCACAAGAAGCCAGGAGGAAGCATGGCCAGGACAGCTGACCCAAACTGGCCAAAAGGATATTCCATACCCTAGAACATCATGCTCAGTATATAAACTGGAGGAGCTGGATGGGAGCTGCCAATTACTGCTTGAGGATGGGCTGGACATTTGTCACTGAGTGGTTTAGCAATTGTATTGTGCATAATTTCTCTGTCTTGGGGGTTATCTCCCTTTCTCCCTCTCTTTTTTATTACGATTCTTCTAAGTAGTAGTATTATCATAACTATTATATGCTTGTACTTTGTTTCAACTATTAACCTGTTTTTATTTGGACCCACAAGTTCCATTTTCTTTTCTTCCACAACTCACCTCCTTATCCCTTCAGGTGTGGATTGGGGAAATGAGTTCACTTTAATGTGGCACTTAGCAGCCAGCTGGGGTTAAGCCACTCTATTGCTATAAGGAGATCTCTTTTGTATGATGGCTTTCTCCCATTTATGACCCCTGAATAGTATTCAGCCTCTTCAGCTGTCCCTGCCTCTGCTCAGGATAAGGAAATCTGGAGCTCATCTTTCCCAGTGAGCAGGTTCCTGGCCTGGAAGCAAGATCAGTTGTGTGAGACAACAGTCAGAAATAAGTTTCTTTCTTTCACAGGAGCAGATACATGAAGGAGAGCTCTGGTTACAAGGCATAGCAAAAGTACCCTACTGATGGTTGTGTGCTTTGATAACAGCAAAGGATTTATTGCCTAAGACCTGGAAAATGAAGGGTGGGAAGAGGAAATTCAGAGCAGGTGAACAGATGGTACTTCTTGAAGAGAAGAGTAGTGGTTGTATGTAGGTACCCGGGAGAAATCTGAAATTCAAAGCTCCATTAAGTTTTGGAGCAGGTCTGCCCCTCTGAGCATAGGGCAATGGCTGCAGTGAGGGCTCACATGTAAACTACTACTTCTTTGAAAAAGAGAATGTAGTTTTTCATCAGTTTTACTAAAATCACCAAAGTTACATCCATGACATTAGCATCCCTTAATAGATGTGTGCACAAGAAAGAGTATAGCAATGTTTATAGCAGGAAGAGTGTACTTCAACTAGAGCAGACTTTATGCTTTGAATTTTTATAATACAATAAATTAGATTTTCAGAGCACAACAAGAAGCTTCTGCTTGGATTAGCTCCCATTCAGTTTCTCATCTATATGCAAACACCTAGTGCAGAGAAAAAACTAAAGCAGAACCATGAAAAAGCCTCACAATACACCTCCATATCCAACCAATGCTGATTTTTCTGATTTTTTTTCTCCTGTATCTAAAGAGGTCACTCTCAATGGAAATTTAGGGAATATATTTTGCCTAAAAAGGGCTCTCCAGGTAACATTTCTGCACCTGAAAATACCAGTTAATGTAAACTAAAATCTTTGCTGCAAAAAGTTTGAATTTCTATGTATCTATAATAAAAAATGTTTATCAAAACTAGAATAAAATTGACAGAAAGAGGAAAAAGGCAAAGGACTACATCACAGAGCAGACTTACAGCTGAGTCTCCACCATTGCAGGGAGGTATTTGAACAATAAAATTTTACTTTTTATGAGCTGGATATCTGCTTTTCCATGGCCAGGCTTGTTCCCATGTAGAATAAAGTATGCAAGTTCTCCAAACAATCCTTACTTTTTCTGGGTAGAGGATTTGATAGAGTGAGAGAGAAATTATGTTCCCAGTTTGAGCTGTGCTTTACTAGCTACACTGAAGTAAAAAATAATCTCTTTCCCAAAACATGTGAAGAGAAACAAAGTGGCTTATAACAATCCTTGCCAATGTTTTATTGCAAACACTAATGCAGCAGGATTATTGACCTCTTTTGACCTTTTGACCTTGGTTAACTACATCTTTAAAAAATACCATTTGCTCTGTGCATTTTTCTCCATTAATGGCAGTAATTTTTAACCTTGCGGTATTTGGTCAGCATAGTTCAATCAGGAGTAGAGAGAAAATAAATGTTGTAAGCATATCTGGTGGCATTAGGAATACTGAGCTTTATCATTGAAAACGATGTTTAGAGATTCCATTTTCTTTCTTTTTTTTAACTTTATATTATAAAAAAAAATTATTATTCCTATTAGTTTGAGAAGAGAATAAAAAAATCTTATTTCTATTTTGAAATCTTCACAATTTTCACACAAAATTGGAATCAGAATTATCATTAAAGTATATGAGCATTTAGCCTATATTTTTTGTTAATCACTTAAAATAAAACAGTACGTATATCATTATGTATGTGACCTTTAGAAACACAATCTCTTCTTTCATTTAATGTCCCAGCTTCTTGCTTAGGTGTTGGCTTTAGTGACAGAAAGCACAAATTTGATGACAGAATGAAAGGCTGAAAGCGCCTAATTAATTATAGCCATAAAAAGGTCCATATTTGTCTTTGCACATGGTGCGTATACTTATATTTTAACTGAGACAGAATCAGCACTTCCATGTACTTTTAGACATCAGAATTATTTTAGGAAGCAAATTTTCATTTCAAAGCTTTTCCTTTTTTCTTCTAGGAGCTTGTCGCAAGGATATATTTCTCTCTGTCCAGTTCTTTACACAAGCACTGACTTTATCAACATTCAATCACGTGGGGTTTGCCCCTTTTTCAAAGCCAGAGAAACTACTCCACTGCTGCAGTCCTACTGCTCCTCATAGAAACTCTATTTTATAATACCACAGTATAATATTCAATTTATCTTGGTCTTAATTTTTGCATGTAAATGTGTTGCCTTCACAGTCTCAGAGCTAGAATATCCTGAAACCCAGAAGTGATAGAATATGGGCAGTGCTGCAGGAACATCTGCATTCCAGTCCCATTGGTTGCTGTAAGGGGTACTAAATCTTCCAGGTACCAGATTAGTTACAGAAGATATTAAGGATATAGACCAACAGTGGTTTTTTCTAAGAGCAGTACCAACACAAGACTCAGCTGCATTTGTGATGTGGAAAGCATAGACTTTCTGCTTTCATTACAGTACTGATAACATCAGAGCTACCAGGGCCCATGAAGATTAATATAGTTAATAGTTAAAGATTTTTTATCTGTAGCACATGATGTGCATGGCCCTAATAAAATGTACTGTTTTACAAATGGGAAATAAAAATCCATCACATGTTTCAGTGTGAAACAAAGTCTCAGGTAATTTGAGATTTTATGTCAATCTAATGGCACTTGTGAGCTAAACAGCAATTTAACCGGGGGAAAGAGTTGAAGAAAGGATAACACACCCACCTTTGCAGGTTTCTCAGTCAAAAAAAAAAAAAATTATTTCATGTGTAAAGCAAGATAGAAGATACTGCATATTGTGGTATTGTAACAACTGAGGGACCAGAACATTCTTCAAACCGAATACTTATCTACCTGATAAGACTGACGCAGTTTTAGAAAAGTATTCAACTCCTCTCTAGATTAAAGCATTTGCAGTATCATGAATTAATATTAATTAAATCGCTCTGTATCTCCTTAATCTTGGTTGCCTTTTCAAAAAGGAAAGAAAAAAAAAGCATTGTTTTCCATTAACTATAATGTAATATGATTTGGCTGATATTAATGAATTGTACTGCAGTGTGATCAATCCATTTCTTCCAGAAGTATTCCAAAGTGCTACATGTCTATTCCTTGGATTAATAAATAATTATGTAGGAAAAAAGGACAAAAAGGTAGGCATTTTAGAAACTAAACTAATTAAAGTAGCTTATTTTAAAGTTAACTTGATTTTTCTATACCAGACCAAAATAACTTAACTCCAACCTGCCAGGTGTACACACTTAATGCTGTTTAGCTTTTTTACTGAAATACCAACAAGCAAAACATGCAGCCTTAGTAATTACAAAGTACAGTGCAGCAATTTCTTTTGCTGATTAATGCTGATATATTGGTATGTTGCTCTTCGAATCCAGAGGTCATGCCTTGCAGTGAAATTCGAGTGGATTTCTTAACTTTTTTTTTCTGAAATACTGCAGTGCAGAAATACTGAGATTTTGTTAAAAAAATCTTAAGCTCCTTCAATGCCATTCAAAACGTTAAATCCTAACCTCTGTATGGCCCTATTTTACCAGTTTGTGAAGTGGAACTAGGCACCTTCATTAGCCTCTCAGCTAACTATGCAAAACCTCAGTGTCAGCCAGTCCTCCCAGTACAGAGCACTCTTTATGAACAACCTCAGAAATATTCAGAGAGAAAATGTGCCTTGCTCTCAAATCATTCCAAAAATCTTCTCTTGCATCATAAAACCCCTGGATTCCACCTCAGGCTGATGCAATTTAGAGGCTGCTTCAAGGATTCAGGGGAGAACAGTAATCAATTACTGCTTTCTTCTTTTGTTTCATTTTCCTTTTGTCCCTCCCTTGGGTTATGCAAAGCAACAATTTATAACAGAATCTGGATTAAACTGCTCTGGAAAATATCCAGTTAACAAAGTGCAATAGCTATGAAATACCACCATATCATTAATGGCCAGAAATACCTATGTTATATATTTCTTTTGAAATCGCAGCAGCAAGTTACATAAATGTTTCCGTATAAGATTAATACATTAATCTATTATGTAATGAATCTCAGTGCTCACAGTTTGGTAGTAAATGTCCTTACCGTAACCTGTAAGAGAGGTTATAATATATAATAATATCATTTAAGCATGCTTAACTTGTTATGTTATGGAAATCCTGAAACGCTACTACAATACTATGTTTGTAATTCTAGAATGACTTTATTATAGTTAAAATACTGGGTTTTATTTCATCAGTATCATGAACAGGAGTTGTTATAGTGCTCAAAGATAGCATCTGCAGTTCTGCAAACATCTGTGTTGTTTTTGCAACCACCTGAATACCATTTTTATGATAGCAAAACTGACTTCCAGCCTCACTAGTTTGATTTAATCAATGAAAACACCTTGAGCATTTAGCACACACCTTTTGCTTCGAATTTGCAGAATAAACACTTAACAGCAACAACTAGAAGGGGCTGCTTCTCAGTTCTACAGTTAATTTTCCTACTGAAGGCAAGTTTCTTGTTAGTTGGGAGGAACACAGACTTACTATTCAGTGATATGTATTTTTAAGAAAATTCAGTCAGTCTCTAGTCCACCAAAATCTTACAGAATGCATGCTTAGAACACTTTTAAGGGGAGTAGTGTCATGTCCCTGGAAGCTTACTTTAGGTATGAGTAGTTCAAAGCATTTACATCAAAGCCCTAATTTTTTTGCCATTAAAGATTGTGGAGGTGAGTTTGGCAGACACAACATCTTCAATTCAAAGTCAAAGACAAACATATATATATATATCTCGGCTTGTTCTGTTCACATTTTCATTAGTTCCAAAAAATGTATTGCTTTAGGCTCACTTTATACTATAGATAATAGAATCACTTCAGCAGAAGCAAGAATTCTTTAAATCATCCACAGAATTATCTTAGATAAGACACAGAAAAAATTTGTTGTCCCCATTTTTCTATTAAAAAGCCATTCAGATTTCTCTTTCTCTTTTACAAGGAGAGCCATGCCCTCACTGGTAGAAGATAGTTTACTATTATGCTCAGTAATGTTGATGGTACTAATTCTCCAAATTGTTCTGAGATGGGTGAAGGAGGTATGGAAATGGAAGGAGAAAACTGAGTGGGTAGCAAGTGATTAAAACAAGAAAGATATTTTAGCGTTTCCATGGCTCTAGACTATAGTGATTTGTTGATAATTACAAAAGTTCTATTTTTGAACCTGACACACCTGCAGTGACCCATATTGCCCTCATTAACAGTCGTGGACTGTCAGTGTCTCTGGTGGATCCTCAGCTATGTGTGAGAAAGGACAACAAAAAGAAGGGCATATTTGTTGATGGGGATTGTTATTGTGAGAGTTGCAGTGACAAATAGAAAGGAATTAAGAAAATAAGACAAAAGAGCAGTAAAAAATAAGCTATATATAAACATTTATCTAAGCTATTAGAACATTCAGGGTAACAATCTTCATTTCTTCAGAAGGAAAGGAAAATTATAGGTTTGGACAGCCTTATTTTCATGTGCTTCTTATACACCACTCATAGTCACAGCTAGAATACATGCTAACTATACCAAACTATGGTTCTGGCAGGGAGGTGTCTGTTAAAGTCCAAGAAATAAGGAAAAAGGGAATACTCTCCTATCTCCTTGAAGATAGAAACCTTTGTGTTTGGGGTCCCAGGTGATGTGTCAGCTATGGAGAATCATGCAGCATGAAACCAACTTTTCAGAAAAAATCCTCTTCCAAAACCCCAGCAGAGTTGGGAAATCTCCTTATTCAACAGGTAAACAGAGTTGCTGTGCAATATTTGTAGGGATAGCAGTCCCTCCGTCTGGAATGGGATCAACATGCAGCCACTTCAAAATGCCTGGAATACTGATGTGGTAATTACTATTAATGTTAATACTAAAATTTCTAGGTGAAGTCTGAGGTACCTGGAGTCATGTATGGTTGCAGAAGTTTTGTTCACTGGGTTTTCCCAAAGCTTGGTGTGAGCATGTGTAGCAAATATGAGTTTAACCAACTCAGTTATTTATATCCCTACAAAAGGTAGACACTCAGAAAGATACTTTTCCTCCAACTCAAATGGAAACATCACAGGGGAGCCAAATTTTTTGGTCTTTCCATAAGCATTAAATTATCACTGGGGCTTCTCAGATTCCAAGGCCCTGTTTGCCCTTACTAAAGACTGCTCTGTTTTGCACATACACAAATTCTCAAAGGATGAAATCTCTGCTGGTGCTTAGGGCAAAAAGGAAAATCTTTTTTATTTGTGGTGATATAAAAGCTTAAGCCAGAGTTTTTAAGCACACAGGACAATACTCTCAGTAGTATTGTTAACCACAGAAAGTTACAACAGCAAAGAAGAAGCAACTCAGTGGGATAATGTAAACACATGTTGGGGAAGTAAGGGATGCTTTTAAGAAATGAAGGAAGTTAATGTTTTAGGTTAATGATAATTTTATGGAAATTCTTGGGAGGTCTAACTGTATTCTGAGAGATCTTTGGTTTCTCATGATTGCAAAGCTTCTGAATTTCCCCCATCCCACCCCACCCCAGAAAGCTGGTGCTATGCACTATACAGTTGTGTGAAGAAGTGAAGCTCTCTGTAGGAATAGCTCACAATTTTCTCTGCATTCCAGTGAAGCCAGTGTTGGAATGCCACTGAGGTCCTGGCATCTGTGTTTTTAGTAGGTGGTTGGATGGAAAAAAAGCCTTTCGGGAGGTTCTACCAAGAAGACAGCTGTAGCAACACAGGGATTATCACTGTCAGAGTTGTGCATTTGCCTCACCCCACCCATGCATGTGTGTTTACTGATAGAGTAATTGGATTATTTTTTAAAAGGTGTACTCATTGCTTGGTTGGTTTAATAATGAAGGATCTGAAAAGCAGAGTTTTTAAATGGTAGGGTTTAGATTATCTGCCTTTATGCTTGTGTTTCTTTCAGTGCTCTCCCTTCTCAATATCCTATTAATCCACTGGTGTTTGAATCCCTTGCCTCCTCTGCCCTGCTTTTGGTGCAGTTCTCCTCCCATCTTTCACCACCTTTTGTTTGCTACAAATAAAATGTGATCATAGTTACACGCCTGCTGTTCTCATTTCATGATAACATCAGAATGCTACTTTCCCAGCAATGTGAAACCAACAGCAGTCAGAGCTTTTTGTTGGATTTTTCTTCTTTATTTTGCACATCTTTCTGAATATTTGACATTAAGTGAAAAGCAGTCTTTTGCTTTTACATTACTGCTGTTTTGAACAAGCAAGGTTTCCATTTCTTTGAAGATAAGAACAAAAAATCTATTCTTTGGGCACATCTTTGCTATTTTGCTCTACAATGACAATATTGACTGTTCTTATGCCATTAGATCATCTACCTTGAGGCCAGGGCAATAAAGATGCTTAATTTGCCTCTCACCTAACCTTGATATCTATTTTAAAATATATAATGTGTTATGGGAGAAGCACGTATATCATAATCACCTCCCTTCATTTCAGATTATCTAAAATGCATATCCCTGCTCATGCTATCTTTACCCCTCTTTTCAGTAAGTTATTTCAGGGTTGCTTCCTCTATTTAATTCCTAATTACTGGATGTTGGTACTTTCTTTGCTTTTAGTTTTGTTTGCTCAGCTCTACCCTAATCCCTTGAATATATCCCATGACCTTCACCTTGTTTGCACTGTTAACAGTCCCAGCTCTCTATTTATTGCCCTTTCTTCAACCCATTTTTCTGATTGTTGCCATGTGTTTGCTGTTGCCATCTGCTAGCTACAATTACATCTCACTTAAAAACCTGTCTGTGCTCACATGAGTTGCAGATGGAGAGGTTTTTTTGTTGGTTTGTTCATAAGCTTAATCTACTCTAAAAGAAAAAGGAAAAATTACCTGAAGTGATTAGTTCCTCTTAGTCTCCATTTTGCAAGGTGGGAGAGGTAAATTAGTCTTGTGTAGAAACATAGAATCAAGTATGTTGTTGGTGCTGACCAACTTTTGCATATGTATTTATTAACTTACACAGAGATATATATTTAGGTGTAACAACCATAAAAGCTTTTCACAGTTGCTTACTTTGCTTTGAATTAGGCTTTCATGTTATCAGCTGCAGTATCTGAGTCAGAAGTTAATCTGTTGCAGCTTTGGGATAACTGTATAATGCTAAGATTACAGGGAATGCTATTACTGTTTGCATGCCCCTCAAATCAATTAAATAAATGAAGGCAATGAAACTACAAGCTAAGTAAAACATTATTATCACAGCAGATTTTAGTCATGATTATGTACATAGAAATCTGAAATACCACTGCTTAGACTCTGATTTCATCTAATTGCCTTTGAATTTGTATTGGTAAAACTCAAGATGGAAATTAATTAATTCTCCTTGCAAGGAGAATTATATAATAACTTGGCAAACATGAGTGTTGTTTATAATAATTTTATCAATTGAAATTAATTCTATTGTGCATTTGGCAGATGTATTAGAATATTAGATGGCTTAGAATATGTGATAACTTCAATACCACATAGTAGAATTATTAGATTATAAAATATTTTACAATATGCAGTCTTCAATACTGAGAGTCTTTGCTATTATTGACATTGTAATGCTAAATATGCACAAATTTATTTGAAAAATTCAAACTCTATATGATCACACTTTTACTATATGAATATTATAAACGAATATACATATCTTCAAGTCCAATATTGTATGTTTTCCACAATCTCACCTTTCCTGAAAAGTTCAACCTTTTTTTTTTTCTTGGATGAAAATTCTGGTGCAATTTACCTTGGTCCTATCCAGCGAATAGTTTATGCCAAGACTCTGTAATATGGAAATAATTTAGACCTGTAAAAAGATAGACAAGAAGTTAAATCTTTTGCATCATGTGTACATGGACTATAAAGAAAAATCGGGAAATTCTGAATTATTATTTTTGTACTAACCATCAGTCAGCCAATTTCACTCTTTTTTTGTCCTATGACCTAAGTTGTCTGCTTGCTCTACTGAAACTGAGCCATCCTGGGACACTGAGAGAACTGAAATGAAAGAACATGAGGTAGTCAAAGGTTCTTGTTTAATAAACCTTTATTAAACTCCTTCACGTTCCTTCTGATTATGTTGATTTTAGTCTTAGGAAAGATTTTAAAAATATATTCAGAGAAACTGCCTGCTGTGGAAAAGTTTGGTTTGTGAGGAATGTGGTGGTATGCCAACTCTTTCAGCATGGAAAGAGAAAAACTAAGAATACTTACCGATTAAGGTAATGTAATTCAGCAAGCCAGAGCCAACTGCAAAATAGTCCTGCTAAGACTGAAATAAGGTAACAGCAGCATAGCAGTGCAATCCTAGCAATGATTTGTGGGAATCAGTTCCTATAAAACAACTTTACAATAAAATTAATTTGTGGCTGAAGACCTTCACCAAGGAAAGTAATAGCTGGGAGGAAAAGAACTGCCTCACTCTTTATGGTGTGACTAGATAGCATAAACCAGTAGAGACTAAATAAACCACTATTAAAGTCACTATTGAGCAAGAGGATCATGGAGTCTTGCAAAAATACACTTTAATTGGTAGCACCTTAGAGTCAAAATAGCTATGTTGATTTACAGTAGCTGAGAAGGTAGTCTTTCATCTTCAAAGAACTCCAGCTCAAGGAGCTTTGAATTATATAGGACTGAAGTAATATTATTTCCCTCAAGACAGTTTCTTAGCATAGGTAAGTTGTTACAGGGTGAATTTATTGATTGCATCTTTGATGCTACTGGCTAAAAGGAAATGGCACTGTATTTTCTGATTGCAAGCTCAATTTTAAGGATTTCAACATCAGTGCTCTTGCCTTGTGTAATGAAAGATGAAGTTGTTAATTTGCTCTTGACCTTGAGGGATAACTGTGATAAAAAAACACTGTTCCCCATATGTAGATTAATATTTCTCTTGCCTTTCTGGTTTCTAATGAGAATACAAACTCTTTCCTGATCGGGTCATGGCAGGAAGGATGTTTCCTTTTCTACCTTTAGCATTCAGTTTAGCTATAGTTTTAGATGTTTAACCCAGGTTAAAGCCAGGCTTGCATTCCACTTTGGCTGGACAGAAACAACCAAGACTGTGAGAAACTCTGATATAAAATACAGTTCTATCTTAATAACATTACTGTAGGTGACAGTGAATATTATGAGCATTATTAAAGGAAAGAATATGTCTACACAGACTCTGAGATGCTGTAGTAACTGTGAGGAGATTAATAAAACCCTTTACACAAACATTGGACTTCCAGATTGAGCAGCAGAACTGAAAGAGCTGAAAATATCTGTGACATTGTGCTAAAGTTAAATCAGGACTCAGAGCAAAATTTTGCAGACTAGCCACGTCTATTACATTTCTGAATAAACAATGCTCCTCTTGTTTTTACTTTCTTGTTTCAAACACAACTCTACCACAAAAACTGCTAATCAATCCAAGATCCTCAAACATGCCATGTTCTCTCTCTATTGATTTTCTAGCTGTTGCCTGTTCAGAGAAAACAGCTTAGGATTGTACATTTGCTTCATACATGCATAATTTTGTGGGAACATCTACTTCTTTCTCCTCCTGAAGGTATGCAGCTGGGGAGGACACCGGCTGTACTGTATCCAAAATAGTAGGATTGGTGAAGAAAGTTGGGAGGGGAATCAGTAAGCAGAAGAGAGAAAAAATGACCAGAAGGGAATCTATCTTGTAATACAGATTGCTTGTCCTAGCAACAGGATTTAATTACATTATTAAGCTAATTAAATTTGGATGGTTCTTTTTTAAATATCCAATAAAGTCAAAAATTCTAGAGTACAGAGTGAATATTTTTCTTTTGAAATTCCCTGTCTTTACTTATTTCCTACCAAAGAAACACTTAGAAGCTTGAGAATATATTTATTGATACATTATAGGATTTTAGGTAAAAATAAATCCCTAGTCAGACAAATTTCTTACATAAATAATAAATAAGAAACTGCTGTTATCTATATTTCACTAGGGCAAAAATCAGGAAACAGTAAAATTCAGCGATTTATTTGCCAAAATTTATACAGCAACTTTGATGCTTTGAATGAAGCCCAAATTCCTCTGTCTCTAGCCCTCAGAAAGAGGTAAGCTTGGCCGGCTGACAGGGCAGGTGTCTGGCAGCACTTCTGTTTGATCCTCTGCAGCAGGACTGCACTGGACTCCAGTCCTCCGACTACATCCATTTCTGTCAGCGTGCCCTAAGAGACATGGCAGTGTTCAGCCAGTGGTCACTGCCTTTTCCATACAATAAACAGCATTAAGGCAAATGTCATATATTGACCTGTCCTGGGGTGATTCTATGACAATACTGTATTCTCCACCACCTGCTTGATCTCTAGCGTACCTTTAACTTGAAAAGGGGGCGAGAGAAGCTGAGGGAACTCTTCAAAGTGGCTAGCTTGAGCTAGCAGTTAGAACGTTTACATAAATTTCTCTCTGAGTTAGGAGAGAAAGGGAGGTTTTTCCCCTCTAGCTTTTTTTCAGCTTTCAGCTGAGAAGGATCTGAGATCGGCCTGTTCCTTTTTCAACTGTTTTTGGTTCGCTTCCTCGTCCAAGACCAGCTCCCATCTCCGGACCTGCTCGGCGGGACCCTCCAAGGGGGATCGTCGGACCCTGCCTGGCCCGGCCCAGCTCAGGACTGCAGGTTTTACCTACAGAAAGAACTCTAAAATCCATAGTCCTCTTTTAGGGGACAGGGGAGGGGGTTTCAATATTTCTTTTCTGTCCCATGCCTGCGGGGGACTCTGTTTGTTAAATAAAGAGGTTTTCTTCACTTTCATGGCTGGCTGAGACTTTCTAGCATTCCTTTTAACATTCACATTCCTGAAAACAAAATGAATAATGCTTAGGACTGAAGTTTATTTCAGTGCCTCTTAAGCTCTGGAAACCATACAAAATCTCTTCAGACCAGGTTCCCTAGTGCTTTATTTTCTCCACTAATATAAAATACTTCCCAAATACTTTAATTTGAGTCCATTAGATATTCATCATCTTGCTTCCGTATTAGTCTTCTGCTTGCCTTTTCTGAGCAAACTATACCGTTTACATGTCCATCATCCAAGAAGATTTTAATCAACCAAATGTCATTTACAGCAAAATGTTGCCCATGTAATAAAGCCTCTGCTTCCTCCTAGTTAATCCCTACACTATTGAATATATTTGTTAACCAACCCACCATTCTCTTTTTTGTCCCTTTTCTGACCTTATGGCAAATACTTCTTTTTTTGCCAATATTTAGACTTTTTTTAAGGGCAGAATAGTTCATACCAATCTGGTGAGTTTTGTGAACTTGTCTCAATAAATCAGTAAGTTAGTGTGAGAGAGGTGCAGTTCTTCTTTGTGTCACAGGGTTTATGGAACATTATTCCATGGTCAAGGCAGCTGACATTCTGCTGGCAGCACCATCTGTTCACAGATATATTTATCTCCACGTCACATCTGTCCCTAAGACTCGACCTTTGATCAGCAGAATTAACAAAAAAGCCACCTGAGCTCTTGACCTCTTCACCTCCCCATTCCAGATCCTTACAGTAGCTTTTAATCTGTGTAAACCCATTCCCAGTAGTGTTATTAACACCCACATGGAACATAAGCATGGAGGAGTGTCCAAAGGGCTGGAGGAGTCTTGGCAATATTTCACTATCACCAAAGATTTGGGTTCCTCAGAGCGAACATGCCTCCTACAATGTCAAGTCATGTCAACAGATGGGTCCCATTGTCAGGCTCATCACCACTGCCACTGACAAATCTTATAATCTCATCACAAAAGTGGTGTTTCTTGGTGCTCCTCATTCAACCTAATCCTTTAAATTCTTAACTTCATGAGAATTTCACATTCTTGTCTTCCAACATCTCTCCCTCCATTTCTATCACTCTTGTAAAATTATAACTTTTCTACTTTGAGGGAAAAAAAGCTCAAAAACATAAATATTGATGGGCAAAAAAAGAGAAGGTAAATTAAACTGAAAAAAACCCAAACAGAATGAAAACACCTATTTTTTCTCTTTAGAAAAGTCTAGAACTTTTTAAAGCATATATGAGTTTGGTAATTCCAGTGATTATTTTACCAACAACAATTAAAAGTACTGTAGGATAAAATGATGAAAACTCATCAGTCCTTAGGGGTAAGAGGTTGAAGAGAAGATTAATGTCTTTAGCTATAATCTTTTGCCTTAGCAAAACCTCTGGCTGAATTCCTGAAAAACTTCCTGAAATAAACTCTCGAAAAAGTCTGAGTTTACAGTGAAATGAACCTATACACATGGAGTGCAGTGCCATCGACAATGTCATCCTTCAGAAACATTTTAAGGGAAACCTAGTATAATATCAAATCAATTTTTATTGTGACATAGTGATTAGCTGCTGTGAAGATGTTTCTTTCTTCAATTCTAGCACAAAACATTTGTTGATGTATAAACAAGAAATTGAACATTTTGAGACTGAGGTATACAAAACAGCATGTTTTGTAATTGGAATTTTAGAAAACATCTTGTAGCTACTAATTGTATTTTGTCTTAAATGAGTAATGGAGAAGCATCACTGTCCAACTCAGGCGAAACTCAAGATATCCAACAAAAAAATAGGGGAACAGTGGTCAACAAAAAGCAAAAGTAAGCTCCCTAAAGAAACAAGGAACCTATAAAAATGTTTTTTAGAAATGTGGACTTCCCATTGCAGAATTATAGCTCTTAGGGGCAAGGCAGAACACAGTAGAGAGGAGAAAGGCTCAGACAACAGAAGTTGTCAACATCCAGGATGTGTAAAGGAAAAGTCAGAAGGATTGTCTCTCAAAAAGAAAGAATTAGAAAAATCACCAAATAAAGGGTAAGTGCTTCACAGAACCTAGGATCTGTTTTCGAAGTCAGCACTGATAAGCAGGTTTGGTTTGTTGTTTTCAAATCTGGCAGTGCTACTATTAAATTTAAAATGGATTTAAGGGCAGAGGTGACTGTGATTTTTAAAGAGACTTTGCAAGAGATGATCCCTGGAACCAGATGGAGCGGTTACGGATAGTGCTCCGTAGCCCTGGGGACACATGAGTTGCCTTGTTTAGTGCAGAGACTACCTCAGTGACACAGGGAAGGCGTGTGCCTTCAGCAAACTCAGCACTAACAGGATTCCAAACACTGAGACCCTTAATGAAATCACAGTCAGTGAGAAGGAGATAAAAAGCAATTGGAAGAAGTTTGGCCTAAATCTGGCAATAATGGCCTAAAATCATGAAACAGAAGACCTTTTTTCATGTCTTTTGTTTATGCATTTTTGCCATTCTTTGTGCTCATCTGGCTAAAGAACATGGAAACACCAAAGCAGCAGTCATTACTAAACCAACAGTGTAGTGGGCCTTTCAGAGCTGATGTTAGTCATCGCTTAGCTAAGCCATATATACATTTCTTAACAGCATTAAAATGTATTAACAGTAATACATTGTTAATAAATAACTGCAGGATTTAAAAATTTCCAGCCTCACTGAAATGCTGCAACTAAAGGCTTCCAAATATTGTACAAGTGTTTTTTTGATTCCCATGACACATTAGACACATATTTCACAGATTGACACTATAGAATTTGCAGAAATGTTCTCTCCAAGTTTCTGACTGATTTTGTCACTTCATTCTTTATATATTTCCATAATTTCCTGACATCTAGGCAAAATGTAAAAGAAAAATGAAGTTCTTTGAATATTTTTTTTTCACTCTTTAACTCATTAAAATATTTCTTGTTCCCCTTTAAGTAACTTTTAATGTAGATTTCTTCCCACAGTGACTTAGGAAATTATCTTTTCTCAAGCTGTGGATCTGTTCATTTAAGGGAAAGCTAAGTATCCCATGGGAATATATACTTATGCCATAAGTATACCTAGGGAGAGTTTACTGGGATAATGATAGCAGCTCGACAGAGACCTGAAGCATCTTTCTTTCTTCTTTACAGAGTGCTGTCCCATGTCAGTGGCACAATTACTGTATTTGTGGGCAGCCTGACTATATCCAAGCAGCCCAGATGCAGAGCAAAGAGATGCGCAGAGACCAAAATTCACACCAGTCTTCCCTTTACTTTAGTCCCATTTAGCACCCCAGCCACGGTGATACTCTGCGCTGAGGTCCCAGGGTTGCAGGCCTGCATCTGCAGATGTCTGAGCTAACGGCAAACAGAGGTCTTTCAATGAATCTTCCGCAAACCAAAGTTCCATGGCAGAAGGTCTGCATGGATTCCAACGTGATGGGATTTGTGCCAGTCTTCTTTGCATTGTGTCCACCCTTCCTCTCATCGAGTCTCCTCAGAAAGACAGTGTACTGGGGGTGTGAGGGGCTCCTCTCTGCCTTTGCTGTGGACACGCTCTGCTTCAACAGCAGGGGTATCTCCCAGTGACCAGGATGGCTTCTACGACCTGTTTACTCCTTCTGTCAAGGGTGCGCTCATGCAGTCATTACACCTCTCCCAGCTTGGGTTAGTGGGCACCTCTGTGCTGAATCTTTCTTCCCTTATCACCCTACAGCTCTGTAGCGGGACAAGTGGCCTTTCCACAGCGTTTCACTGAAGGCACTCCTTTCTTCCTGCTCCCAGACAGCCACCCCCTGTCTCCCTGACATCCCCAAGCTTGGGGACACCTGTGGCACAAGCAGAGCCACGTGGTTGCCCAGCACACTCTGCCACAGCAACCTGACCCACTCGCCTGAGCTGGGCTGTACAGAGCCCTTCGTGGTCTCCTCAGAAGCTCATACCCTGCTAAGAGTAATGTGCTACCTGACCAAGGAGTACACACAGTTTTGGTTAGCTGCAGTTCCTCAAACCAACAATGTAAGGCATATAAAAGAGGCAACACAAACGGGCCATTGCCATCGTCAGTTCAATATTGAAAAACTCATTGAATGTTAATACGGTCAAATACCATGTGAATCCTAATTCACTCAGTTTTGCAAGCTAAGCAACCAGTAAATTCTCTAGAAATACGACTGATCAAGTTCTCATTTCTCAAGACTTGAGAAGTAACTAATGCCTGAAAAAATAAAAATATATAGAGAAGCTGCAGGTTTCATTTTCTTTTAGCTTTGCATTCCCAGAGAGTGTACAGAAGGGTTTAATCACAAACCTACAGAGAATAAAAGAATGTATAAGCTTTTGCTTCAAAATAATATTTTAAAATTTCTTTGTAATTTGACAGGCCCATAACAACTGAAGTTGTTCATGCCATGTGTTTTTTTCCCCACACAATTTCCTTGATATTTAAGATGTCACTGTTTGTCTTACTGTTGTTTCACAAGTAATTAATAAGAGAGGATGTGGAATCCCCATTCCTCATTATCTCCAAAAGATGAAAGGACAAAGCTCTGAGCAACCCATCATCTGTGACAGAGATGTTCTAGAGATTTTGAGGTTAGCTGAGATAAGAGAACAAGTCTCCTAGATAAAGTCTGGAGCTAATGAAAACACTGATTATGTTGTTTGACTCATAGTTTCCCAACAACTGTATATAAAACATTGAAATAAAAATTGTTATTGGTTCCACATATTTTATAAAGTTACTAACAAATGTTATAAAACCACCTACAAAATAAATATGGGATCACCTTAGGATTTTATCGAAGTTTTGCAGATGAACTGGGATCAGTTTTACTCAAGGTGACATTTACTTAACCTGAACATAAATTATTGTCTTAATGGCATTTATCAATGCAAATATGAGTGATATCTATCAATTTAATATTTAATGTTGTGTGCTCACCACAATTTCTTGTGGCCAGCATGACTGATGTGTAGAAATACAGGTTTCCTATTCTCCAAAACTATATTGTGTACATAATAATTAAAATTAGTTACATATGCAAATATTTTTTATATCAAAAAACAAGTATTACTTTGCTGACAAGGAACTTTTTACTGAAATTTGCTCTAAATACATTAATATATATTATCTTAATGGATTTTTCTATTGGAAAGGTATCATAAACCTAAATCTTTACAGCAATAAGCAGTAAAGAGAAATATGCTTTCAGTGTGTCATGTACGACCAAGAATAGTAACTGAAACAATTCCTTCACAACACAAGTAATGCACAGAGATCATTATAAAGCAAAACTTAAACCCTCTTCAAGTTCAGGTTAAAAGACAAGAGAAATTAACACCATCTTCAGACAAATGAAAAAATAGAGTTCATTCACTAGTGTAAGTCTACTGTAAACCTCTGGTGACTCAGCCATTTACGAAGCACTTTCACCAATTAATGGCATCCTTCCTGACAAGAGGTATTTCCCTCAAAGCACGGGAAAAATGCGTATGGATCATCTTTGTCTAGAATATGATTCAATATACACCAAGCAAAAAATTACAGCTGTCCCTAACGGCGCTGAGAGGACAACTAGCACGCACCAGATTTTTTTTTTCTTGTAAATTCCTGTCTTATGGTTACAGTCTAACAGGTCTTGGCTTGCAGGCATGTACACTGAAAGTCTGAAATATTTGTATTTCAAGCAAGTATTGCAGCACATTTCAGAAAAGAAATTTAAAATACTAATTTGAATGTTTGCAGATAACTACAAATACTGGAATTAATACTAGAAATTAGATGTTGGCAAAGAAATTAATACATCAGGTGAGCACACACTTTTCTTGCCACCTGTGCTCTTGTGTTCCCAGTGCCTCTTCTACCTTTCACTTACATAAAATGACAGCACGGAAATTCCAGCTTATCACTCTGCATCTACTAACAACTGTGCAGTCTGAACCATTTAAATCAGGCAACATTTTCTAAATAAAATATAAAAATATGATAAAAATGTTGAATAATCATCACTAATCAGCAAACCCAGAGTTTCAAAGATTGAATATTTTGAACCTATTGCACACACATTAATACTGAACAGCTTGTGCAAAAGACAAGCAAGCTCTATTTGCTGTACAAATACATTTGCACATAAATATAAAGGGATATTTGTGTGCAGCATATTTGCCTAACTCTCCTGAAAAACAACAGTCCACTGTTTCCAAAGCTGCTCTTCCATTGAGAAGAAACAGACCTGATGAATGCAGCTCATTATTAAGTAACACGAATAAATCGCCTGCACAGGTAAGGAACTGGGTACACAAAGCATTCATAAATTCTTTAGTTTCTGTGCCTCACAGCACTCTCAGTAAATGCTTATAGCAAGGCGTGTATTAAATATTCATCCGTGCTCCCACCAGCACCTTGAGCAGAAGCAAGAAGGAAATAAAGCAGAACGCAAAGGGGGGACAGCAACCGGCTCCTTGCACAGGGGCTCTGTTTCAGAGCTTCCACTCTCACTGCTCTCCCTGGTGCCTGCTTCGCCCTCCCAGGTGCTGCACTGCCACCGAGGGCTGGCAGCCACTGTTTTGGCCCAAGGCCTTCCTCAAGGAGGCTGGCACAGGTTCAGACAATGACAGTACAACACCTGTAATCAGAAAACAGAAATATGGAGGGCGGGCTCGTTTGGTTGGTTTTGTACTGGAACAAGCTTTCATTGTATAAATTCTTTTACGAAATGGAATCTTTTGAGTGCATTCTCGTTTTAGGTGCACAAAAGCCAGGTTGTATAGAAGCAAAAACAGCAAAACCCAACCCCAAAATGATGAATACGGTTCAATATATAGCAAATTTGCTTTATTTCATATGCTTTATTTAATCCAGTCACTGTGTTCTTTAATCCAATGTTGAATAAAACATTTATTTGAAGATATGGAAAGAAAAGAATGAATGGCTATTCTGAATTACAGTGTATAGAACACTTCAACCATTTATTTTGACAACCTACCCATTCACCTATTCAGGTGATATATCATTCTTATCTGGGTTTACTGAACCACAACAGCAAATATTACAGAAATAGTCCAACTTGCAGAGAAATTTAACAAAAGGTGTGGTTCTAAATATTATTCATTTATGTAAAAAGAAAACCAAAACCAGAAATGTAAGTAGTTACTCTAATGAGATAGAAATACCAGGAAATTTTGGAGGTTTTGATCAAGTTAACACAAAATAAATGTTTATTAGGTAAGTCAAGAGTTACCCAAAGGTGCATCTCCAAACTAAGGATATTGCACCTGAGAATAACAGTGCATCTATGACAATTTGAAACACTTAAATATTTGTTCTAAGAGAGATTTTTTTGTTTTTAAAAATACAGAATTTAAACCATGGGATACTGCACTTTAAAACAGAAAATACTCCAAATCTGGTGCATTCACCACGAGTTTCAGTCATGAAAATCTTGGCTTGCAGGATCAGGCCCCTGGCAAAGATCCAGCAACTTAATTAATTTAAGTTAGCATAACAAAAGGATCAACAAATCTTCACTCTGAACTATCCAAATAGAATAGAGAAAGGGCGAGCTCTTATGCCTGATTTTTTTACTTCCAGTACTGGGTTTGCAACGTAAATTACTCAAACGATATTTAAATTTATTTTCAGATTATTTTGATGACGATCTAAAGAAAACAAAATGCTGTTGTAAAGAGAGCAAAAAATGGTATGACTTCATACACAATGAAATTTAGATGAAGCAAAGGTACTTGGCGTGACACTGATTTTTCTTAGATGGCTCCATCTCTTCAACTCAAGAAAAACAAAATTCTAAATTCTGTATGGAGAAGATAATGTAGCAATATTTTGATGTAGGATATTTTATTACATAAACAGTATGTACAAATTCTAAACATGAAAATAGTGAGTAAAAGAAATCAGACTCTATTTACATTTACATTTTTTTACAAAATGTTTTTACAAGAAGTGTTTTTTTTTTCTCTAAATAACAGGACAAACACGTAAGACCAATCTTTTTGTATTACGTACATAAATAAATATTGACTTTAAATGACTGTTATAGGAACATAATTTCTACAGCCAATTTGGGTAACAGAGAAGCACTTCCGTTACCTCTACTACAATATAATTAAGTAAAAAGGAAAAATTTTACATATAGAGCTCTGTTAATTACTTTGTAAATTGTACCTTACTAATATATCAGTAGAGGTAATACAGTCATTACATTTCATGCCCACAACTGAACAATGAGTTTTGGCATGCAAACCCATATATAATCATCAACATCCGCAGGTATCCATTTACATTTTTTTAAATAAAGGGTTTTCTTAATCATTGAAAACTACATGCAACAGCTTATTAGTATCATATTCCTGGTTAAAATGCACAAGTTTGCATAACATTATTTTTAGTAATTGATGTTCACAGGTACTGATCAAAAGGGTAGGAACATACTTGGCACATAGTATAAGAAAATGAATTAATAAATAAGTCAATATCACTATGACATTTACATATACACAAACAAAAATAAAAAATTTTGTGGTGTTATACACAGAATTTAGAACTGTCTGGTTTCCCCACTTTGTTTTACAAGGCCCTGATTTAAGACAAACTTTGACATCCATGCTTGATTTGAAGCATCACTTAAGCTCATTCTTAACTGCACAGGTTTACTTCCATCCCACTGACTTCCTTTGTGCCAATCTTCCTGAATCAGGACCTGTTTACTGGAAACTCTCCCTGACTCCAGCTGGGAGCATGAAAATGAAATTATCGTGAAATAAATTGACTCAATATTATGTTTCTATACAGTTCTGCTAATACCAATGGTGAAATTCCCATGTGTGACCACACCAAATATCAATGTTAATGTCAGCACTGCCACACCATGTCCTCAACTCCTACTGAAGCCACTAAGTTGAGGATGTTCAGCGTTTAAAAAATCAGACTTCTTATTTATTGTCTGTGTGCTATATTCTTAAGGAATATTTAAGTTGGTACACATGTGTGATACAACACAAGTTCTATCTTATTTCATTCTGCTCTATAAACAACTCAAAAATGGTCAAAAAAAAGATATAACGAGAACAAACCATTTTCTTCTTAAACAAAAATCACCAACAAAAAAATCCACTTCACAAAGCAGTTAGCAAAAATAGCATAATCTTATAATTCTCCTTTAAGAAATAGAGATAAACAAAATGCATCCTGAATTCAACTGACAAATCCATCAGAATCGTACACAGCAAGTAATATATTAGTGTAAAGGTGCAGAGTATCTTAAACATCCCAATATCTCTAATATCATCCCAATAATAACTCTGAAATACACAATATCATTAGAGAAAATAAATCTTTAACTAGTGAATTAAGTAGCAAATTGCAACTCTACTGCTGAATTAAATGCTTAATGTGGCTTAGTGTAGTAAATTAGGACAATACCCTGTATGATTCAGCAAACAAAGCTTTAGAATTAGGCACTAAAAATTTCGAATCTGTACTGCTAAATTTTAAGAAATAATCAGGAAATTACTCACAGCTGGGAATTTAACATCCATGCATGAGCTTTGCTGATTTTCTGTTTTTCATTTTTGATTTGGAGCGTGACTTGAAAGGTGAGTTGACAAGGTCATTCGTAGAAGGAAAAAAAATAATTTACATCTTAGTGGACTCTATATAATACACTTGATCAATACATTTCTACTTTATCAGCTTTTGGTTTCGATCAATCTACTTCAGAAGGGAAAACCTCTCAATGTTCTTCAAAAGTACCTCGTTACTTTGAACAGATGAATGCTTCAGAGAGAATGGCACCGGCAAACAGTAACCATTCAGATTCACCTCAGAATGAGGGCATGAGGACTCAGGGCTCCTAAATTCCTGCTTATCTCCAATGAACTGGCGTCACTGTAGCAGAGACCAACACCTATGCTTCCCAGTGCCACTACAGTTCCGTGCTTTACAGCGCCACTACGAATGAAATGTAATTTCATTAACATTAATCAAGTCACTGGAGATTTGGTCCAGCACAACTAGAACGGACTGTGATTGAAAGGTTTGGACAGAATTCTTCAGAGAAGCCTGAGGTAATTACTTTCCCTGATCCTGCTGATGCAGCAAACACCACAAAGATCACTTCTAGAGTCATCTATTCCCTGTGCAATCCAAATGTGAAAGCAGTGCTGCACACCAGTCCAATGCAAATTTTGTTTTCTTTCTAAAAACACACACATGAAACATTTCCATCCTGACAAAACTATCTCAGACTTTGGCCTTCCAAAAAACTGAAAATAAACCTTTATACTACAGATTTTTGGAAGAAAAGTTCATCTGCTAATTTGCTAACATATTTTGGAAAACAGAGGAAGGAATTAAAAGCACCATAGCCTTTAATATATTTTAAGCTATTTTTAAAGGCCCAAACCATGTAGTAACAGAAAATGTCTGGGAAAACTCTTGGTCACTAAGTGAATACCAAAACAGACAACAAGCAAAGTATTAAAAAAAAGGAAAAGAGCCCTTTAAAACTGAAGGTAAAAAATGTAGAAAAATTGTAATGAGCAAGTGATCAGAAATTAATGCAGTTTCCTTCTCCCTCTGTGGTATAAATGCTGTAAACTTCAGTATAGACAAATTTAATATTTCGTCAATATTCTACTATGATAAACATAGCTCTGATCCTCGGTTTCAGAAAGGTATTTTTTCATATTTACTTTTTAACAAAACAGTTTGTCATCAAGACAAGGGAAATACATTTACCACTAATGTCTGAGCTCCTCTGAATATCTCAGAAAAATATGAAGCACAGGTGAGTCTGTAGCATCTGCTGGTAGAAAAAGTGGCCAATTTGTCACATTGGACTCAAGTTTTGAGGTGCATTAGCTTGATATGATAATTCAATGAGCAATGGAAACAGTGCCAAAGAATTCAGGAGCACTTTGAACATTTTGAACATTAAGAGCTGATTATGGGTATTTGTATGGATGTTTATTGGCAGATACTTTCCACCCTCTCAACAATAAATCCAAGCAGTTTCTGTTTACTATTGAGACATGTGTCTCTGTGTGACAAATTATTCTAGACAGTTTATATTGCACAATAAGGCAATATGAATTCCCTTATGGTTGAAAAGGGCACCCTTCTGTCTAAATTTGAAAAATGAATTCAAATAAACTATAAGCCAATGTTTTCCAGATGCCCGAATATTGTCACATAATTCTTTCTGTAAGCAGAACAGCGAAATAGAGCCAATACATCCATCCTTCTGTTCTAAAGACCCACAGGGAAAAGAAATATGTGCATCAAAATTCAAAGCCAAAAAAGTAGCTCTACAGCTACTTGAATAATAAATGTGCCTCAGAATTTCAGTTTCTAAAACTTTAATGTTAACTATTCAGATTTTTAACTAGAAAATTGGTGTCTCTATTCAAGAAAATATTATACCTTGAAATGTTATATATTAAAAAAATCTAAGTAAGACTTTAAAAGTTATTCTTCCAGGACGTATCAATTAATTGCATTCATTGCCATCAGTTTTAAACAAGTCTATTAATTGCTGTTTGTTTCTCTACAATGGTATTTCTACCCTGTATATCCTTTAACTATTAACTATATTAATAGATCTACATGATAGAACATTGCCTCTTTAGACCTGATGGGTAATACATATGTATCATCATCCTCCTTCATGGTGACACTGCAATTATTACAAACTGGGTATTTCAGGGTTTCTGCTACTGTTATTATTTTTACTTATGTCCTTATTTCAGACATATGGAGATATTATTTAATTGCAAAATACATTAGGGCTTAAATTGGTGACAGTCAGGGCCTTAAGTAAAATAGATAATTGAAATCCACTGATGAGAACATGGCCTCTTTCAAAAGTATGTATACATCACAGGACCTTGTAAATAGTAACATTGAATTCAATAAGAGAAAGAGCTGTATACACTGCACCGTTTTAAACATGGAATATGAAAACATTATAATGAACACACTTCTAATCTTCTCACAGGTGTTGAGTTGGAAGCGGTCTTCAGTTTGTTGAATAGTGCTGGTACTGAAATGATACTTGCTGTATGATTCGTCATGGTGCAAATATAATTCTTCATGGCTAAACTACAGAGAAGTAGATACAGATCTTACAGGATGGTAACTTCCATTGGAAAACTGGGTTCACTGCTCCAACAGATGTGCCGTTACCCAGCCCTCATTTGGGAGCTCAGTTTTTTCCCTCAGTTATTTGTATAATCATCTGAAACAGTCTAATATTTCTCAGGGGATGGCTTGTAGTGATGTGGATGATGTTGCTTCAGATGAGGTCCTAAACAAAAGAACAGGAAATTATGAACATATCAAACCCTGGATACGTAATGCCAACATTTATCCATACTGAAAAGGCTTTGTGAGACCTTCAGCTTTCAATCCTTCAGCTTATAAGTGCTGTGTCTCTGCTTACAACTATGTATATGTTCAATCCAGGCAACTTTAGTGGGCCTGTGAAAGGACAAAAATGTTCAAGCAGATCAATTTCGAACTAATTGTAATTTTTACTTGGCTTTGCAACACTGAGCTGTATTTTTCAGAAACACACGAAGTGCTGGAAATGGCCAGTAAGAGGTTTGCATTGCTTTAGAAATATGTTTAAGCTCTAGCCATGCTGAACTGAGTGAACTCAGAAAAATCTAATCTTGAAAGCTATGTAATCCTCCAGGCAGCACCTGGAGGACAGACCAACTTAGAATCCCAAGTGCTATAGGCATAAGGCAAAGATCTGTAGCTGCAACAAATGGCAAACGTTAGACCCCAGAAACTGAGTGAGAGAAAGACTGGATTTGTTTCCATTGTTGCTGATGGACAGTTATGGGGGAAGAAAGCCAGTATTTTCACATATCTCAAGTTTATGGAATGCTACTGGAATCAGCAAAAACTCTAAGGCTTGAAAAAACTCTTTACATGTGGAAGACTGGAGTTTTGTAACATGTCACCACATGTCAGAACAGTGTAGTGCTTACTGTGGGGTGGAAATGGAGGAAGGTCAGGTGTTCGGAAGGATTTTATCGTAGCTGGCCCTTCCCCACCGGTCGTCAGCACTTGAACTTCCAAGCGGTACAGCATCGATGGCCTCAGGTTGGGCACGGTGAGTACATAATGATCCTAAAAATGAAAAAATCCCTTCAATTCTCAGACCATCGAAAAATAAAACATAGCTGTCCACTCACACACATCAGTGCTTTAAACAGGTTCTATCACTCTCAACGGCCACAAATTATTTTCACAGAATTCCATTAAAATTATTTAACGTATGCATCTTTTTGTTGAGCGAGTCTGTTTTGAATTTTTTGCTTGCCATTCCCTTTGAACAGACACATTTTTAACCATAATACTATGGTTTCATGTGTACAAGGTCCAAGTTGTTACAGACTGTTATGGAAAGTGTGCTGATCACTTTAGTGATGTGCTCATCACTAAAAAATGAATAAAAACGTAATTTCCTAACCATTCTTTTCAACAAACATGTTCACTACATAAACTTGTTTTTATTTTGGATTTCCATGTCAATGCTACTAATTGGTAATTTAAGCAGTGGCTGGCCTGGGGCCACTTCTGCAGCTAGTGGAAAAAAAAGGCTGACTACACTAATTTCAGATTTGTCCCAGTTACACCATAAGAATTTATCTTCTGCTCTTAAGGTCATTTATGGTGTGATGGACTCACTTTTCACCGCTTCATAACTTTTGTGGTCACTTAGACATGTGCAAAATAATTGCAAAGTAATTTTATAGAAACTTCCAGATGGGAATATATCTGGCTGACGACTGACAGATATCAAGGAATCAGAAGTCATTCATCTAAATCAAAATCAAAACTATAAATCAAAGTCTCATCTGCATCAAGCTGGAACAAACCACGTATCTTATTCCAAGCTGAAAAGGCCCAGTCCCAGGAAGGGACAGCTGGCAGTGATGCTGGACTGTGTGGGCACAGGGCGTTCCTGCCACCAGCCAGGCTGGTCTGGCCAGGAATCCACAGGACAAGTTATTCTGGTTGGCACTTTACCTGCCCCACGTGGGGAAGTCAAAGAGAGTTGTGGGAATAACTTTGGTTATTCCTGTGGGATAATTTGCTGCTACTGCCGGAGCAGACAGTAAAGGGGAAAAGAGACAAAGTGGGGGGAAACATGTTGTTTTCCTGGCGAATTAGCACATATTCTGAGCTGGGACTGCCTTTAAGAGAGCTGGCTGAAGCTGTTCCAACTCACATGAAATACTGCAGGGGTAGGGCAGAGAGAGGAGTGCATACACTGCACTTGGACACTCGCTCTGCTCATTCCGGTGCTCCTCCAGCAGTCGAGCCCTCGGCATTTCAGCCCTTGTTGTGTAGATACCACATTTTGAGTCAGAGTGAATGGTACCCACCATAAAATACCCAAAATCACAGTGGTTCAGATTCTGAGAGACAGAAGATACTGCTTCAATTCGAATCAGAGCCTTCTGCAAGTTAACCAGGTGCCATAAATGACAGATACATATAGTGATGGAATCTCCAGGCTCTACAGCAGTGAACACACAGATAAAAAACTAAAGCATAACACAATGTAAAGAACTGTTTTAAACAAAACTTTGCATGTATTTCAGATCTAACTGGACCAAAAGCTTACAAAAAAGAATAGAAATTCTAAATAAAATATATGTTGCTCCTGAAAAAAGGAGACGGCAACCAGAGTGAAAATCAGTATCTCATGGTCTGTTGATGCTAGAGTCTGAATGAAGGTCTCTTCACCTGCCTCTGCCAGAAGAGGAACTGAAATAGCAAAGGCCATCTTAGAGAAAATAAGGGGAAAAATTAAAATTGGTAATGTTGGCACAGTCAAAAACCAGTGAAATCTAGTTCTCCTTAAAATTATTTGTCCATTGGACTATGTTGCATATTGACTGGGGGGAAAGTGATTTACTTTTTTTCAGAGCAATAAGTGACTGAAAGGAAGAGAAAATTCTCTTAAATTCCTCAACTTGGACACCAAACAATAAGTAAAACTAGAGTACTGGTTAAGTTGAACAGTCTGATCATCAAAAGAAAATTAGAACTATCTATTGCTACACAGATGAACTTCTCTTCAGGCACTTCTCAGACAAAGGTTGCTAATTTGAAAATTTTTCACATTAAAACCTTTGATGTATCATCAAGAATAGTAGCTATGCTTTGCATCTCCATCAAGGAAGAAAAATTAAGCACTTCCTGCTCCAACTTACCTGCAGAGCCAGAGTGTTTGACATCTGCATCACCACTAAACATTACAAATGAGTCACAGACACACAAACTTAGGGAGCCACTGGTAAAAGAACGTAACAAACAACTTACTGCTGGCAGTATCTGTGACTGTGAAATGATGCTGTTGGGTAAACTGTTCTGCCGGCTCTCTGTGGTCACTTCTGCCCAAGTGACTTGAAAGCCTGTCATGGGCTGGTGAAGGTCCGCCTTAGATATCTTCCAGGAAAAATGACCAGTGATGTTACCTTCCTGAACAATGAAAGACGCAGACAGATTCTCGGGTTTGGCCAACACTTTGGGTAGAACTGGCGCTGTAAATTTGGAAAGCAAAAAAAGGTAAGCTTACCTTTTACAGATAATCTTCAATAATATTCACTTAATTTCACAAATCAAGGTCAGGCAGAGCTGTATTTCTGGTGTTACACAGGATCCAGTCAGCTTTTACCACCACCTTTTCAGCGTTAACCAAAGCCAAGCTTTGATATAGTCCACTGACACTTTGGGCCAAACTCAAACTTCAGATAAAATGCTCTCAGCTGCAGGCACAGAAAGGAAAGCTATGGCATGTAAAGACCTAAGTGCCTCATTCACAGGGAGCCATTCTCCTGCTTCTCACACTTCAGAATTCCTGAGCTCAGACTGGAAGTTTTGGGATATCAAGAAAATGCACAGGGTAGCACAGAACTCTGTAAGTCAGCCAAAAAGTAAAATTCATGCTCTAAAACTGTAGTACAAGTTATTAGGGGCACTCTGATTAGGGGAAAGTTATACCTGAGTTACAGTTGCCCAGGAAGGCTGTAATGCTGGAAACTGTCAGGACAGGCATTAAGAAAATGGCAGTGATGGCCAGCAGGGTTCTGGGTGACTTATGGGGCATGGGGGTACCCTTGGGAACAGGAGGGACTCAACGTGAGAGGGCTACCCTCTAACCAGAGAGAGAGGTATCCACGCTTGGCAGGGCAAAGCCATGGCTGACCTTTCCCAGGACTAGCTGACCACAGAGGTCCCCTCCAACCAGTATCTCCATGATTCTGCAACTTCCATAATCCTCTAGCATTGTGACAATGCTGTAAAAGATATGAGGGCCTGTATTTCTTATTTGAGAGCAGAATTAACCTAAACAAAATCAAACTGAAAAAGCAGCTTGCATCTACAGCAAAACACTGAAAAGATGGGTCACGCCACCATAAGCATTTTTACAGTTATCATCCACCATTATAATAAACACAATTGGGAAACCATTCTTCATTACCAAAAAAACCCCAACCACGCCACTGCAAATGTTATTGTATGTCCACTACGATTACACTTAATTGACAAAACAGTAATAATATACTAGCCGAAATCGATATTGCTGTGTATTTCTGTGCATTTTCACGTAAGCATTAGTCATATTTTCATCTCATTTCCTGTTCTAGAACTGCTTTTAAAGACTCTCTTTTGGTGATTATAAAAGCATTTGGAACTATTTGGTAGTTCTCCAGATCATGTCTTACCTCCTTCAGCAGGACAATTAATGTGCTTGTGTTTTTTTTCTTTAAATGCAGAGCAAGGTGGGGTAACAAAGAAAGTACTCTCAGCCTTAAAACGACCTTTAGATTTTGCAGGCAGAACAGTTACTTTGTATTTGCATGAAAATGACAGGTCCTTCAGAATAATGTAGTTTTCCTACAATAAGAAAAAGAAAAAGATCACAAGCTGCAAATAGAGCCAAAGGGAAAAAAAAAATGAACAAATTGAAAAATAACTTTGGCAAAAGATGAAAAGTTTTCTCAAAAAAAATTTTTCCTGGATGCTTAACACATGCCAGAGTGGTTTTAACTCGGAGAAGAAAGCAAGTATTGTCAATGTTATGATTATTTTCAGTACTAAAATATACTAGCATGGTATTTGAATATGTCCTTCAATTCTACACAGCTTCTTCAACACACTGCATCAAAGCAACTGACTTCTAATATTTAGAACAGTCTTTCTGAATGATGGCAGTGGGGGTAGCAATGTAAAGATATAAATACTAATCGAATTAAATAAATGTAAGAAAGCTGAGTTAAGCTGCTGTAAATGACAGGCTTCATCTATGTTTAACTTTTTAAAAGCACATTTAAAGTTCAGCATGGCATTATGGATGCATATTTTTCCACTTCAGTACATTAAGTACTTCTATATTCTTATCAGGAAGAAAAACTCCACAGCTAAGTACAAAGCACAATTCTCTGTTTAAGAACAATGAGTGGAGAAGAAAACTTTACATAAAGTGTAAGTGTCCTGCTAAATTCTTTCTGTTGTCTGAAGTACTTTTGAAAATTACAGTCTGAAAGCTTTAGCACAAATCATATATGGAAAAAAATGTTTGGTTGGTTGATTTTTATCCTGGAAAAATCTCTAATAATACGTTACTGGGTAAGGTCAAAAGTCTTTCGCTACCTTTTAGGTCTTTAATTCCCTTCAGAATCACTAATTTCCCATGTTCTTCTGCATAACTCTTTTTTCTAATTGCAAATTAGTCTAACCTTCACTGGGAAGGTCATTTTCAATGGGACATAGAGATTGGGCTGAGACTGGACTTGACTCCCTGCCTTCTATCTGCCAGGAGAGTGGTCCAACAGGTCTGATGTCTCCTTAAAATTGAGACAGGACTATTTTTATTTATCATGACAGGGCCTAAATGCTCAACACTGAAAGCGTAAGGCCTTTATCCTCCTTGACCTACAAATATCCAGTACTAAATCTTTTGTTCATCGGCCTTCATCTGTTTGCTTGTGGTTAGTTTCTTCCTCAAAAGAAACACAGAGCTTCCTGAAGTAGATTGGATGAATTACCATAAAATGATTGAAAGGAAGTAAGTTCATTAATCCCACAATGCATTTGGACAGATGTCCAAACAGTCTTTCCTGACCTCTAGTGGAAATAAACTTCTTAAATGTTAAGTTTCTCTTATCTCCAATATGCGTATCTCGAAATAACGCGAATGATCATAATATTATGTCAAAATCATTTTTAAATCCACCTCTAATACTTGCTTTGCTGACCCCATGAAGCAGTAAATCTTACAAGCTAACATCATCCTGTGTGAGAAATTATGTCTTTTGATTTACTCTTTTACATGCCATTAACTCCCCTGAACTGATGGGGTAGTGCGGATCAGGGTAAGAAGGAAAGGTGAATTGTGATTTTGTCCATTCTCCGTAACACACTAAATCAATTCTGATGCACCAATCACATTACTCTGTTGTTGAAATAATGTGTTCCAGAGAGAGGTGATATTAGATTGCCAACAAATTGAGTACAAAGTACCGCCACTGCAATATATATTTGGGCTGACGTATTTACATGGAGCTTTTCTCCCTATCTGGTATCTGTCTGACTTCCGGATTTAATATCTAGTATTCGTCACCTACAGTCTTTCTTTTCTTATCTATTATTCTCCTCAGGGTTGTGAAACTCACCTGCATGCCTAAAAGAAAACCTGGTTTAATTACTATTATTACTGCCCAATGTTTGCACTGTGCTAAAGTCCTACATTATTAATTGCAGATAAAGCTCCGTGTTCTATATGCTGCAGAGATATAGAAGTACTTAGTCAAGAAGTTTATCTGGTCTCACTTTCTGAATAACTACAAAAACAAATAAAAGATTTTAGGCTAGTGTGGATTTAGGAAACCCAAGCAACCCAAAACCAGTCCAGATACATAATTTTTATATTTTGCCTAAGAGGAATATAAAAAAGAAAGCATCCTTTCTGATCTATGAAACAGGGTATAACATATTGTGTTATGTTACAGAACCATCTTTTTTCTTGCTGCCTAAGAACTACTCAGAGTCAAGCAGAAGGCTGAATGAAGACTTACATAAGTCAGCTCTGTTACTTTCCTAAGTCCTTTGGTGTCATTGTGTGCACAGGACTCCAGTAACCAGTGGACTTGGAATTGATTCATACTGATATCTAAATGATAAAAAAAGTGAGAAAAAGACATACATTATAAGTATAATTTCACCAAAAGACCTGTATTAAAAGTATGTTTTCACCATTGCAACTCTTCTGGCTTCTCTGGATAAAAACAGGACTTTTAAGTATTGTAGAGTTGGTAATTCCTCACTAAGCAATCTTTAATGTAAGAGAAATTATTATACACCAATGTAATTTAAACCTTGTATTAGCTAAAGGAGATATATTTTAAAATAGTGAAATTGCATTTTCAGATGTGTTACCGTATACTGCTTACATTAAAGAAAAAAAGAATTTAAATTAAGCATTAAAAATAATAATCTCAATGCTGCTACTTCTAACCATCCTGAAAATAATGGGACTGACTTTGTGTCAACTGCCTGACTGTTTATATTGTTAGAGCATTGCAATACTGATGCCCAGCACTGCTTGAGAAATCTCTGCCTGAAGATATGTGAAAATGTCTGTAAATCCCCAAGCTTTCCTCTTTCAGGATACGCCATAAAACCCGTTCAGTATCTATCCAAATAAAATTCTAGTCTTGACTCTTAGTAGTAATACTGAAGGCTTAAGTTTACTCCCGTTTAAATCAATGACAAAACTTGCTGCAGTATCAACACTATAAGCTTTCAACTTATTTCTAGCTCTTCTAGCTTTTTGTCTGGTAACGCTTGAATAAGGAAGCAAAGCAAAGAGCAATAAAGAATTGACAAAAGAAGGAAAACTCACTAGGTAATGCAAGTAGTTCCTGACATTTTTCTGGATTTCATTCTCTATACAGGGGATGCAAAATTATGTTTATTATTATTAATTAGCCTGGCATGACATAGCCACTAATGTGCCTGACTGTGGATTTCAGGAGGGAAAACAAATATCTCTGATGCCTTAAGGGCTGATTTGGTATTAGACTGCTATGAGCAGTTTGGATGCAGAAGAAAAGGATTTTAAACTAAAGAGAAAATAACTAGTGTAGGAAAATAGCTGAAACAGCCCTTTGAAATAGATTTTTGCAGTAGCTGTTCTTCATAATGACATGTGTGCTAATTATTTTTGCAATCCTTTGGAAACAATATTTCTTTCAAAAAGAAATCTATTAAAAAATACATTTTCTGCTTTGTGATTGTTCCCTCTCATTTAAAATAAAGAAAGAAATGGATGTGCTTTTGCTTGTCTCCTCAAGCTTTCCCACTTGATGTGCCTATTGGATGAAGACAAAAACTCACAGGGCATTTGTAAGTAGGTTTCACCTGATTTCGTCTCTTCCAGTTCACTCCATTATCAAGTATCTCCTGCTAGATGACCCTTAAGCGCTCTTCTGACCAAAACCATTCTATCATTCTATGATAATTTTAAACTATCTTCATGGGTGGACTGCTCTTTGCAAAGCTACAAAATGTATCTTTTCACTTGTAATGCTTCTCACTTGCAATCTATAAATAAATCACTCTCCTCTGGTCCAACATTTATCCAAACCAATTAATCCTTGCAGTTATCCAGCAGTCAGGGACTGGATAAAACACATCCCTAAGGTAGATCACAAAATACCACGACATGAGCAACTGGGAAAAGACAAATCCCAAGCATCAAGACCTTACGACAGCTCAGTATTCCGATATGTTGGTGTAGAGGTTTACTAGGCCTCTGTTCACAAATGTAATTCAAGGCAGAATCATAGAATCATCAAAGGGTTTGGGTCAGAAGAGACTTGAAGGATCATTCCGTTCCAAGCCCCCTGCCATGGGCAGGGACACCTCCCACTAGACCAGGTTGCTCAATGCCCCATACAACCCAGCCTTGTACACCGTCAGGGACGGGAAAAAATACTTATTTCCAGCTACTGGCACATCAGAATCCTCTTTGTATTTTCAGGCAGGTCCACCTCCGTTCATTATGTGAGCTTCTACTCCCAGACAGTCCTTTTCTTCCTTCCTTCCTACTTCTTTTCTGCATTAGCAAACCCTTAGTAACACATTTGTAAACACCTGCGGTTTCTGATAACTTCTCTACTTAAAGAAAATAGAAATAGGTTAAAGAAGAATATAGAAAATTAGAAATTTTCTATTAAAAAAATCTATCAGCTTGTACTGTAAATATAGGGTGAAGGTTTTCATAAACATAACTTTTATTTGAGCCAATGAATCTTAAATCTGATAGTATTCTGGTATTCTGACAACAACCTACACCGAAAATAGAGGATTTTTTTTTCTTTTCAGTGAGTATGTAATTAAAGGGTATCTGAAAAAGGTTTTTCATCACAAGCACATCAACTGTTATAAACTGGAAGGCATTCATGACAGCTAGCAAGACAAACTTCTGCAATTCTCACCTCCATCTTTATGATTGCTTTTATCTAAAAAAATGGAAAATACACAGGTTAAATGCTATGTGTTAAAAAAGAGAAATGTAAAAACAATTGACATCAAAACCCCCCCCAATTTTCTCCTTTTAAAAAATCTATCCTGTCAGTGTCTAAAGTCTGACTAATACAATGCAATACAACAGAATAAAGTATGAAATACAATAAGGAAGTAGCTCCTACTTGAGACAGAAAGCTTTTTAAAAATAGGGAAAGGTGGGACATTTTGTGATTACATAAAGCTAGAAGCCTAAAAAACTCAAAATGTATGTGCATGCATGAAGTACGCACATGAAATGACAAGATTGTTTTAGAAATTACCGTTAATATTTTTAAAAGCAAAAGGAGACAAAATGCATTAGATGATCTAAAAAGCCCAAAAAGAAACTGAGAAAAATGATGAAAATATGCCCTTGTCGTATAAAGTTGCTCATAAAGATCATGACTCTAGAGTTTTATGAAACATTTTACAGCTGATTTTGGGTTTACAACACATGCAAAAGAAAAGCTTCGCCCAGCCTTACTTTCGGCAATGCACACCATCCTAGTGAGATCACTACTATAAATTTTACTTAGATTTTTGGGTTTAGCTGTCCAATACAAACTGAGGGATAGGTACTGGATGAGCTGCTCAAGCTGCATCCAGCTGAATGTCAGCCACTGCCACCTGAGCCAAGGGTTCTGGATTAAGCTCAGCTAAGGTTAATACACTAAGCTCACACCCACATCTTTTTCCAAAAAGTCATTTGAGTAGTTTAGATGAACAGAATATTCATTACCTAATGGGACTAATTTTGGACAGTTTTATCAGAAAACTCAGCTATTACTTCTCAAATCAGTACAAAACACTGTCAAGAAATTGCCAGACTGCTTCAGTCTGCTTCCTTGGTATTTCAGATGTCGCAGTATCAATCTCCTTCTGAATACCTGGAGTTTTCTTGATTCTACATTTTCAATTATGAGTCTTTATAAAGCTTTTTAACTTCATTGTTCCCATGGTTAGAATGTTTATCATTTGATACTAGAAACAGTGATGCCTATACAAACAGCAAGCATTCGTATTTCCCAGAACTCAAAATATTTGTATAGAAACACTGAACGTGAAGGACATAATAAGTACTAGCACTCATTTGAGCAGCTCTAAGCTTGTGAAATAAGTCAACAAAACAGCCACTTAAGTACAAACAGTAGATAGCTTATTCAAATAATTACTTTTATTTCAAATTTATGCAAAGAGGAAAAAAAAAAACGCAATCCAGGACAATTACTTTAAAAATCTCTAAATGATACTGACATGGAAATTATCTCCAGATGCCCAAGCTAAAGACTTTTAGATCTGTAAGACAAATACGTGTAACTAATCTTTTCAAATAAAGTAATAGTTGATGTTAATTGCTGTGACTGTGATTTTTAAAGTACATTTTCTGAAGTATAAATTGAGTATCTGGACTTCAGAAAAAAAGTCTACAGAGATACCACATGAACATGTTCTTAAAATCCCATATACACTTAGCTCTTTTGCTCAACAAGGGTATGCAGCTAATTTTGTTGGACAGAAATCTTACATCTCTAATTAGAAATGTATGGATCAGGGAATGCTCTAAAGCATGTTTTTTTTTAATTTACCCCAAACTACCTTTATTTTCACATGAGTATCTCCACAAAGCCCTCTATCAATAGTGTTTAGAAAGATGTTCTTCACCAGATTTTTGTGCTTTCTGCCCTTCCCCAACTTAAACTCGTTAGTTCCATTTTAATAAAAACGAATAGATTTCAGATTTTTCTGGATGGAAAATGTGCATTTATTCTATATCTTCAAGCTGTAAAAACAGCTCAAAATTCTACTAATACGAATGCCAAATACATGTGTTTGCCACTTGGAAAACTTCAGGTTCATATGCACAGTTTAAGCATCTTAAATTGATATACTTCAATACAGCCTAAGCCATGGCTGCACAATGGTTACTAGGAATACCCTGGGCTAAATTTCATCACCTCCCCACAGAATTTAAAGCTCTGAGTACCATTCAGAAAAATAATCCAACAAAATTTCAGGTAACTCTGCAAGTTCTCCTAGATAGAATTGCTGGTTTAAATGGTTCTACAGTTCATTTAAAATAAACTAAATTTTAAAGGCTTTTTCTTTTCCTCATCTTTTTCAACCTCCTCCACGTTTCTGTTTTGTACAAATACATTACTGCCAGCTATATGAATAATTTCATCTAATGTGGTTTCTTTTTTTTTACCAAGCTACTGCAGACAGCTACTTTCTGTGCCTCAACTGCTTTTTTCTCCTTTATGTTACAGTTACTGTTCAAGGAGGGTGCCAAATTGACTATCATAAGGAACTGAAGCTTTGTAGCTGAAAAACTGGCATAGCATGGGCATAACAGCAGTGAAATTTGTTCCTGCAGCCCAATACCACCAATACGGAGCTACCCCAGGAAACCAGGTAAACAGAGGTATTTATTTCTTTGTATCCTGTGATCCACAGCAAGAAAATTGCAGCAGACTGCTTTGGGAACTGGGGCTCTTTCTGCCACTGGTTTGCTCCAGGTCTTTAGGTAAAAGCACTTCATGGGTCCTTATCTCTGTCCCACCCCTGTCGAGTGGTGCAAATGGTAACAGTGTGTGTCGTAAAAGTATTTCAGCTCTCCTATGTTATTCTGATGTGGGTCTCTACTCTTTGGTACAAAAATGCCAATTAATACCAGCTGTGACAGCACTATTATGCAGGCAACCAAATTACAAAAACTTATTAGAAAGGAAAATCAAATGAGATTTGCTGGAAAACAAGGTTTCACAGCAGACATGTTCAACAACAGCAGCTCAAATTAAGGTTTAATTACAATAAAAATGTCTGGCATCGATAAACACAGTAACATCAAGTTGATTTCTGCATCATGACAGGATTGAAAGTAATTAACATGCAGTTTCTGATAGATTTTCCCATTAAAAGACGGTATAAAAGTAAATATTGTAAAATAAGACATATGCAAACCTTTACCTGCTAGCATAAAATTAGTAATTTAATACAAATACTAGCAGTTGTGAAATGAGTATTTCAGTAAAAAAAGAAATAATGTTCTGTATTTTTTGTCAAGATACCTCAACGAACTGACTCTGTCCAAAATATATACATATAATTAATATGCTAACTGTATGTCAAAAGGAGTTGTTATCAAAGCTCAGAAGATAATGAGCCATATGTAAACCTGCTGTCTTCATTCAAAGCTAAGTTTCTTCAAACAAAATGCTATAAGGAGGATAAAATATCTGTGAAAGTATTCAGTATGAAAATTATTGAAATAATTTGTTCTGTGTGCAGTTAAACCTTTAAATTTATTATATTTTCTTAGATCTGATCTTTCATATAGCAAACCACAACGATTTTTTGTGACTGGCCGCATGTTTTTTGTTTTTCTTTGCATACCAGGGGGGTTGTTCCTACAAGCTTCTGAGCACCCTGGCCATTATTCAACAAAGCACTTAGGCATATGAACAGTTGTTGTAACTTCAATAGTTAAGGACAGCTAAAGGATCAGCCCAGAAATTTTAGAACCTACCAAGATCAAGACACTATTGATCATCAAAACGATAGTTAGAAGATGGTCTTGAACATGTCTTTGATGGTCTTAGACTAACGGGAAAAAGGAAATCTAGAAAAATTAAGTAATTTCCTTTCTGGATTATGTGCCTCGCGGCATTACTGCTCCAAAAATAGGCTAGAGCAAGGGCAAAATATTTTATATTGAATATCACAACACAGGGCAGAATCTGTTCAGGGCACATGAAGTACATGTCTCAGTATCTACAAGCTCGACTAATTGATTCTACTGTAAAGTCACAGTATGATTTTTCAGAGCTCTATAAATCCTGTGTCAGCATAGCATCCAGGAAAAAAATATTTACCTCACTGTATTGAATGGTGAAGCTGTAGCAATGGTAAATGGTGAAATTAACAATGGCTTGAATAAAGTAAAAGATATTATCAACTCTGAAGTGCTCAAAGACTGTACGAGTCAAAGGCTTCCTGAAGAAATGTTCCTGTTCTTTCTTCTCCCAGTACGTAACCCCATTACAGCTGGGGACCTACTACAACCCAGCACTGATTCCAACCCAGCACTCCAGCAGAAGGATGAGCAGCAGTGTCTGTTCTGCAGCATCACCTGCCTGTATTTCCTCACCATGAACTATAAGCAAATACTTGAGACAGAATGTGATGAAGTGTCCGCTGCTCTCTCAGGCTCAAGTTCATCTGTTTATTGGACCAACATTGTTTTCCATGTCTACACAGACATCTACAACATGCAATTTTCCATCAATGCCTTTTCTGATAAAATTCAGTTGCTGGAGAGGTCCTGAAAAATATGCAGGGATGGCTGAAATATGGCCAAAATCCAAGTGAACAAATGAAGCAGTGTTATTTACTACTAGTTCCTTCAGTTTTGAAGACACGATTAGCATGAAGTGATTCACATGGTATTTATTGCATTTTAATAACAGCATGACAGAAGACCAGTTTGGGAAGCGATACTTCAGTGTACTGCAGAGAAGCAAAATACAATCTCAGTCAGTACTAGATCATAACACTTATTTATTTCTTCATATATTGGTTCATGAGCCATTATATTACCCTGATTCATGGTGTCCAACATTTGCAATCTGAAGCTAAAGACAGGAAAAGAACTAATAATATAATAACAAGTGCCATTTTACTTGTGGTAGTTTAGCAAATGCAAAATGAGGTAAACACAATTTACCTTCAACAAGTGTTAAAATGCTGCATTGATGTGCTAATGCATTGCAAGTCTCTCTGCACTCCCCCTTTCCCTGTAAAAACCACTTGTTCTGTCGCAGGCATTTTAGGTAAGTTGTCTTGAAAAAAATTAAATGATAACAGCTCTGTCTCTTTTGCTTCCTCTGCACTGATTCACCCGATGGTGTAAAAAAAAAAGAATCCAAAGTTTTGTTTGGTTATGAAATTCATGGTTCTCGTAGCACCTCTTGAGAAAAAAAGCTTTTTAATAATCAACTATTCAAGCAGTATGTTTACAAAAAACACCAAAACCTTCAGCTGACATTTAAACTTCACTCAACAAACAATTCTTAGCAAGACAAGCTATACTGTTTCCTGCTCCTACATGGAATATAAGCAGTTTCGGTTAAATCACAAAGATTTTGTTTCTCACATTATGCCATTTAAAACAAACTTTCTTTCTATAGAACACATTCTTTGTATAATAGAACAGTAAGCCTTTCCAAAAATGATATTAACAATTACTGTGTAATTTAAAGACAGGCCTGAGACACAGTATTTTTGTCCATATCTGAACCTAGGAAGCCTCAAGGTTTGAAGATGTTTATATCGAAGGATTTAAGTCTGGGATCATCTCTAAGCCGGATTACCTCTACCCTTACTTATTTTCCCACACACAACATCCTATACAAAGTGAGTTCAACAGTATCTCATTCTGGTTTTCCATTACAAGGAAATTTGCCTCTTGTAAGCTCCAAGTCTCACAATAGCTGCTTGTAGCCTGAATAGAGGCTTTCTACATAACTCCCTCACAGCCAGATTTTCAAAGCTATCTAAGCATCCCAGACCGGAATTTAATGAAAAAGGAAAAAACCCAAACCAAGAAGTCCAAGGCTCGCTAAGGTGATACATAGACTGAAAATGTCACCAGGTACTCTACCATTAACTTCAGCCTTCTGTGTAACTTTATAAAATGCAGACAGTAATTTAGATGAGTAGACTGTAATGAGGGTAAGTTCACTATATTAAGGGTAAGTAATCTTGGAACCTCTCCTCTCCCAATTCCAGAGTCAAAGTACAGACTCATCTTGCCCCTAATTCCACGGTGGAAGGAGATGCAGGGATGCACCAGCTACTCCCCTCTCTCAGACCTCATGCAAAACCCATATATGAGTGGATTTGCAAGCAGGTACAGTGATCCATGGAGTTCCAAAACTGGACTTTCCTGACACGCATTATGGAATGCCATACCAGGATGTTGCTTTGCTGAGCTGGTATTCGAAAAGTTTACAGCATTAATATGCTGTTTCTAAATCTGCAGTTTAAGATTAAGGAGTCTATGAGAAAAAGAACAGAGCAAAACCAGGTTAAATATGTATAAAATCATGTGTGTACAGACAAGGTAAACAGAGCATGAATGAGGATTTCTATAAAATGTAGAAGAATTGGCTTCAAAACAAAACAAAAAAAAACCAAAACAAAACAAAACAAAACCAAACCCGAACAAACAAAAAAAGTGGTTCTACATGGAACAAGCACTTAAAACTCTGGAACTCCATCACTCAGGATGTTTCAGATGCCCCGAAATTTCGCGACCCCCACAGGACACTGGATGTTATTGTAAAGATAAATGCATCAAAAGTGAATAAATACAGTGAAATCACACTGGGCTCAGGAATTTTCATTAACTAGAAGTTGTCCGAAGCTGGGACAATAATATGCAGAAATACTGGTACACACTTGCCCTATTCTTATGTTCCTTTGGATTTGCTTTTGGCCACTGCCAAAAACAGAACACCTGCTGGGTAGGATCTTTGGTCTAGACTACCAGGGATATTTCTGTACCCAGTTTATGGTCACAGGAACAAAAGGAACTGCTATTAAAAACTTATTATGCATCAGCTGTATATATGGGACATCTTAAAAATTAGATTATCATTTCAGTTTGAGATACCTTTTTTTTGGTTTCTTTCCCCTCCACTTCTAGCTATTCCTTCAAATAATCCAGTTTCCTTCCCCTGTTTGTAGTGTTTATGCAACTGCTTTTATGACCACCTTATAAACTAGCTAATTAAAAATACAGATTAAAAAGAGGCACGTGGAGGAAAATTGACCCAGTTTGCAAGAGGGTACTCATTAGTTTAAACCACCTTCACCATAAGCATGGTGACTCCCTGCTGATAGGTTAACCTCCCCTGGATCATAAGATCAATGCTTCATCCAGAACTTAGCCAGGCTAAGAGCGCACTTATGGGCAGTTATTAGCCCATAGTTCATGGGAAGCATGTTGTAAACTGCTGAACCTCAGAACTTTTTACTCACAGTAGGAATGGTAGCAGTGCTCCAGGTATGATAGTGTAAGCCTGTGAGACAGAGCTTTGACTTCACAGACCTAGTGATACAGTTTGGGGAAAGGAGAGGAAGAGCTCAGCTGGTCAGAGCATGGTGCTAATAGTGCCAAGGTTGTGGGTTTGATCCCCATAAGGGCCATTCACTCCAGAGTTAGACTCAGCGATCCTCCTGGGATCCTTCCCACTCAGAATATTCTGTGATTCACTCAGAATATTCTGTGTACTTGGATGGTAACAAGCTTGGTGTTTTACCCCTCAGTTATTGAGACTGCCTCACATCAGACATTGCCATTGACAAGTTTAGTGACACTATATACGTGATGCCTTGTAGAGGCTGACCTGGAACAGCGGCTGGACAGAGAGAAAGGACAAAGGGCAGGGATATATTGAAAGGCCTTCACACGGTACACCTTGGGCAGTGCAGGAGTCTCACAGAGACTACACCCAAGATGGACACAGCCACACGTTTTTAGGACAGATATAAGTTGTGTCCATTTGCATATCAGAGGTTAATTGTCCAATTACAGCTTCAGGCGGTGGAGTCCCATTCTCCTAGTTTGCTCCCCCTCAACTCACTTCTGTTTACATTTCTCAGGGCCTGAGACAGTGAGGTGTCCTTGCTTCTCAGGCCTAGAGAGGAATTGTTGTGTCTGACCAAAATGGGAAAAGCAGCAGCTAGCACTCTATATGGAGTTCACAGTTATACACTAAAGAATTGCAGGACTACAAATATATGAAAATACAAAAGCTAATATCCTAAGGCATCTTATATACGCATATATATATAAAGTACTGTACTTGTTGTTAAAATAATTAACTTTATATGTTGCGGTAATATTTAGGAAGTAATTAGTAATCCAGAAAAAGTGTACTCAACAGACATAGACATATTGAAGGTACATAAAGATGCTGGTTTTGAAAACTTATTTTTTCCTGAAGAATTAAAAATCAGGCAAGAGTTTATTTATTAGTTGGCTGGTTAATTTTTCAGTGCCTTCAAGTGGGTTAAGTCTTGATAAATGATTTTGCAGTGAAATATTGAATGTGCATCTGCAGTCTGACTGCAGGTGCACATTACACCTAATGACGGTCTATCTTTGGATTGAACTCATGGACTAGGTAATTTGAAATTATATTTCTATTTGATCTTTTACTCTAAGTTCAAAAGAAATCAAGCTTAAATTTCTATCAGTTACTAAGTTTAAGAATAAAAAAAAGACTTATTTTAAATGCATAAATTAAGTCAAATTAAAAACACTTTTACAATGACTAAAGGTGTTCTGGAGAATGATTCAGGTCATACTGAGGACTTGTGCACAGCTCACACTACATAAATTTTAAAATTAAGCAATAAATGGTTTAAATGTACAAAGTGGACAAATGTACAAACCAGTCCAGTACAGCCTTCAGCAAACATCAGTGGGTGCCTGTTAAGTAAAATCAGTGTTCTGTGCTGTCTGTGCTCTGGGAACACAGGGGGTAGCTCTGATTTGACTTGTGATTATTTGATTTCCTGGCAGACTTTGAATCAATTCCAATTACATTCCTGAGACTAACAGTTGGACAAACTTGCCTCTAAATCTCTCATACCAAGAGCTTTAACCACCTACCCTGAAAGGTATGGAGGTTTGGGAGCAAGTGCAAGACAACAAGTAATGGTCTTCTGTTCTGCCTGTGAAATCGAGAAGAAATGCAGTAAACTGTGCCTTTGAAAAGACTTTCCAATATTATTCCATTTGCAGAGGAGATGCCACTGAGGTTGCCACCATTGTAAACGTAATTTTAAAACTTTATAACTGGCCCCACTAATCAATTGCAGACTATTTGAGAATTTGAAAACCATCTGCTCTACCAAATTCTATTACTTGTGGTTGATGTTTTTCATTACTCCCACCAGTAACATTTTAAGTATTGTAAGTATTTCAAATTTGGACAGAAACCAGTCAGATTCCTATAGGCACTTCATAAAGTAAAGCAAGCAAAACTGGAGATGGTCAGATGCACCCCTTTTCATCCTCTTAAAAAAGGTGAAGAGATTTTTCCTGAAACTACATTAAGACAAAATAAAGGAGTAAGACAAAGTTAGAGAGGAGTAGGAGCCACATAGATACTTCTGAGAGGATATTCTGTTAACCCCAGAATAATTTCCCATGATAATTAAAGCTGACAGCACTACCTATCTCCCCAGGCTCAATACTGTGGCAGCTCATAGGATACTGGCAACTGAGCCAGACACAGCACATGTGGAAAAGCAAATTCTGTAGTATCTACCACTGCCTTTCTAAAGAGGTGATCCAGTTGAAGAGTCCTGTGCTCAGAGCCAGCTTTAGTAATTAAATCCCTAAACACTAATGCACATTATGCACACTGATACAATCAGCCACTGCTGGGACCAAGTCCCTGTATTCTCACGGAAGTCTGAGGGCAATATATTTAACACTATAATTAACAGTCAAGCCACTTTGTTGAAAGAACCATCTAGAGCACAGTGATATCTTAAAGCACAAGTATTTTACTGCTTGAATATCAATAATTAGAATATGGCCAGCTGCTCAAACACTAATCTGCCCGGTGCAACAGCTAGTACCAAACTAAATAATGTTTTAGCGTTAAGCAAGTACTGCAGAATTCTTTACAGTAAAAGCTGGAAACTCCAACTGCCACTGAAGGATTTCTTTACCTTCAATGGCTCTACTTAAATGAGAAAGGACCATTTGATATGTGTTATCAATGGGAAAGCTTTCATTTTAAAATCTGCAATATGAAATACCTTATTCCAAACAAAGAGTCAGCACACACAGTCACTTCATTTATGTCCCTGAACTAAGTGAAAGTTAATTTTGTTTTCCTAAATCTGGGTTTAAAAGCATTTTTGTTAGCTCTCTATTTGCTTTGCCTTGCCTTGCATTTTATTCTTCCCTGTAATTTAATTCATTATTCTTGTTCGGTTGATTTATCAGACAATGGAGGATTCTCTGCCTCTCCCTGCCTTAAGTGTTCTTTTTTTCTTCTGCTTTAGCATTTACAGAAACACAAAGAAAGAAGCCTGAAGCCAAGTCTTAATGTATCTTAAATATTTGTCTTTTTAAGCAAAACCAAGAGGCAGATATATTGATTTTAAATATCTAGAAGTACTTAAAATGTTTAACTTAAACAGGAGAAAGTAAATGCACATAGACTTAATTCAAAGAAAAGGAAACTAAAGCTTTACCTGAGCAAGGAGAGTTGTATTATACTCAAATAACAGGCACTAAGAAAATGGTAGTGAAGGCAGAGTAATGACTTAGAAAATATTGTTGTGACAAGTGCTTTGGAAAGAAATTACATTCTGATATTTTAGTGTATTATAATTATCACAGCAAGCGACAAGAATTGATGCAGAAAGTTCATAAAAGATGGCATTTTTTTCCTTCTGTCTGTGGGCAAAATTTTATTTTCATACACAGATTTGCAGCAACTTGGAGGCTTTGCAGCTAAGTCTAACACTCAGCTCTCTAGTTGCCCAACCACAGAAAAACAGAGAAAACTTAAGCATATTTTTATTTTCACATTCTCAGTCTTGATTACTGTACAAGATACTGAGGTTCTTAATCATCCTAAGTATGTAATCCCTTTAAACAGGGGTTTTAGAGTGCATCCATTCTTGGTAATGGATGGTAATCTGTGACGTCAGCACCAAGGAGTTAAAACTGATTTGTTTAATTTTATTCCACTACTTGACAATTTCTAATTTCACACATCAAGATGGCCAAAAAATCTGGCCATGAGCACATTTTACTTTTCATTTACAAAAGGGGGATTCATGCTGTTTAAGGAATGTACCGTTTCTCTAATCCCAGGCCTAAATGAAAGGCAGCAAAGGAAAGACTTTTTTTCCCTTCAGAAAGAAGCCGTTGTATTCATATGCAACATGCTCTTGGATGACTCTGTCTAGCAACATCATGTGCATTTGCTAAGTATCTTGTACTGCTTGAAGTGTGGAGGTATTTTTGCTAGCATACATCCTGAAGTGATTATTGTCATCATACCAAAGTATGCAAACTGAAAGATTAGTTCAGAAAGAGCTTTATTTTAATGCAAAGTCCAGATTCTACATTCCGTTCATGCCTTATGCTTACTACAGTTAATGGGACTTAAGAAATGACACTTGAAGAACAGGCCCAGATAAGTCCTTCCTGCTTACCAAACTGTGGCACATTATGATACTTATATATGGAAATCCATTCCCTTACTCAGACTTTTATTTAAACACTGTGTTCAGTTTCTGAGTACTGATAGGCAGTCGCTCCTTTGCTGTGTAACACAAGCAGTTTGGTAATAGTTTGCAACAAGCCCTCTGGTGCAGTTGTTGCACAGGACAGAGGTCTGATGAGTTCTATTCAGAAGGATGATATAAAACGAAGAGCTCCAGCCCTGATGTAATCACTGTGCTCTTTTCACTCCCTTCCTAGAGGCACATCTGCAAAGTTCACTGAGGAATACATCTTTGGCCATGGAAGAACTATCTTTGAATAGTCAAGAGACATCATCCTACCTTCTGTAAATCCTAAGGCACATTGCAATAAACCTAGATGGGGTCTGCAGGCTGGTATTGATGGAAGATAAATTCCCTGTCATTGAAAAAGCAGTGACAATAACTGTTACAGGGCCTCACAGACAGAACTGAATAAACTGATTTAACTTCACAGTTAGTTCAACTTTGAGCAGATGGTTGGACCAGCTGACCTCCAGAAGTCCATTCCAGCCCATTTAAACTCTTCTATGATTCCGACCTATTTTTAGCTCTTTACACTGAGTAAAATGATTCAAATTCAAAAGCAAAATAGTTTCTCAGCTAAAATGGGACCAATGAAAATAAAGAAATAATCTAAAACAACCTTAGGAGCATGTTTGTGTTTCTTTAAGTGATATAAACAATCCACACAGGACTTTCCTTCTGCTTCTGTAATCTGTGGTATGCTGTGAGGCTACAGTGTTGGGAGACAGTAAGAAACTCTTCTAGAGAGCCATCTTAGTTTAGGAGGAAATTAAAAAAATAAAATCCTTGGTCTGCATAGAATGGTATGACCACTGAATTAGGAATACAATAAAGAATTCCGAGTGGTTATTAATACAGAAAATTAATAACTCTGTTCTTACTAAAATAAAGACTGCTGTTATAGCAGCTCTTAAAGTTTTCATTACAGCTAAAAGAAACTATTCATTACAGCTAAAAGAAACTATTTCAACATATCAAGGGCAACTGTAGGGTTGAACAAAGTTCAGTAAATTTCAGCAAAGGCAGGGTGGGGGCTGATCTGCTGGAAAGCAGCTCTGTGGAAAAGGACCTGGGGGTGCTGGTGGACAGCAAGCTGCCCATGAGCCAGCAGTGTGCCCTGGTGCCCAAGAAGGCCAATGAGATCATGGAGGGCATTAGGAAGAGCATTGCCGGCAGGGAGGTGATCCTGCCCCGCTGCTCAGGCCTGGAGAGGCACATCTGGAGTGCTGTGTCCAGTTCTGGGCTCCTCAGGACAGGAGAGACATGGAGCTGCTGGAGCTGGTCCAGTGCAGGGCAACACAAATGACTGAGGGACTGGAGCATCTCTCTTACGACAAAAGGCTGAGGTAGCTGGGCTTGTTCAGCCTAGAGAGGAGAGACTGAGAGGGGATCTTATCAATACTTACAAATATCTTAAGGATGGCTATCAAGAACATGGGGCTACAGTCTTTTCAGTTGTGCCCAGTGACAGGACAAGGGACAATGGGCAGAAACAGAAAGAGAGAAACATCCATCTAAATGAGGAAAAAATCCTTGACTTTAAGGTTGACAGAACACTGGAACAGGATGCCCAGAAGGGTTGTGCAGTCTCCTTCTCTGGAGATATTTGAAACCTGCCTGGACATGATCCTGTGCAATCTACTCCAAGGGAACCTGCTTTAGCAGGGAGGTTGGACTAAATGATGTCCAAATTGTGCCATTCTGTGATTCTGTGATAACATACTGGTTTAAATCTTCATCTTAAAAAAAGCCCAACCAAAAACTAAATAACACTTTTATTTCATCATCTCTGCAACCATCTCTTTTTCATGTCATGAAGTCTAACACAGAAAGTCCGAAAATACTTGAAAACCAAACCAGACAAAGCAAAGACTACTATAACCAACTGAAATTTGATCAATGTCTAACATGTTTAAGGTTGAGACATTTGTTTCTTGAATTTTTTTATTTTTTTTATCATGGTAACTCTTACGCTTATCAACCTACTTATTTCGCATAGTTTCATGCTGGCCTCTTAATTTTTCTGTTTTAAAGTTATATATTCTAATTTAGGACTACAGAATGGCTGTGTTTCTCCACCAAAAAAAATGTTGATTTTTAATAGCAAGCTACACAAGAATGAGAACATTAGTGCAATCAACAGGGACTTCTGTTTGCCACCGTGTAGGAGATAAACAGGGCAATTTTTTGTCATGAATGATTTGAAGTCTGACTGCCTACCTGCAATAAAAATAGATGCCATGCCACTGATGCCTTGTAGAGGCTGACCTGGCACAGAGGCTGGACAGAGTGAAAGGATAAAGGGCAGGGATTTATTGAAAGGCCTTCACAGGGTACATCTTGGGCAGTGCAGGAGTCTCACAGAGACTACACCCAAGATGGACACAGTCACGTGTTTGTTGGACAGATATAAGTTTTGTCCATTTGCATATCAGAGGTTAATTGTCCAATTACAGCTTCAGGCAGTGGAGGCCCATTCTCCCAGTTTGCTCCCCCTCACCTCACTTCTGTTTACATTTCTCAGGGGCTGAGACAGTGAGGTGTCCTTGATTCTCAGGCCTAGAGAGGAATTGTTGTGTCTGACAAAAATGGGAAAAGCAGTAGCCAACACTCTATATGGAGTTCAGAGTTATACACTAAAGAATTGCAGGATTACAAATATATGAAACTATGAAAGCTAAAATCCTAAGGCATTACCACTGAGCACGCTCAGGTAAAGTCTCTCTCACTATTTCATATTATAGTTGCTGCACTCTACTATCTCCTACAACGCCCTCACCACGACCTAAGACAGTGCAGTTCATAAAGGTGAAAGATGTGTGGGTACAGTTCCCAGCACAGCTGTCTCAGTAACCGCTGTTTTTCACGAAGACAGGACACGGCCAATGTGATTTTCGTGCTGTGTTCCTTGCACGGTCACACAGACCTGCTCTGCAGTAAATTGTCACTAGCAAATTTACAGTACCTCATCCATGCACTACATAATCTCCAAACTCTTGCAAGGGCTTATAGAAGCTGCTGGCTTCTCAGGAGCAGGTAATTGGCTATATTTTAGTTCCACACAAGGCAATGGTTCCTGCTGAGTTACTGCATGTGCTGTCATTCAGAACACTGATATCTTCTTTTTAAAAAAGAAAAAAAAAAGGTGTGATGAACTGCCGTATTCTGCCCCTCTTCACACACCTTTGCTATCACTGCCAGTTCCGCAAGAAAAATGAAGGCATCTTCCACTGCATGGCTGGGGAATGTACCTAAACACCCCAGCGCCCCTCACTGAACTTGCCACCAGCCCAAGACCTAAATGGGTTTCTAGGTGTCCCCTTATGTAACTGGATGCACACAGCTCCACACAAGGTGAGTCAGCTGTACAGGCAGGAACTCAGCAAGTACACCCCTGGCACAAGGTGACAGTATGTACATCCATGTCATTTTTGACAGGTCTGTGACATATCTGTCTTTGACATTCTCCAGTTCTGGAAATTATACCACTTTGAAATCATCTTATTTCCAAGCTATCAGTCGCTATAGGGATGATGACTACCTTATTTCTTTTTATAGACATTTATAGCCATTAATACAAATACTACCTCCAGGTATGCAGCAGACAGTGAGATTCAGCTCCAGATTTAGATGGAAACATCTAGGTTTCTATGTATAATGCCTCTAAGTGCAATAGCTATGTTATAGTACCATTATAAATAGTGGACACCTAGTTCAAGATATCTATGTTGGAACAAGAATATTGCTGCTCTGCTCAGCATCTTCCCTCCATTAAGTACTACTAACTCTGGAAAACTATTCACAAGGTGAATTTCAGTAGGGGTGCTGGCATTTTGGTCACAGGACACATGATCTTTCTTCTGGCAGCAGGCTGGCAGGAAAACAGCTGCAGCTGGATTGATTGTTCCACTGGGCTGCATCTTGCCTGCAGACTGTGAGTTGCACAACCCTGTCTGATGCCTGTGGGAGACATCATTGTCTCCTCATCTTTGAATCCCGTCCCTCATTTTTTTCACCACAGACTGCCAAGAATAGAAGCTCAGGTCACACAGAGACGTTAGGCATCTCTAAGCTTTCTACAAATGAGCTGTCGAGGCTCCCCTCTGTTCTCAGTAAAGGACAGAGGCAACTCCAGAGAGCAATTCTGCTGCTGTGGGGGGTGAATTGCTTCAGAAGTCACCTGCTTTTCTTTTCTAACAACAAAAGGAGCTTGGACAATGAGTTGACATCTCACTTGCAGAGGCTAAAGTTTAAGGTGATCAGTCCCAACCAAGCTCAGAATATATAAATCTCACTTTGGATAACAAAAACCACATTTTTAGGTAAACTGAATATTCCCAATTAAAATTGCCTCAACTCTTATTTAAACTTTAAAATGTTCCAGCTTTTCATGAAGCAACCCAATATGAAATATAATGTGGAAAGCGGGAAAAAAAAACTAGCAAAGCCAAGACAGGGACAAATATTCAAAATGTGTATGTAGTCAGTTGAACCAAAGCTTGCAGGTTTTAGGGAGGAATAAGGATGGATTTGAAAGTAATTGGCATAACAGGGCCTGAAAGGAAACCATTCAAAAAGGTAGGCAAAGGATAAGAAGCAAAGGATACCTCTCACAATCCACAATATCCAGTGTGACATGTTCTTATGTTACATAGCATAATTGAACATTTGTATAGCCTGTCCTCATTCAGGGTGTTGCCACACACATCTAAACCCAAAAGCACTTAAATATTTCTGAAATTCTTTGAAAACTTCAAGAAGAAAACATGATTACCCACTTTGTAGCCCTTTATTTCAAGCACAAAAATGGAATGGATTTAATGTAGCAGTATTGATACAGATGTAGATTGCTCCAAGTTAAAAAATGAACAGTGTGAGCATATTTTGAAATAACAGCATATGAACCTATTCTGGATAAGCTGGAGCAACCTACATGCTCTTAGAGGATGAGAAAGGAAAATCCCTTTATTGATTTCTGAATATGAACAGACTCTAAACTTATGTCATTTCCTTTTGACTGGAGGACTAAACCATAAAATCGATGTTAAGGTTATTCCGAAAAACAGGATGCAGCCTAGAAGAAACCTAACTTAGAGATGTTTTCTGGTTGTGACCAACTATCCATTCGGTTTTAAATCAAGGTGACTAATAAAGTTTGGCATAATGCCAAACATTCATATGTTCCTCAGGGCTTTTGTGGGTAATACCAAATTCTGCTATTTAAAACTTTACAGTGGCAACTCCTACCAAAATAAAAATTGTCTCAGCTCTGCGAAGATTCAGTGTCTCAACATGACTGACTACAATGTTCAGATAGCTGATTCTTCCTTCTGTAAGACATATACACAGACATAACACAAAGAGGAGAGGCAGTGTTTCCCTCTAATGCGAAGATGAAGTGATGGAAGGATGGGTGCAGGATTCAACTATTAATTACTTACAATATCGTATTAATGTTCTACAACTCTGAAATGGGTGATAAGAGTCCTCCTTAGAAAAAACAGTAAAGCAAAATTTGACAAACCTGTCTTCTTCCAGTAGACTTTGACCTGAAGTTGATTGTCCTGATAGAAAGGAGCTCCAATTTTAAGAAAACGAGTGGTTTTCCTTCTTTGAAAGGTCGGGTAAGGATCTACCAGTCCTTTCTGTAGTTTCCCAGCAGATGTCCGTTCCTCTGCAATACACAGAACAAGCAAGAAACTACTTAGTTAACTACAATGCTGTATAATGAGTATGCTAAATTTGCTGAAATTCAGAAAATAATGGTATCTTTAATCCAAATGATCTTATTTCAGGTTCTTACCTGAATAAATAAATATAAAGAATTAACTGTCCATGACGGTTGAAAAATCACTCATTTGAAATTCAGTCAAACAATTTAGAAAGTGATCGAAAAAGATAAATATGTTTTTACAGGGAAATGCTCTGTAATTTTTCTGAAGAGTAATAAGGAAATGGACTGTATTTATATCCCCAAGAACAAGAAATGTTAACACAACGATTTTTTAAACAGGCACAGTATCTACCAATAGTTCTCTGTAATACTTCACAGTCTTAATATTCATGCAGTGTTTGAACATGCACGAAATCCAAGGACAGCACTGAATGTAACCCACAGAGTGCCACACATGGTTACTACATCAAAGTAAATATAGTCCTCTGGTATGCTATATAAGAACGCTGTGGTCAGGTTAAAGATCTATCTTGCCCACTTTCCTGTTCCCAACAGTGAATGGTGAATGCTTAGGAAAACATTGCAAGAGGAGAATTTTCTTTCAGCAATTCCCTTGGTGCTATGTGCCTTGCTTCCAATAAGCAATTGCAGTAAGACATCCTTCATCAAGCATTTTGTTCGGCAACAATTTATCAACATTTAATAGGCCTGACAGTACTTATAGATATCTTCCGCTGAAAAGAAAGAAATGTTCATTCAAACTGCACTTTTCATTGCACACTTGCAAATGTATCTGATCCAGTTATGAGGACCAGATTATAAACAAAAAAAAAAAGCTGTATTTAATTCAATATTACACCTGAATTAAAACTAAAGAGTCCAACAATAAGGAAATTGCAAATTATTAACTACATACTTGAGAGAAAGAGGGAAAGATTCAGGTTTCAATAATTGTCACAAGTAACACATAAACTTGAACATTTTGCCTTATATGCAACTTCAATTGAAATTTACTTGCTTTATGGCCAAATTTTACTTTCTCAGCCCTTTGCTGAATCTGGTATGATTTTTTGTTTTGTTTGTTTGTTTTAAATTAAACTACCAAACTTAAGGAAATTCTTTCTCAAGGTAACCATAATGTTACTACTACCTAAATGGAAATAAAAAAGTTATAAAGAAAAGTAAAAACTAAAATCTATTACATATACCTAAATTTAAATTATTTTAATTTTATTAAATCTCTGCTTTGCTACTCTCTGTCTGCTCCACTTCCACAAAAACCAGGACACCAATTTAGAATATTTCTATATAAAGATCAAGTGAGAATCTTGCTACATTTCCCAGAAGTGAAGCACACAAATAGAGTGAGGCAACGCATTTCTGAGTGTGGGGAAATGTAATGCCAGAGAGCTGAGGTCAAAGCTCACAGAGGTCTCTAGGACTAAGTTACTCCAGCAGGTTATGTGCTATCTCTGTTCTGACAACAGGACCAGACACCTAAAAACCACAGCTTAATTCCACACAGAGCAGAGCATCAGACGGGGACTTCAGCAAAACTGGCATTTTGCTTCTGGAATTACTTCCCAACGGCCATGGAAGTCCCAAAATAAAGACAAACCATGAATATCATGTCCTAGATAATATATCGGGCAATTTTTTTGTTTCTTTTTCATATTTCTCCATCTGCTTCTGAGTATTCTCAAAAGTACGTCAAGCAGGACTGGCTCTGTACCTAACTAACCTGAGAGAGATATACAAGACAAATTTGCATCTCCTCCAGGAGTAGTTTCTACCCGCTTTTCTATGTAAGCTATACTCTAGCCATTAAAAAAAAACCTCCAAAAAGGCCTAAATACACGTCTCAGCAGAGTGCTCTATCAATTAATACGTGTGATATCAGTGGTTTAGGTTCAAAGAGTCTTGAATCCTTTAACTCATGGCGTTAAGAGAAGGGATGCTCAGATTTGTCTAGAAACTTACTACTGACATACTCTAAAACAAATATGTATTTTAGTTGGTACAGGAACTGATCCACAGTTTAATAAAAAATACTGCTCATTAAATAAATGGATTTTGTAATTTGAGCAGTCAAAATACTTGAAGTATATGAGATTACAAAAATATTGTTCTCGGTATAGTTTTATTCTAGTTTAAAAAAGAATACAACAATTAATGAACCTTTTAGCACAAAAAGGCCACCCCACTAAAGCAAAATAAAGCACAATGCATTAGAAAGTCTGTACTAATTAGACACAAGTAGATAGAAGACTTTCACAAAAACTACTGATGGTCTGTTTTCTGAAGCAAAACAACCAAGGAGAGGGCAGGGTATCCAAGCAAAACTGTGGAAGGAGTTTAAATCTAGCTGTGACAAAGATAGGAAAGAGGTGCCACTGGAGTGGACAGAAAACGATGAAACACCCAAGTCACATGTGAGGTACAGCATAAATGAACTCCATTTAGTAGAGAATTTATTAGTAATAACTCAGATGTGACGTGCATCAGATTCTGAGAAACCCAAGTTTTGAAGCGGGAAAACTGAAACAAGGATCTTCTTCTCCCAAGAGAAACCCAGGGGTGATACAGACCAAGAGAGTCAGAGCATTAGTGAGGCCACGGAGAGCTGATACAGCCCTGCCAGTGGAAGGGTTTCTCACAGTAAGTATGGAACAGTACCAAAAATGGCATGCTCATATCTCAATTACTCAGCTTCAATTTAGAAGGCTTTTGTTACATGGCAAGTCTTTATTTACTATCATGTTTAAAGATTATGATGGTCTGACCTAATGTCAGGAGTACCAATAAAGCATGACTAAGGTCAGTTGATTAATTATCCCTGCTCTCAAGACAGGAACATTTATAAAGCTATACTAATAATAAAATGAGAGAAAGAACTTCATAAGCTTGCCCACTTTCTCTTTTGCTAGTTGTATATAATGGCATCTAGAATTTTCTCCCACTTAGCAGGACACAGACCAACCTCAGACAGGTAAAATCCCAGCTCCAGGATTCTTTGATGTAATGTAAACTCAGGTACACGTTCTTCCTTAAAGCTGTGATGTCATCTGGTGACATGACAGTCAAGATGACTGGACTGAAAACTAAATACTTTAAAGTTTAGAGAGTCACTGAGGGCCAGAACTTCACAGAAACTTTAACAAAAGGAGCAGGAAATTGGGTAGGGGGAGAGTGTGGAAAAGAATTTTTGCTTGTTTATGTAGTGAACTTTGCAGGGAGGAAGAAAAGCAAAAAAAAGTAGCAAATCCCACAAAAAATTCTTAGGGAAAGAATCAGCAAAATGTGAAATCTCCCATAAACACCAATGATACGCTTTTACTGGATCTCAATGGCTCAGTGTATGGAATTGAACATCCAGTTCCCACTGTAATTTTTTCCTCTATTACATCTCCTGTGTACATATAGAAAACGAGGGAGAGCTTAATGTGGTACCTGTAAGAAGATTTTCATATCACGCACAGTCCTGCAAACTAGGTTACTCTTCTAGGGGATGACAAAAAGCACAGGTACAATCTAGGAGGGCCAATAAGGAAAAGGCAGAACACTTACATTCACTTACATTGGGCTCCACTGAGGATTTAACCCAAACTTGCCTAATATACAGACTGTGGAGACTCAAGCTGATACTCTGGTATGGATTCAAAGCAAAGACTCAGTGTACGGAACAGAAAACTTGAAAAACTTTAAAACTTGACCTTCTGCTGTCTCTCAAGATGGTCCAAAAAAGTAGTAAACATTAGTTTGAGACAGGAAAAAGAAGGCTACTTAGGCTTATTTTTTCTTCTTGGTACATTAATATGTAAAACAACCACAGAAAAGAAGGTCTGTTATAGCTAACAACTACCTTACAGTATTTTATGTATACCCAAACAGAATATGGCAACAATAGCAGTAGATTAGTGAGGTTGAAAGTAATTACAGTTCTGTTATGAAAATTCCTACAAGTTTAAACTTTGAGTGTACTTTGAAAGAAAGATTGTAAATTAATAGAAAATGAAATGGAGTCAGTGCAGAATAATTAAAATCATATCCTTTAACATCTTATTATCAGAATTCTGCTGTATTAGTTAATCAGAGACCTATCAGCAATTGGGGCAGTAACTCAGTATTGTACTGTAATTGTATAAATAGCATTTAACCAAGGCTAAGAGTTGTGGTTTGCTGCCAGATTCAGATACAGTTTGCAATTATATTACTTAGCATGTGAGGTTCTAAAGACCTTAACAACATATAACCTAACATCTAAACATCTTGAGATTTTAATTTGAATGTGAGTCCTATGTGTGCAATATTTTGAGAATGCATGGTTGTCAGACATGGAATGCTTTAGATTCCCTAAAAGAAGAGTCAATGTTTTAGCTATCAATTCATAATAGACACAAGCTTTTGTGTTCCAAGAATCTGAATTAATGGGCTACTAAAAATAGCCAGGATTTTGAAAAACATTGCAGGTTAATACTGTTCAGTTAAGACACACAAAAATAGTTTTATTCCATCCATTTAGAAACACAGTCAGTATTTATACCTGTATTGCTTCTAAAAAATATTAACACTATAGTTATACAAAGGCTTCCATTTTCTTTGCAACTGTTTATTTTAGGTGAGCAGAGTCTAATTCAAAGAATTAGGCAAAAACTGTCACCAATTTTTATATAAGAAATTTAACATGAAAAGGTTACTCAACTTGACCAAGAGATGATCATTGTGCTATGGAACAGCCCGCTTTAAGAAAATGATTTTTTAAAATCTGAGAAATCATTATATAACACATTCAAATTCCAGATAAAGGAGAGAGAAAGCATTCAGGTGTTGGAGTAAGATTACTCACTATTATTCCTGATGTCCTGAGTCGTGCTAAAATGGAGAGAAACCTTAGCACTTTTTAGGCGTATCTGACCCCAACGTGTTACTGCCTGCAGCTCTACATTGTAGTTGCTGTTGGGCTGGAGCCCCTCCAAGACCACATAATTTTGGGCCTATAATAGAATAAATATAAAAAGCAGTTATAATATTGCTGAAACACAGGCCTTTATTAAAAGCAGGCTTGTTATTTTAGGCACACTACATTTTTGAAGTTGGCAAACTCATACATAAATTTCAGAGCAAAATTTCCTTTCTGTAAAAGATTTCTTTAATTGGACTCTGTTTTTCTGTGTCATTTTAAAAATACTAACCTACTCGATGTTTGCCTAATTTTGGCAGTTTCTTGGCAATTCCAAACCTATTGTTTAGGCAAAACCTAAGGGGTTTTCTTCTATATAACAAGGTTTTTCTCTTATGCCAAAATCATTTTAGCGAAAGGAATTTAAGCATTTTATTCCCCAATTTCTGTGTTAGTAAAGCAACTGGAAACTTTATTTTCTAGAGACATCCAGTCTGAAGACAGCTAAAATCCAACATTTAATCCATCTGTCAATATATTCTATTTGTTTCAACTCTTGAAAATAAAAATTAAAAACAAACAAACATCAACCAAAAAATACCCTTTCATTGGAAAGAACACCCTTCCTCTGTAGAATGAAAAACAGAATAGAAAAAAGTACAGTTTCCAATGTCATGGAAATGGCTAAAATGGGGAAACAACAGATTAAATTTATCATTCTCCAGTCAAAAACTCATATATTAAGGCAAGGCACATGATACTGTAAAGAAGAGTCCAACCTTCTCAGTAGTCTTATATTTTATTTTGTCTAGATTTAATTATTAAAATATCCTTCTAGTCCATATGCCAGGTAGAAGATATTGCTGCATGCTTTCATTAGAATTCCTTGAGCCTTTTAACTTTGACTGTTAGTATACAGTAAAAAAGATAACCATGTACCAAAGTAACCATCCCATATTTAACACTTGGGATTGTCAAAAAGCATTTAATATTAATTATCCTTACTTGCTTAGTGCTGACATATTGACCATAACTCTTGATTTAACAGTGTCAACATTGTAATCAAACTAATTCAATGTCTACCTGGAATGAATTCATACGGAAATCAATATGAAATTATTTGTGTTGGGCTACATCTAAAGGTAAAAACTGGACAAAAATAATCTTCAAAGATCTTTAACAACTAAGATTTTTCCACCTTTCCTTTTTTTTTTTTTTTAAATGTTCCTACATTTTCCATTTTTAGCCTAAGAGTTGCTACAATAGTCAAAAGACCATTGATTAGCAATAGCATCTGGAATGTCCTGAATCTCACTGGCATTGCTGTGCAGTTTCATGAGATGCTGCAGAATAAAAAGTACAAGTCAGGAGTAATACACTAGATATCATAAGAGCCTGACTTTTCTATAAAATACACCTTGAATTTCCCTATATTCAAGGTCAGAACTTGGTCTAAATTACTGTAATGTTCTATAATGGATCTGTTTTAACATGATTCGTATGTAGGAAGTACCCTAAGCAAAGGTATTGAAGACTTGGCTCAATTTTAAAATTCTCTGCGGTTTCTGATTCAAGGACCAGCTTGAAGAGAGAAAGCTCCCTGATATCTTTAGGCTGAAGCCTCTTTCCTGAAGATCTTTACCCAGTGTCAGGTTTCTTGAGGAACACAAACTTTTCTATGCAGCACAATCCAACTCTACTCCTATCTTGCCACGATTATTTTTTTAAAGGGCAATAAAGAACTAACCTTCCTTTCTGTGCAAACTGACTTGTATGATTTCATCACACAGCCTTCATTGCCTTTATTTCTGTCAGGGTTTGGTGACTGAGGGACAGAGAGGGAATTGTGACCCTCTGTCATTCATCACAGTGCAACGGGCAGCCGGAGCCAAAACAAAGTGTTAACACAGACATAGGACCAAATTCTCACTATCAAAAGCACTGAGAATCAAGTTATGTCTAACTGATTTCTGTTATTTCTATCTAATTATTTCTATTAATTGCTTTAAAATAATATGCAATATGCTTAAGGATATCATAACAAAAACCTTTCCAGTAAAGCAATACTTAATACATTATTCAAGAAACTCATAGGAAATTGCTGGTAAGGAAATATTGCCAGAACTTTAGTACAGCAGTTTATTTAAAGAGTTTTGGGTATGTTTTTCCCTTCGACCTATACTGACTATTTAACGATTACTCTCTATGAGAGTGTCACAAGTTTTACTTGCATATTGAAAGAACAATGTGACAGATGATGTCATGTTTTTTAAAGAAAATAAACACTTTAAGAAGCACTAATCGACTAAGCCTAAATTTAGAAGACTAACAGCATTTAACTTTTAACTCATCTTTCCTGAAAAATCTTATAGTATTTACCTGTATTCTAAGGCAGAAGTTTACTCCTCTTCCTGAGTTCAGTGTCAGAAAAGGATTGAGAGGTCAAAATTGTCTGTGGGCTTTGTGATATTAACAATTAGGGCCACTACTTTACCAGCAGCTGAAATCATTGCAACTTATCACACATTTTATACTTACACTCTGTTTTGTGCCAGAAATAAACCATATTTCTGTCCCATTTACTGATTTCTTACCCCTTCGGTAATCTTCCTTCTCTTTTTTTTTGCTGGGATTACATATTTGCTGTACGTCCAGCTCCAGAAGACTTTGTAGTGGTGCACTGGGATATCAGGCTCTTCTGGAAGATCCCAAGTAATCATTGCATTTACACTCCCGTCATTGTTCGCACTGATATTGGCAATCCTGATATTAGATGGAGCTGGTGGAGCAGATGGGTCTAGAATTTAAAAAAAAAATAAAAAATATTCTAAGGTAAAAATTATCTTCAGTAAGGTAAAGATTATCTTCACCTCAAGTATTTATGAGGCATTCACGAGCTGGATTAAACACTCTAAATACACTGAGGAAAATTCAGGCAAAGATTTCCCATAACTGATATGGCTTCTTGTAAATTCTAGAAATTCAAACTCTACTGAAATAAAAATTATGAGTTAGCATCTAGTTTGTCATTATTCTGTGTTGTTGATAGTTCACGAACTTTATGAAGCTTTATCAAAATGTACCAGACTGTCAGTTTTCCTTCTGTTACTCACTATAAATACATAGTGAGCATAAAACCCTCAGGTTCTACAAGTGACCTTGTAGAGTCACCACAGGACTGTATGGTTGAAACATTGAATATTTTTTTGTTGCCAGGTAATTCTCAGATGATGAAATTATGTTTTGACACACTGAATCTTTCTTCAAAATTCTAATATTGATATCTACCACCATGGGACATAAACACTTCCTTTGAGTAAATGTAATTAAAGCATAATGATATATTATGCTGTGGCAGAAATCTGTAGTGGTTTTTTAGAATGTCAAAAAGCAATTAGCTACCCCTGTGATTTATTTCACTATTCTGGTTCAATTCCTGGTCAATGTCACCTGAAATAGTATTCCTTCAGTCGTCTTTGTGCTGACTCTAGAGTCAAGGACACGTGACAGTAAGAGTTTGAATATTCAGAAAAGATTCAATATTGAATCTTTTCCAATACTGAATGTAAGGTCCTCCCTGTGGACGCACTATACAATATCCTGGCCGCAAGTAACGTGAATCAATGAAGATTTTGCAACAAAGCTTCTGAAAGTCCAATTTGCTGTTTACCAACTCCTACATTTTAATCCCACTTTTTAATTTCTACCCTTTTTTAAATGTCTGTGGTACCCAAAAATTGATGACAAAATACAAGGAAACTACAAAAACAAAATTTACATAGAGGTAACCAGTGAGACTCAAAAAAAAAAAAAAAAGTATATCAGAAGAGTAAGGGAAATTCACAGTAATTAAGATATGTTACGAACTTATAGTCATACAAGCCATCACTTATTTGCCAGAAGTAAAACTGGAGGTGAGAGGAGGGGACATCAGACATTCATTTACTGTATGGTTCACCTGCATTATTTTATAATGGTAAATGAGCTGTTAAATAAACATTCCGGGCATACTTAATTCATCAGATAATCCCTACGGCAAATGGCCTCACTGAGAAATTCCATCATTTAGTTTATAAAAAAAGACACATTCAAAATTAATAAAGACAGCATTTTCCTTTTAAAGATCAGCAGATGTGAAATAATGGCTTATTCCTGTTATTGAACAGGACTCTTGCTGAAATAACAATGGACGCTCCTCTTTCCTCTAACATTCCATTTTAGTTAAATAGTAATGGATATCCCTGTTTCCTCACACATATAATTCAATCTAACTTTTGGCCATAAAAGTTACAAGCATACTTAAGAATTCTGGAAAATTAACATAATTTCCAAATAGTAAGAATGCCTCACTTCTCACCTGTTTTTTTTTAATCCACTAGCAAGTCAGTTGCTTTTATTTTTTCTGGCTTTGGAGAAGCACTGCTGTTACACTTACTTCCTTACCTGTAAAGTTGCCAGCCACTCCATCTTAAAGTATGCAAAACTATTTATTCCAGAATTGAAGAAAATTTTAGCTAAATGGTTTGTACTATTCTCTCATACAATTTTTCATTACTTCTATTATTTAATAAGTATGTATAAAATGTAATTTAGGTACAATATAAACAGAATCATGATTCATACATCTAAGACCTTTATTAAGCATTCATGTTCACTGATTTAAAATGTTAGGGGCTTTTCTATGTTGTATGACATTATATTAGGGAAATAAAACATTTATAACCTGAAGTGCAACATGATCATATTACTGTAGGTGAATTATTCAGGTTATCTCCCAGAAGTACTATGCATCATGTATTATGTATACAAAACATATGGGCTAAAATGAAAGTGTTTCAGAGAATATATCTTCCCAAATGGTCAGATTCAAACTATAAAACATGTTTGTCTTCTTTCTGCCTCTACAAGAGAGAGAGTCATTTAAAAAAAGATCTAAAAGCTAAATGAAATAGCTCTTCTGGACAAAGTCTATTACATGATTAAAAACATTTTGAAGTTCTCTTCACCAATTTTTGTAGGTCTAAAAGCAAATGACCAAATTTAGATTCTTTCTTTTTGAATGTTTGTATCTCCATTACAGCGAAAGAAAGCAGTAAGAAAGAACTATGTGTGTACTGAAACTAAGAGATCATTTCTTCTGAATTCTACAGCACCAGCGTATCACCCTGTATTTCTTATAATTGCACAGTTTATTGAAAACATTACTTTTTCAGTAGCATTTCTTCTGTGCTCACTAGACACAGTCCAGTCAGCAGACAAAACACTGATCCACAGTTGAAAGAAAACCTATTAGCGTTTCTATTTTGCTGTGTGAGAATACAAACACTGCATTAAAAATCATTGGGTAATTACAGTCAAGGACAGAATGTCCCCTTAGAAGGAATATACATGTGAAATAACACAGCAATAGCAGCTATTTTCCTGAGTGCCCTCTTTCTTCAAAGACTCTTTTGCAAGCCTCTCAAATGTCATCCACAAAAATGTCTTTGAACAAGAACAGTGGTGGTGGCAGAAGACAGAAAGGAGGAGATCTGCAGCTAACAGACATGAAAAGGTGAGACACTGAAAGTAACACATTTTCTATAAGAGCTTTATTAAAACTAGTAGACTGCTTAAGAAAATAATAAGCTATAAAGATATAAAATATCAAAAATAAACAAAACTTATTACAGTTTTGCATTTAATCAACTGAAAAAAAAATCCTGTCTGTTTGTATGGATGCATCAGTAAAATATTTCATGGATTTGGGGTGTATTACCTGAAATATTAAGACACTCACTTAGCATTTTATATCACATTAGGATCCATTCCATATTAAGTATTTCAATACCACTATATAATTTATTCATCTATTTTGATATATTTCTGTGACACTCATCACTATTACAAATGACAGAATGATCATTTTGTAAGTTAAGAACTCAAGGATATTAATTGTTTGTTCATTTGAAAGGATTTAGTTTCACCAGCAAAGCAGACAAGTGAGAAGGAATAGCAGGGTAAGATAATGTGATCTCTGTTAACAGGAAGAAGAACCAAACAACCCAAACCCCACCTTCAAAGAAAACACTCAAAAACCCCACACATCCCTAGACCTCTCAAAAAACCAAGAACCCAGAAAAACAAAAAACCCCGTGACATCTTTACGAGCATGCTCCTCTACAATGCATGCCAGCCAGTTACCAAATAACAGATTAGCTGGTTTATTCTGCATTATTGAATGGAAAAGTCATGTTTCTATGAGGTGGTCTGTTATGCTTATGTCCATGTAGATACTAAAAGCACTATACAACTCGTGCTAAAATACTTCATGGTCTAATAACTGGTACTGAATCATAAAGCTGACTACATAAGGTGTTTGTTAACCTAACTATAAAGCTAAAGTGATGATCTGCTGACTATAAAGCCTAACAGCCATTCTACTGTTAGTCTTCATATACCCGTGATCCCTTTGACTGACTGCCCACATGTATAATTCAGATACATGGATGTAAAATTACTGGAATGGAAACCGCTGCCAGTTTTTCGAATGTAAAGTACTGAAACTTTATATACATGAATTTATCTGAGTGTTAAATCAAATTCTTTGGTTTGCAGAAAGAGCGATGCTAGTTGCAGCTTTTTCTTTGCTGCAACCTTTCCTTATATGACAACGCAGATAAAACAAATTATTCTATATATCCTAGAATTTGGCACAGACAGTTGTCCTCAACTCCAAAAAAATTCTGGTCTCAGCAGCCTGACAAGCAAATCGCTTCTCACTGTTAGAAATGATAGCTTCATTAGGTCAAGGCTGAAGCTGCTGTTCCAGCACATGGGGTAAGTACTCCATTTGTCTGGATTGTGTTTGGCTTGAGTATACCCAAAGGACTTAAATTCCTGTCTTGCTGGCTACTCAGCCATCACAAGCAAAATTCTGTCTCCAGTCCCCAAAAGGGAGGATTTCTTGCTGCAAATAAAGGGGAGAAAGAAAATCCTCACATCATCACCATTTCAAAATGCACATCTTCCCACACTCATATTTGTGAACATACTAATAGTTTATATTTTCCAAAATTCTTTAAATCAATAGGATCTGGAAACACTTTTGCAACTTTAAAAAACAGTATGCGCAAGCTGTACACATGAATCACATCATACACTGCTGAAGTGCATCCACTTTGTCTTTTAATGTGGCAACTGTAGTGAAAACAGTAAATGATTTGGAATAGGTGTCAGAGAGGGGAATAATGACATTGGAACCAGAATTCTCATTCTGAGCTGTAAAAGTGAGAGCAAGTGTGACGATAATTTAAACCGTTTTTTATGGAGCTTTTTTCCTGACTTAAAATAGATCCCCCATTGCTATCTTTCAAACATGAGACCTTCCAACTCTTAAGTCTGCTGAAGCTGCTCTACAGACAAGTTTCCAACCATTAAACAGTTCCACAGTGTAAGCAGGAGGACTGGCTCTGCCCGATGGAAATGGCACACATAAACCAGCTGTGCAACAGCATAAAAAAATCATTGGTCTCAAAGGAGCAACAGAAAGAATTTTATTGCCGTGAGTGGGTGTCTGTTCTGGTTTTTCTAACACTCAGCAACGTATGCATGAAATCACATCCAGCATGGTACTTATGTGCTGTGAAAACAATGCTGTCTGCTTCCTTTTGCTTGACAATCTATCCAGTGTATGCTGGCACCTGCCTTCATGGTGAAGATAAAAACCTTTAGCAGAGGTGGAAGGGTCAGATGGTCTGGGCTCATTGTGCTGATTTTCATGTCTCTGGAAATGGCACAGTACCTACCTACAGACCAGTGAGATAATATATCACACAGAAATGCCTAACACTGAGTCCTACAGTTAACTGAAGCCTCCGTTACTGAGAGTTCATTCTCATCACAAATTATAAAAAGCTAGGAAAAAAATAGCCTAAGAACTCTGAACCAAACACAACAAATTAAATATTGTATTACTGGTGCCAAGCAGCTTCTAACCAGTTAGGTTAAGATGTCCAGTGCCTGCTTACTGGAAGAAAAACACAGGTAGCTTTCATCCAAGGAGACTAATTTATGGATTGCAGGAACGGTTCTCTCCTGCTTCCAGAAGAAAGGAAACAGCTTGGAGAGAGCCAGTCTAAATATGAAGAGAAGAATATTTCTATCTTTATGGATCAAAAATGTTCTGTCAGGTATTCAGTTACCTTTATTTATTGCTGTTATTGCAAATTGTTGCCACTTAATTAAAGATAAAAAGAAAAGCACACGAAATCTAAAAACTCTGAAAAGAGTACTGGAAATCTGTCAATATAGCAGAAAATTTTGATCATCAATGTAAAGTCCATGTGCATAGTCCCTTTTATATGAAAGAATCCACTTTCTAGGTACAGTATTCACTTAATTTTCCAGCCACTCTGCATCAGACAGACATAGTCCACTCTGTGTTTCTCGTAATTTTGGAATTGCATTTTGGCAAAACAAAGCATCACTTTATTCCCTGTGAAGGGTCGTGTCAGACAAGCACATGCAAACCCTTTGTTTCCTCTATAAAAAAATAAATAATCAGCATTTTATAAAAGAGATCTGCCTAAGCTTTGAATATTTAAAAATTCTCAGCCGTGTCACTTTATTCACTATTTACAAACTAATGCCGTAAATGAACACATGAGGCAGTGTAGAACAGCTAATAAACCTTCACTTCAAATGTTTACAGTATAAGAGCATCAAAAGCTGCAGTAGATCAGACCTCAAAACACAAGTAGATGAAGAATGGCAAGTTGGAATGCTTGATGAAATACTCTTGTTTTCCTGGTTTTGTCTTTTTCGTGACTGGGAAATTAAATTACTTGGAAAATGAGGAGCTTTATTTAGTGATAGAGAAGTTAATGGAAATTACCTCAGAAGACTTAACATCATTTTAAATAAAACAAAACCTTATTTTGCTGTGTCTACTTGGAGATCATGTTTTTTGCATTTTCAAAAACACGAAACAGTATAAAACAGTATTGTGGTAACCAGACAAAAATTCTCTCTCTGAGAAATTACAACATGTTTCTGAATATTCCTCTTAACAGAGACTTTGTGGTGCCATACGTCTCCCTAGATTCAGATTAAGTATCATATTTGTCCTCCTTTAAAGAAAAAAACAAACCTAAATAATTTTCTATTCATTATTACTTATGAGCAATTGGTAGAAGTTCAGTATCTTGTGTGAGAAAGTGTCTTCGGAATTACTGACATGTTTCCTGATCAAAGGGTTTATTTTTGAAGAAACCTTCTGCTAAGTCTGACCAAGATAATAATCTTCTCTTGGTCTTGGCACAACAGGGTGAAGTGAAATACTGATGTGAATTTCTGTCCATGCTTCACACGAACATAGCACAGACAGGCAGCAAACTTCCAAAAGTAATGTGCCAAAATCCACCTTTCTTTTCCAAACTGGAGGTTAAATGCGCCTGTAGGAGCTCAGCAGGGGCCAGTAGATGCTGGCACTCAAAAAACTAGGCACATCTGAGCAGCAGTTTCCTGCCTCTCTACCAGGCAGGGGCTGTCACTTCCCACTGAGCTCCAACGTAGTAATTAAATGTTAGTGTGACACTGTAACTGTTACCACTCCGACAGCCTACCTGGGGACATGGAGGCTAAAAGATACCAATCCAAGCATCCCAGTACTGTTCCCAGCAGTCAGCACCTAGCAGTATCTTCATGTGAGCCACCTGGAGTGACTGCACATTTCATCTGGCAAACTCGACATTTTGTAACAACCACTGACAGTTCCACAGCCCCTAGAATGGCCAAATGAGCTGCCAGCATAGGCTGATTTGGGCTATGAAGCTGATAGCGAACTGAACTCCCTGCTGATTGTCTGTCAATTCATAATCCTCTGCCAAGGACTGGAGTTCAGATTTGAAAATAGTTATTTTGAGAGTTACAGAAGCCTTTTGAAGAATGCTGACTACATGCTTTCTGCCACTATCAAAATTTTGGTTTATTAGGTAAGAGCATGCAGAGGTACTGCTGACTCCCACTGCCCTTGTCGCAAAGTTCTAAAAGTGCTCTCCACCTCCACTAGACAGCCTTGAGCAGTTCTCAAGGAGAGCAAGTGCTTCAGGGGTAGCTGCAGAGACCAAGAGGACTGGTATTCATGTAATGATCTCAAAACCACAAGTTCCTGAAACACAAATTACTGCCAGCTGGGAGACTATTTTGAAGAAATATCCCTATGTGCTTATCCTGCTTTTACACTGTTATCCAGAAACCCACCTCTCTGGCTGGTATCAGATTCTGGGCAAAATAGACCTTCAGGATGACTTACCATGGATATTCTTATATTCATTAGCAAGGATAGTATTTTGAGCATGGCTAGCACACTCAGTAGGGGACCAATTTTTTTGAACGTTATACAAATCCTGCCTGAAAATGTCATGTTCAAGCCAAAACCTCAGTGCTACCATGATATACCTTTCTGTAATTGCAGTAATAGTGGTTTCAAGCAGAGTAGTTGGAAAATGTTTACAAATTCAGTAAAACAACTGTCAATGATCTCAATTTAAAAGAAAGTTGGTGCCAGATTCAGCAACAAACTGCTGTATCTGCTGAAGTGCTGCTCAAGAAGTAAAGAGAAAGGTACTGCTGCTGAAGAGGTACGCCTTAGAGTAAACTCAACACAGCTCAAAGGAACTGTATTATTTTATGTGACTGAAATGGTATGCTACTTAAGTATCACGAATTCTTAAAATAATACTTCTTTTATACATGAAAAGGTTTGTGGTCACAGAAGTAATGGGACAGCTGTGCCAGCCAGCCTTCCTACCACAAATATGGTTAGAGCACCAACAAAATTATTAAGGCTAACATACAGTTATTCAGTAAGTGATTAAACCTTCCATACCAGCATGCCTACATAAATGCATGTCCAAAAAGATTTTTTTCGAGGACTGACTATGGCCAAACAGCAAGCTAAATGCCAGCACAGGAACCCAAAGATGGCAACTGCCTGTACTGCAAGATAATTCTGTCTGCATAAAGAGGAGGAAATACATTCCTCAAAGTACACAAAGTTACATCAGTGTAAAGATTCTGTCACTACTAAAATAACAACAAGTCCTTCTATTAGAAACTACTTTCTATTAGCAGAGTGAAGAGTGCTGGATCTCATTCTTTGGCACTGAAGCCGACTAGTGTGGTCTGGCTATGCCCACATTATCGACTGCCTCTAAGAGGGGGTGACCACATCCAGATCATCTGTCTACTGGGAAGAGTTTCTGGCCTATGCTAACCCCTATACTATGCCTAAGAGTCATCTGGGAAAACTTCTGTTCACGTTGGTCAAAAGCCCACCAGGGAGAATGCCCAGAACTTCACAGGATGGGAGAACTGTTTCTATCTCCCCCATCCCCCGAGTACCATTTACTGGTACAGAAATAATTTTCAAAGTTATTAACCAAATGGCTGCAAAACCAGAACTATCAACAAACATTACTACAATACTTTGTGGATCATCAGGCATGCCTTTCTAATGAAAAGAAACGCACTGCTTTGCATTTATGCCTTCTTTTATTCTTAAGCATTTACAATTAGTACTAGCAAGGGGAAAGTTATATTAAGAGGTCCAAAGTTCCATCAAAACAATGCTGCTACGATTGTTTAGATACAGGCAACGAAATATTCCAACACTCTGCTAAACAGATGACAATAACATATTTCTCATAACTAAAAAGAAAAAAGATAAACCCCTCAGATTAACACACTGAACCCAAGTTCTTTCATATTTCATGATCAGGGTCACGTAGTTTGATATCACTCATGTGGAAAATGTTTCAAAGGAGTTTTACTCATGGAGACCCTTACTGATAAAAGAATAATGACACTTCAACTTTTAATTTGTTTGCCGACTTCAAACAAATCTCACACCATTTCTAAAGTCAGTGGCAAAACTACTCAAAAACCCACCTGTTAAAAACCTTCCGCCACAAAAGCAGGCAGATCAGGCTGCATTCCAGGGGTGAGTGAGAGGAAGGTGGGTACCAGACAAAGTGAGGGAGAACTCACCTCTCGAGGAACGGAAGTGCTTGCTGGGTGCTGTGAAGCCCCTCGTTCCGTGCACGTTCACAGCAGCCACGCGGAACTGGTACCACCTGCTCGGTCGGATGTCCGGCAGCCGAACACGCTCGTCCGTAGTCTGGTGGGGAAAATGTCACACATTGGTTGTTCTGACGTGGTTATCTATCATCTGATGGGCAACACCGGTCAGTCTGGCTGAGAACACACCCGCATCACAGGCTGTATGCAACCACCTCACCTGACTCCAGCCATCGCTCTGCACTGCAAAGCATTTACAGCTGTGAACCAAATGAACAAACCCTCCAATTTTACAGTGCATTGCAGGTCTCTTCTGGAAAAAGTAGCCTTTAGAAAACCGATGAAGTGTTAAATTCACAAAATTAGTTTTGCAGTTATCACAACCTTCACCAGTGTTTAGAGTCTAACTTCAGGTGTTGATATTTCAGGGAACTCATTGCCCCAGGTCACAGGACTTATTTCTCCAGTTCTCAGAGAATTAGGGGTCCAAAATAGCTTAATGAAATCCAGTGCTGTGAGAATTCACTTTTTCTAGTTCATAGGAAACACAAAACTCTCAGATAATGAATGTAATCCTTCTTCACATCTTTGGCACTTACGTCAAAAAGACACTTACAGCCTTAACTCTTCCCTGAAGACTTTTCTCAGGTCATAGGAGCTGACCTTTTCTCCAACAACACCTACTGAGATTGCAAGTGTCATGAGTTCAATTTCCAAATTCTGTGGGGAGAACCACTGAAATATGGCATAAGCATAGATACACTCTGGACCCTTTCAGTAGGAAGTACTTTACACATTCTTATTCTGAGCCCTGCTTTCCTCCCTTTTATTTACCCCATCAAACTTTTGAAAAGCTATCTTTTGCATGCTTTCTTTCTATTTCCTAATGTACAAACACCAGAATTGAACACAGCCTCCTGGTAACCACTGAATCACTTCCAAGAAGAAGACGTAGCATTGTTGTAGAACTCATCAAAAATACATCCACTTGGAAATTTTACTTTTACAATTACCTCTCAATTACCCAGTTTTCAATTTACTTTAGGATGTCATGTTTACTACATTTTGATTTGATTCTTTAATCAAAGTAACACACGAACCTGAACAAGATGTCATGTATATGTCTAAATATATTATATAATCATTACTGATTACCATTACTGACCAAACACGCAAGCTCATTAAAAATGTAGTTACATCAATTTATTTTTACAAGCTCTGTTTTATACAACTTCAAGAAGCCATCTTTCCTGTATAGGATTCAAGATTTCTTGTAATGATACCAAGTAGGTCCCAAAAAAAGGCACAACATAATTTCTGCTTTTTTGCTCCCTTTCAAACCTGTGTAGGAAACTAGCAGCTGCTGACATAACTCAGAGAGCCAGAAACTGAGGAATTCGCTTCAGCTCTCCAGCAATGGCATTTTTAGAGCCCTGACAAATAAAATTTGTAGGTGTTATCCTGCACTTAGTCTCTTCACTTGGTGACAAACAACATTTAGAGAAAAAGATATCTCATTTGTGTGTGCATGTAAGGAAAAGAGAGCCTCTCTGAACCATATTATTGACTGCTCTAAAACCACTAAGTGTTGTACACTCTGAGCCCATCATATATTGCTGCTACTCAGAGTCCCTCTCCATTCAGGCCACTGTGTTTGTCTTCTCGACTTAAGCAGGGATAACATCTCCTTTCCTTTTTTAACTTTTGTGTTAGCTGTAGAGTGAATTATCCAACCAAGGTTTGCCCTGGGGAAGAAAGCCTACTAGAATCAACTTTTGTGATTATTTTCATTTTACAGAGCACTCGAATGTCTTATTTTTTTCCAACAGACAGGTCCACATACTCAAGAACTTACAAATAAGACACAACCGTGAACTGAATATAAACTATTTCTATTAACAGAAAAAACTCCAAGGATCTATCCAGGCTACTGCTGCAACTGAAAACAGGGTCAGGACCAATATTTAATTGCAAATAACCAGTTATAGTCTTGTGGGCTTTTAAAAACACATTTGCTGAACTTTGTTACAAGGCAAGCATAACCTGAATAGACTTGATCCCAAATTCCTCAGCTAAGGAATTTTGTTTGTCACTGGCATCAGCTCAGCTATTCTGTTGATTAAAAGAAAGTATTTCAGTTGTGTCAGTTTCTTGTGGCAACCATGAAATACTGTAAAATCATATAAACTGTTAATCCATAATGCCAAAATTATTTTAATTTACAAACATGCCTTGGGCCTATTACTTTCATCATTCATTTGGCCAAGCTGCTACTAAGCTCAATGGCATGAAGGAGGTCTACCTCCAACTCCCATGATATAAACTACTTTGGAACCTCAAAGTATCCTTTACATAGAATTAATAAATTTCAAGAAAGAACTAAGTACTACTGAGATATCTTACCCTACCTTAATGCTGTATCTATTTTTTTTTTTGTATAATTGCTTTAGTTTATTTAGTTCTCACCACTTAGGTATGTTTGGAGCTAGGATCATAATATTAAGAGTCCTTTCAATATCTTTCACATAAATTTAAACCCACTATAAGCTATGCTGAGCGGTACTAAATAACTAATGGTTGAATTTCATCACACACCTAAAATTCTGTCTGAATATGAAATAAAAAATCCAACAATTTTACTGATTTTTTAGAAGGTTAACATTTTTTTTTTACTAATCATAAATACAGGACAAAAAGAAAAGAGTCCCACTCAAATCACTACAGGATCATAATTACCATTTATGTTGGCTAAGCATTACCTGTTTACTTAAACGATGGATGTTTGGAAGGTAGCTTCAAATCCTAATAGGCATTTTATTTGTAATAAAATAATAAATGAGTCCTCAGACAAAATAACTGGCCAACATGTCCACCTTCAGTATCATGCAAAGTTCAATGAAGACAAGGGAAAATCCCTATTAATTACATTAGGATATAACTTCATATAAGAGCAGCATGTAATCTTAAGGACATAGCCTGGACAATACACATTATAGCTTGACATTCCCTCTCAAGAGTTCATTTTAGGTCCAAGGGACAACAGGCCACCTCCAGCAGCCAGAAAGAAGAAAGAAGTTGGGCTTTCGTGGGAAAATTTGGCTGGGACTTGCCCAGAGCTGCTCCATTTAGGAAGCACTGACAATTCTACTCCTCTTCCAGCAGCTCTTAACTGTTTAAATCGTGAGCCCTTTCCTGTAAGTAGTCCCCTCATCCTGTCCTTCAAAAGGGGATTATCTGTTACTGTCTTCAATATGCCTACAGAAACATCCCTCTGCTGCTCCTATGACTGTTTAATGATTAAGAGCATCCCGGAGCATGGATGACCTATCTTCAATTCCATCCTTTGTATGAGCGGCAGGGGGAAGATATTGCCTAGCACCTTGGAAGTTGCATGCTATTCAGAACTAGAATATGTTATATATTAATTAACATGCAAAACTGTTCCTTGGAGGAAAAAAGGCTGAAAGTTAGATCTCCTTGTAAGAGAAAGGTGGGATTAACTAGGACTGGGAGAGGGAAGAAAGAGAACATATGCCCCAGTGATGCTTTGTAGAGGCTGACCTGGAACAGAGTGAAAGGATAAAGGGTAGGGATTTATTGAAAGGCCTTCACAAGTACACCTTGGGTAGTGCAGGAGTCTCGCAGAGACTACACCCAAGACTGACGACAGTCACACATTTTTCAGACAGATATAAGTTTTGTCCATTTGCATATCAGAGGTTAGTTGTCCAATTACAGCTTCAGGCAGTGGAGTCCCATTCTCCCAGTTTGCTCTTCCCCAACTCACTTTTATTTACATTTCTCAGGGCCTGAGACAGTGAGGTGTCCTTGATTCTCAGGCCTAGAGAGGAATTGCTGTGTCTGACAAAAATGGGAAAAGCAGTAGCTAACACTCTACATGGAGCTCAGAGTTTACACTAAAGAATTGCAGGATTACGAATATATGAAAATATAAAAGCTAAAATCCTAAGGTATCACCAGCAGCATAGCAGGCTGACCATTCAGGTGGGATTCTTCTGTCAACACTACAAAGGGGTTTATATATGTAAAAAACTGGTGCAAAAAAAGTCTTCACAGCAAAGACTTGTACAGAGGACTCTCCTCTATCCCAGGATTACAGTAATCAATGGACTGTTTTGCTGTGCTTATTCCCTGTCTTTCCCCACTATGAATCCTGGAGTCTTCTCTGTAGGGCAAAGGTTTACTAGAAATAGGAGAGTACAGCTCTACACCTTTGGAAACAACACAGTGACGAGGAATTTGCATTTCAGAGAGTGAAGGGATACCACCCAGGGTATCAGAAACGCTGAGTTTATGTTTCCTCTGACAGAAATCTGACAGTGCTGTATCCACTACTCTACCAAAGGGCAGCAGACCTGCCCTATTTCATGTGAATGCAATCCCACACAAAGTGGGCACTCTCTGAGAGTGCTTACCAAAGCAAGCCCCTCCTGGGAGACGGAGAAAGAAACCTTTAGTATACAGGATTGGTGGTTTGCTCTGGCAGGTATTTCTCACTGTCACGGGCTGAGAACTTTCTTGTGATCCTCAGAACCAGAACTTTAGGTGTCTCAGAAGCTTTATTTTTGAAAAAGATTGGCTGTCCACTGAGTTTAGACAATTGCAAGGTGAAGCACTAAGGTCTGTCACAATCAAGCTATCAGTAAATATTGTCCCTTATTTGTTCTAGTAATGGACTAGACTAATAAATGTACTTCATTACTGTCTGCCCATATGTACATATATATATGTGTGTGTATACGTGACATCCCTTCACACAACACAGACGTGTTCTGTCAGAAAATATCTGATCTGGCATATTTTAATTAACTTTATTATATTACAGTAATATGATTAAATACCTGAATTTCCAATGTAAACAGTATTAGTACTATTTATAGAGAGAATTAGTACCAAATGGAATGGTAAGTTTATTCCCAAGACATACAGTATTCTCATAGGATAATGCAGCAGGGCCTGCTCAGCTGCCTAAATCTTAAATTACAGACTTGTAGGAAACTTCACATAACACTTAGGAGACACTAAATCATAGCCAACTTGGCGAACCAGCATCTTGGTTACCATAGTTTTTATATTAACCAATGGAAATTAGTAAATGGTTAATTATATCACGTTTTCCCCAAAATGTGCAGTAAAAAAACTGAATTTAAAAAATCCCTCCTTCCTGAAGTGTAAAATAACTAAAATTGTTTTCAATGGGTCTGCTTTCCTTATATAATTGGAGAGTAAAATAGTGTACTATTAGATTGAGTCTTCTTCCTTAAGAACAAAACATAAAAATGACACAACAAACATGGCACAATACAATAAACAAACTTTTTCAAAATTATTGTTTCGATACAAAGTAAAAATTTGTGTGAAACATGAGAAATTACTTGCAAATTAGCTCTTCTAAGGGCAATAGAAAACAGCAAGGGTGTTTTGAAACTTAAGCAACTTTAAGTTATTGAAAATTATAACCCCATTTCTTCTTGGACAGACAACAAAAATAAAGTATTAGATGAGGAACTCTGATGAAATATCATGAAATTTCTTATAAGAAGATGCAAATAATAACTTTGCAGAATTATGCTACATATGGGCATAGGCATAGAGAAATTCAGATCCTCACACGCAGCCTTTTTGATCCTTGATTGCTTTTTACATGGTCTCTAGCTTAAGTTGCAGAGTAAAGCAAGAGCCAGAATCATCTCCCCTGGACTGAGATGCTCAAGGAGTTCTCGGCTGAATGGCTGAGCTCTTCTCAGCCTTTGCCTATGTTTAAGGTCTCATATCTCAATGTTTTGGAATCATACAAGAAAAAAATCTCAGTTATACAGACAAGAAAAGCCTGGAGGCTAAGCATGCAGTCACTTTAGTCAAACTAGATATCCATCCTTGTTGCTGATATTGCAAAATAAATTCTATTGCATGCAGCCAAACAAATTTGATTGCCTGGTGGGATGTCTAAAACTACAAACACCATGGAGGTACACTGCTCTATAGAGACAGAAATTCTGATTAGTAGCACCCCTCAAGGGTGCCCAGCCTGCATGTCCCATAACGTACACACAGTTCACAAAACCAATCAGGCATCCTGAAGTGTGCTTTGAACTGACATCCCCAGTGGGGTCCATCGCACAATCAAATTTGTGTCTCTTGTGATGCAGAAGGGACGGTGAAGTTGTCAGAAAGATGTCAGTCAGAGGAGGCTTCTCCTGCCACAGTGATTAACTCAGCCCCTTCTGCTTGCATTCACCAGACCCCAGGAAAGGCAGCTGTCAGGGTTCTTACCGCTCTTGCACAGGAACACAAATCTGAAACACTCTCCTGTAGATCCACTGCAAGGCAGGGGTTCATGTATGTTCAGCTACTGTGGAGCATATATAGTGCATGTTTTCAGAAATGTGGGTGAGGTCTGTTCAAGGGATGAGAAATGGCACAGCACTGTGCTCCCTCTGCAGCCCGGATTCACCAGCCACAACAGCTGAGCTTCCACAGCCTCGCACATACACATGGTACCGTAACAGTGAGGAATTATTCAGATCTGGCACATTTTTGCTACTTGGTATTTTCCTTGCAACAAAGGCAGGAGGTTGTTTCCTGGAATGGAGAATGCAGGTTCAAGACCTGCACCTCAACTGAGAGATCATAAGTCACTGTGATTTGATCAGTTTTGGAGGTGCTCCCTTGGGCTTGCACAAGTAAGCTTTCCTGCCAGGGTCTGCTGCAGGGGGCTTTTTCTGAGCAAGACTCCAACACAGTGACAGCTCCCTCTAGCACCACGCTGAAGCTAAGAAATTCACTTCTGAGTGTTCAGTCTCACAAGCTTGATGTTACTGTAAGACAGCATTTTCCTACACAATCTGAATTGAGAATGAACACCAATTGTCACAGAATTTAAATCCCATCCCTTACTCTATTTTGCGGATGGTTCTACTTACTCTCTCTTTCCCTTTTTTCCCTAGCTATAATGACATTTTGCAGATCTTTTCAAAATCAGCATTTTACTTTTCTTGTCAGCAGGGATGAGGGTGAAGCAGTAAGATAAACGATTGGAACTCTGCCATCCAGGTGGACTGTCAGCATGGTAAAAAACAGACTGAAACTGGGAAGGAACTAAGTGAAAATTTATGCTCTGTTGGCTGCTTCTCATTAAGAAACATTTGTTCATGAATCTTACATTTTCAGTCTGGATTGCACTGACTGATAAGAGCATGACATCATAGACTTTTCTGAATTGGGAGGGTCACACCTGGAAAAAAAAACTTTACAAAGAATAAAGGTTTTAGGTTTTTTTCACTCTGCTTTTTTTTTTGTTTTGAAAGATAAATAGCCTTTTCACCAGTTGGATTTCTTAACTTATGGCAAGCCTTGGACACTGTGCAAGGAGTCCCACTGATCTCAAGAGGACTGTGTCTCTCATGTGCTTCCTTGAATGGATTTTGGTCTCTAATTCTAAATTTTTCAAGAGATTTGTGACTTTCTGAGACTGGATCCATATTGCTTACAAAGAACTGACCTGTGCCACAGTTTGCCAGTTTGTAGCATCATCCTCACTTGGATGGATTCCTTGATTCCACCTCCTCTGAACAACATAGATCACAGGCTCAATGGAAATATTAAATTTTGAAGACCACTTCACCTCCAGGTCTCCAGACTGATGTTCTATGAATTTTAATTCTTTCCTGGGTTTCAGTGGAACACCTGCAGTAGGAACGTACAGACAAAAATATATGAGCAATTTACAAGATATGGTTTAGCCATGCGTAGATGAAGCTGTATAAAACAATAATTTTAAAAAAAAGATTGTTTGTCAGAGAGAAGGCCAAAAGGGAGGAATGATAAGCAGGGAAGTTTCAAAACTGTTCGTAGTTAACCCATCTCTGCTGACATTAAAATCTGGCTTTAAAAAAATCTTCAAAATTATTTCTTTATTTCATTAAAAAACTGAAAGTGTGAAAGTCGTAAGCTAAAACTGACTTTACAGAAAACACTTGCCAAGTACAACCGGGAGAAAGATCCCTTTGATCCCACGCAGAATCAGCTATACCTGTTGTTCAGTTTTTCATCAAATTTATCCTTATACACACCAGAACAAAATTCCAAAACAAAATTAACAAAATTTCCACAGGATCAAATAGTAATCTGTTTCACCACTTCTCTATCTTTGCTACAAGAAAGCTTTCTCACTGCCTTGCTTACTCTCGTCAGCTGTATCATAAACTTGATACTGGTCCAAAATGTTCGTGGATCATGGGGAACAGATTCTTTTTTTTATTTATGGAGAAGCTTTTTTCACAAGATTGTTATCATGCTTCTGAATGTTTTCTTCTTCAGTCTAATAACCACAGTGCACTCCATTTCCCTTTAAAACCGGTGTTCCCAGACCTCTGTTCACTCTTGCAGTTGCCTCTGGAGACTCTCAAGTTGCCCAACAGCCCTTCTCCAGAGTCAAGCCTAAAACTGGACACAGACTGTGTCTAAGCTCTTAGCAGTGCAGACCAGTGAAGCGTGGTTATTTCATACATCTTACATTAGTTGATGTACTTAAGAAAGCTGTTTGCTTCTCCATGATCTGCATGATCTTATTGACTCACATGCTGCAGCTCTACTGCATGACGTGTCACTTCTACTCTCCCCTAAAGAGCTAGGAAAGGTAATTCCAATACATCTTGGAATAAATATGTTATATCTAATGTATATTTTCAAATTGTTGCATTTCAGAGAAAATTAAATCTTTCTAAACTATTACTGTAATTTCTCATTACACAGTGACACCAAAAGATGGTTATTTCTATTTTTTATACTGCCAGTAATATCACCTTTTTGAAAACATCTGCAGGAGCTTGAAGGAAAAAACAACTCTTCAAATTTGGCATCTTTTGATTAAATCAACAAACCAAGTGTTAGATACATTTCTCTAGACCGACGTTAGGAACACTTATATTTGAGTGTGCAGCATTTTGTCACTTGAGGATATGTCACAAATAAGATTTCTATGTTGACATATAAAGTTTCTTAGCAAGTTATCGTATGCACTTTAGTTATTTTGTGGTTTCAATGACTGTCTGCATAAGGTCAGCTGAATGTATTGGTTAAATTGTTCCCTACTCAGTCTGCCACAGATGACTGAGTACCAAAACTTCCTCAGGTGAACAAACCACTTTTATATTTTAAGAGATCTTCTTATACATCTGAGTATACAAGTAGCTACAAGTAAATGAAAATGATCTTGTAGATCTTCAAGAAACCTAAAAATACAGTACCTAAATTTGGTTATCACAGCAGTTTAGACCCTGGATATCTTTCAACGGCCTAAAGTCTTAGTCTAACATAACGAACATGACTTTGGATTTCCACATTTGCAAATCCTTCTTTAGTTATGATACACAATAATCCTACAATTTGCATGTTAAGAAAACTTCCATCTGCTTTGCATTAGGGGCAGTTGGATTCACTTGATTTCAAGTATCTCAGCCTCTTCGGTGTTACGTAATCGTGTGCAGATGGAGCGCGGCAGCGCGAACAATGAGAGCACAGCACAAGTGCATTTTAAAACACTTCTGTAGAACCAGCACCGTCAGTCTAATATCCAGATGTGAAGATCCAATTACCCTTCAGTGTGCCTTTTATTACGTAAATGGTCAGCCCCTTTTTTCATGCTGGAACAAATTAGTCCTCAGTCTGCAGTGCTCCAAAGTCTGCATTAGTCCAGAGTCTGCAGCGCTTAACCAAGGAATTCAAATCACTGATCACTGCATGTGTGCAACAGCAGAGTCCAGAGAAGTGTTTTTAAAGGTGTCTTTCAAACAGCACATGCATCCCTGTGCCATGAAAAGTAAGTGCACATTGGTCTGTCATGAAAATCTGTATCATAAATATTTGCTCCCTCAGAATTCAAAATGTTTCCATGGAGGGCTTTATAAAGGGGTGCATCCATGGCATCAACACAATTGTAAAGACAGTTGTGCAAGGACTCAGAGATGGACACTTTAAAACTGTACACTATGTTTATAATACAAAATTATTTTTCTTTAAGCATGAAAAGCATCTTTAAACTGTGGGTGACCATCTGACTCCAGTTATCCTACGATAATCTTGCCACACCACTAGACCTTTTGAATGTCCTAATCCTCTCTTCACAATTTACCTTTTTTTACACAGATCTGCAGAGACACTTTTTCAAGTCCTTCACTAGTTGAGACAGTGTAAGGAAGGGGGATGAGGCCAATGACAGAGGAGGAGAGAACATGTCCACTAAAGGGACATAAATATGTGAAGACTACATAACCAATGAGTAATACTCCCAACAGAGGTGAAAAAATATTTGTTACATTAATCCAAAAACATTTGTAATATATGTCTTTGGTGGCAGTGTACTTACATTAATATTTTTTTAAGACTGGACTTTAGCGTTCAGTACTAGAGGGCAAATTCAGATTGGTAATCCAGCAAATCAGACAGGAATTTTACGTCTACTGTTGTAACTAATCTTCAGTGCTTGATCAACAGTAAAACTATAGAAACTTCTGTAGATGCTTAGATTCAATCTGAGTTCATTTTCATGCTGTGAGTGCTGTCAAAATGATAAGAATGAGTACTGAACTTATTCACTAGATCTTAGTCATGCTTGCAGAGTTTGCTCTTTCTTAGTGACAGGAAGGTCATTTACCCCTGGAGGAAATGAATAGCAAGCCTGCTCCACTTCTATTTGTCTTTTGTTGCAGAAAGACAGGTTGAAGAGGCTAATTAGCTGAATTCATCAGCTGAGAAGGCAGTAGGGTATTGAGCTTGCCCTTCCTCTGCAAGACATATATGCTCTTACAAGCCAGCACCTCCTGCAGATCGGTGATAAGATGTTAGGGAAGGTTAGTTCTGCTCCCATCTAATCAGGCCAAGCAGAGGAGACCTTCCATGCGCGGTTACAGAATGTACCATATCCTGTCATATGCTGTGACACCTCCAGCAGCATTTAATCTTGTTTTATTTGTTTGTTTGTTTTTACCTTTTCAAGTTATTCTATTTACTGGAATGCTTTGTAGTTGAGGCATGGAGCTTGATTGTGTAAATCATTACATATACAACATGAATGCCTGTTTACCACGCCGGTCATTTGTCTCAATAAGACAAAAGAAATAAATAAGAGATCCATTTTAATAACTTTCATTTTGAAAGGTGCTATGTACTGGTGTGTACTAATTCCTTAAAGTTTAAAAAGGGCTGCTCTAAAGTATCCTGCAAACAAGAGGGCTTCCCTTCTGCACACAGTGAAAAAGACTTATTAACATTTCAGTTAAAATAATGAACTTAAAAATAAATTCACCACCTTCTGTACCTATTTTATCATGTTTCCATCCACAGATGGAAATAAGCATGCATTCGGACCCAAGCCTGGAGCTTAGATCAGAGTTCTGCTGATTAAGCTCCCACAGAGAGCCCACGCTCTCTGATTAATAAGTGAATAACTGAATAATATTTATTTTTTATCACTGACGTAAGAAGAATTGATTTCTAACAAAAATACCAATTGTGTGGAAAAAGAATATGCTTTTCACAAATGCTTATTTTTCTGCACCAGGAGAACATTTTTCCAATATTTCCATGTATAAAGCTTTTTTAAATTCCAGTAAATTAAAATCTGGAATTTTTCTAAGCAAATAATTTCTTAGCTTATATGATGTCAAAGAAAAGGTTTTTTCACAGAATCTCAGGACTCAAATCAATTAAAAATTTTTGAATAAGATTGCCTTAGATTTAAATAATGAATTTTTATATACATATATGTGGATATTATAATCTTTCACTATGTTGTTCTGTGTCAATTTGTCCTTTTACCAGATTATTTCACAGTTCCTACTTGGTAGTCCCATCTGCTTGGCTTATAGATATAAATGTTATTTATGATTAATAGGACCTGAACTGTTTATCGTTAAATATCTTCCTGCTGCAGTCTCTCTCATCTGCATCAAATTAAGTGAGATTTCACCTAAATTGACAAAGTTTGTTCTGCTTAAGATGACTCATGATAGCCACACGTTTACATTCCACAGATTTCCAGACGTGGGCTTCGCAAGGGGGAAAAAAATCAGAAATTTACGCAACGCTTCTCTCTGGCTTTCCACCCTTTCACTGTGCTTCCACATCTCTACAGGTACCTCTCCTTTTTCTTCCCATCCATATGAACTCCCAGCAAATGGAAGTCTTGGTTTACTAGGAGACTTCACTAGGGCCTGAAGTTATTAGCCCAGCATGAGTACATATTAATAATCTCTACCTTTGTACAGATTTTTTGGAATTTGGCACGTATGACCACATCCATTGGAACAGCATTTCTTCACTCCAGAACATTCAATATCAGCTTCACAGCTTTCAACACAGGCAGCTGCAAAACCACTGGCCTTCTCAGGTGCTGGGCAGTCCCCTTGCTTCACAGACAGGATGTACTTAAGGAATTCGCAGCTAGTTAGGCATTCGTAATTCTTCTTGGGGAAAAGAGGCTAAAAGAAAAACAAAGGAAGTGTATGTTTTTGACAGGAACAACCAAAAACAAAAACCACAAAAAAACCCAACCAAACTCCACCAAAGAAAAAAATGTTATAAATTCTCCAAGACCTCCTAAATGATTATTTAGATTCTCAGCTTTTGCAAGACTGTCCCTGAAGATTTATATATTCAAGCCACTTCTAAAAAAGCATTCCAAGTACAGAATGCTGAATTCCCTCAAGAAAGACCACCATATTTAATAGAACAATATTGTTTATATCTGCCAGCTTTCCCTTGGTTTTCCTCACATTGACTGGCTATAAAGTTGCTCAGTGAAAGATTAGAAACATTCCCAAAACAAAGGGGAAGCAATGGTCAGTCAGTCTGCTTTTTTTGGACTACCCCACATTCTTTCCTCTGTATTTTACAACACTTTCCCCACAATATCTGATGTAATGCCACTCTAGATAAATAAGGGAAATCTTCTTTCATTAGATTGTTTGAACTAAATTGGCTAAGAGAAGATTTTGCAGCATCTTTATGTTCTTGCTTGCATATTAGTAATTGTATAATTCTTCATGGAACTGGACCTACATTTACAATAAAATGGTCAGCAGAAAACACAAATTAAAATAAGCTTTAAATACATTGATTAAAGACCAAAGTAAATTGTATTTCCTTGAGAAATCCAGTCCTACATATTTAAGAAGTTGCTTCAACGTATAGACATTTCACAGCATATATACCACACAGAGGCTTCCAAGGTGCACTTAAAACAGTATTTAAAATAGCATCTAGAACCCTGGGAGAATATTGTGTGTGACACGGAAATTGCACCTCCTCTTTGTTTAGTTTGGTGCAGAACCATCTAAAGTGACTCCCTCAGCATGATTGTAACATAACTGGCATTATCTGTAGCTGGCCTTTCTATTCTAGAGCAACCAAGAACCTTCTACCCGGACAGATCTGATTTACAGGTTTCTAAGCCTGCAGAGGAGTTATAACCCACTCTTATCCAACTAGTCATGTAACTTCTGAAGCTTCTTCATATTCAAATGTTTTACTTTCTTGTTTTTACTGTTCTCATATTTCTGGCAAAATGAGGAAGACTCAGCTATTATGGAGGCCCAGGTGATGCCTTGGAGAGGCTGACCTGGAACAGAGGCTAGACAGAGTGAAAGGATAAAGGGTAGGTATTTATTGAAAGGCCTTCACAGGGTACACCTTGGGCAGTGCAGGAGTCTCGCCGAGACTACACCCAAGACTGACGACCGTCACACATTTTTCAGACAGATATAAGTTTTGTCCATTTGTACATCAGAGGTTAATTGTCCAATTACAGCTTCAGGCAGTGGAGTCCCATTCTCTTAGTTTGCTCCCCCCCAACTCATTTTTGTTTACATTTCTTGGGGCCTGAGACAGTGAGGTGTCCTTGATTCTCAGGCCTAGAGAGGAATTGTTGTGTCTGACTAAAATGGGAAAAGCAGCAGCTAGCACTCTATATGGAGTTCAGAGCTATACACTTAAGAATTGCAGGATTACAAATATATGAAAAATATAAAAGCTAAAATCCTAGGGCATCACAGGTGTTTCACAGATTATTTATTTTCTAAAGTCACTGTGGCCCAAGAAAGTATCCCTACACTACCTCTCCCATCTTTTCATACAGAACAGTCCAGAATCTTTGAATCAGGCTTTCAAGCATGCTTTTTCAAGCATGGAAAACACTTAAACAGGCTTAACCAATCTAAATGCTGCAAAAACGAGCAGTCTCTATATCTCCTACTGACCCCAGTGATTCTTGGACATGCACTCATGCTGTTCCCCCCACTGGAATGCACCTGATGCCATGGTTAACCAGTTAAAAAGCTAAAAGAGCAGGAAACTAAATTTATAGGGAAAAAAAAGGAATCAGATAAACTGTCCTTTACACATAAGGTTCCCTTTAACATTCAGTAATACACTCATTTGGTAGATAAGAAGTAACACATGAACCAGGGACTTTGAGAAACACAAAGCTAAATTGTTGCTTCCAGATTTTTTACAAAATGCAAAAAGATTGAAAACACTCACAGGAAAACTTTAACTCAATCAACATCTATGTGGTATACATGAGTCTGAGAGAAAGGAAAGCGGTCCCGGGCTTTTGTGTTTGAAGCTAATTTCAAATCCTAAAACATCACAAATTTGCAGCTACTTAATTAAAAATGTTATAGCTCCCTGAGGCATAATACGTCCTCAAGGCTTCTCCTCCTCACCCTATTTCACAGCTCATTTTTCAGTTAGCTGCTAAATGTGCTGCTCCTCATTATGGGCCTTTGAAGTTCTAAATTTAGCTTTAACCACAAAACACTAATCAAAGAAGGATGCTCACTGTTTTTAACTACAATAGAACAGTGTTCTACAAATGTTTTCCTTTTAAACCAATTTTATACATATTTTCACCCATATCTGGAAACATACAGTCTGAGTGAAGAGCGATATACAAGAACAACACAAATTAGATCCACTGAAACTGCTTTTTCACAGTATTCTAGAATTTTGTATATGAGAAATTAGAAAATAATCTGGGTTAAAAAATCCTTACAAGGCTTGGTTTTCAAGAGAAACTTTTATTTTGTCTTCTGCTGTAACTACATAGATCAGTAATTCAGTAATCCCTATTAACACATTCTTGTATCTAAATTTTTTTTAGTTCAAATTACAGCTTTTCCTAATCATCTTCATGATGCTTAAAATCATTTAAAAATAGGACATACTCTTATACTGAAAAAGAGTGTCCACAGTAAAGAGAGAGGAGTTAAATTACTGTACCAGTAAGATCAGTATGTTAATTAAGGTAATTTCTATTTTTTTTAATAAGAAAAGATTAAAATCTTCCTAAGAATTCGCTTTCATATACTTGAATATATTTGAACCTTTTTTATAATACAGCAACTTTCTATTGAGCTGATACTTCCATTTTGAACAAAAAAACACTTCAGAACTGCAACAGATCACTTCTTCCAACTCAGAGCCACATTTCAAATCCAATTAAAAAATCTTCTTCTTTGTTCTAGTTTGACTGATTCAGGCTTGCTTCTTCACAGATTATTCTGATAGATAGTTCCAAAACAGTTTTCAAAATATTTGTTCTTGAATAATTATATGTTTTGATATTAGTCTTCTGAACTTCAAACCAGTTACTCGTGGGGAACTACTCTTTTAGAAATCAGACTGACTTTCATATACAGAAATGTCATCTGTTCTAGCACAAGGATTTTTCACACAATGACATTTTATCTTTTCAACAAAGATTGTCTTTCTCACACATGGCCAGAAAAGATAGAAGGGCAAGTGGTAGAAATCGCATCTTAGAGGAGGGATGTAACAGCACCTTCCTATGTAAGTGTGACTGGATGGTGTCTTTAAAGTACAAGTAGAGATAAATCATTTGGTCAGATAAAAACCCTTTTTTAACTCAAAATTAATATGGCTGCATTGTCAAATGTGTATCCTTTCAAATGAAGGCAAATGCTGAAAAAATACCATGGTTTTCAGCTGTCTCCTTGGAGCTAATAATTTAAATTAAAGAGGCTGCCAGAACAAAGTGAGAAAGCGTGCGCTTGGGCTGACCTACCTCACAGAAGCTTTGGCAATGGTTTTTCTTCAGGTCCCAGGATTCTTTGCAGGGCTCCAGGCACTAGGAAGAATCAGGAGGCAGAGAAGTGTCAGAAAGAGAATGAAATAAACAACCACAAATAACCTTATTTCTTCTCCAGTTTTTCGGCCCACAGGAAGTTAATAATCCACTTCTCCTGGGGATAAGATTGTGTCATTGAGTCATGGTGTCAGAACAAGGTCATGAGAAGTCAGGGTTAGATTACAAGAAATATTTTCAGTATTTCTTACAGTACAAGGCAATTGACTCACTTGTTTATTATGCCATCCTACCTTCCAACTTACTGGACATAGGTCTTAATACCATTTAACACCATGTTCCTGGATCACAGGGACAATGTCAAAAGCAGTACTCTCAACTACAAGAAGAGAAATCTTCTCCTCAATTACCAGCCTAAAGATTAGACAGGCACATTGCCTTCCCAAGCAAGAAACTAATTCATCAAGCTATGGAGTAAACTCAGAAGCGGTTTAAACACTGTTTCTGTATAAATAGATAATGTTGACTGGTCTGTTAGCAAAATCACTTTATTTCAAGTACCATATTATCATTACTTCACCTTCAACTTCTGCTGCAACAGCTATACAGAGAGCTGAGATTCAAACTCTGACAAACAGAGCTAAGCTTCACACAGCGTAAAGAAAAATCACACTGTTAAGAACATTTACAACAGCTGAAACATAAATTCAGATTCACATTCAGAAACCTTTCCTCTTCCTTTGTTAGACATAAAATATTGGGAAATACTGGCATTTTTGGGAGCTAATAACACCTACTCCTCCTGGTAATAGTGGAAAGATACTTACTGTACCAAAAAGAAAGGCCTTTGGCACTCAATGCAGTATTTATGTAATTCCCTCTTATGCATAGTATTAGATTGGATCGATACACATTTATGCTATTCAAAATCAAACATGATACATATAGCCTGCACCTCAGCAGTACAACTGTATCATTAATGTAGTAAAAACAATAGTGTTTTTAAAATAAAGCATTTTTCTTACTAAAACTAAAGCCTAAAAATGTAATAAAACCATTAGTCACAGAGGCTACATATTTCAAAAAAAAAAAAAAACACTTAAGCAATTTCTTTATATATATTTTGGTATTTTAGACTCAGTTTCTAGCTCTTCAAAATTCACAATGTGTTGTATACAGATTAATTAGAAGGCTATATTATAAAATGTCACTGAAGTCAGTAAATTCAATTAATTTCACAGTGTTATTCCTCCTGTGGAATACTGCACATTTGAGCCTAATGCCACTGTCATGTCATTTTACAACTCTCCTGTTCGATGAATTTAGTCCAAAAATTACTGAGACATAAGTGGTTTAAAGACAAAATGAGAGACATTTTGACCATTCTGGGACTTTGTCAGTGATGCCCAAGACAGCCAGGTTTGTTCAAGAGGTTTGTACCAGTCTTTATTTGCAATGCAAGTAAAGCTCCAGCACTGCACGCCTCATGCAGCTGCCACTCTCTTTCGAGACTCACTCAGGACAGCCCAGGCAACTTCCACTGGGCCCCAGCAGCTCCTGCCTCAGGGCAGGCAGAGACAGTGGGCATCTTCCAAGGGAAGACGGACAAAATGAACCAGGGCCGAGCGGTACCCTGCAATCCATCGGCTCTCAGAGTATGTCCAGGAAAGCAGATGAAGGAGCCTGTCATAAGGCCTGCACAGGCTCTGACAGACTCTGACCTAACCACTTACATAAACAAAAACATCTCCCTGCTCCTGCTGGAAGAGGAGTCCTCAGAGCACTGGGCTAGCTCGGCACCACGGGCAGCTGCAGAAGCCAACTGCCTGCCTTTAGTGGAGCTGTACCATTGTTCCACCTGGGGTGAAGAGCAACTGCTACCAGACAAAAATGCTGCCAACAGAAGATCTGGAACTGTCTTGCTAAAAAGATAGTTATTAACCTTGCAATAGCAAAGATGAGAACACCTCACAAACACCGGTCTGTGCATTTATCCTCTTGGCTAACCTGTTACCAGGTTTCCCTAAAGTGGGAAGCTGGAAACGCTGAAAGCTTGGATCCAAGTCTCGCCTTTGAGTCCTCGACTTAAAATGAAAACGAGCTGAGACGCTGAGATCCCTCCCACAGTCTGGTGATCTAATACAGGCTAAGGAGGAATCTAGGCAAAGCAGCAGCTGGCAGCTGGTTTGGGCTCTATTTATCTAATAAAAAATACCTTGCAGGCATAGCCACCTGCCCCCAGAAGCTAAGCTTAGGCATGTAGATGGGAAACTTCCAGCAGGCAGCAGGGCAGCGGCACAGGGAGCATTCCAGCAGTGCACTTGGCAGGTGCCACTGGTCCCTTGGAGCCGTCACTGACCCTGCCCCGGCACCACGGACGGGCTCTGCACCGCTGAGGCAGGATGAGATGTGAAACACAGCACTGGACGTGACGGGCCAGTGGCACTCATCAGAGGATGATGGCTGTCAATCACACCAGCCTTGATAACGCACATCCTCCTAAAGAGCTTGTTTCATCAACTCCAGTGCTTAAATCTGGAAGCTGGAGGCTTTTTTCCTTCATCCAGACTGCTGCAGAGTTGTTATTCAGTAGTAAAAAATTGTACCAAAAGCCAAAACAATTACTAATAGAAAGCACCCCAGTATTTGTCATCCTTCAAAACTTGGGGGTACAAGGAGGTGTGTGTGTACATATGCACACACTCATAGGTACAAATCTATGTATAATATGAGATAATACTACATACCTGTTGATACTTAGACTGCATAAAATTATAAACAATAATAATATATGGTTTCATTCAAGGAAAAAGGGTTGCAATTGCTTTAAAATATTTTGGGTTGTATTTTTTATTTCATATTTTTTAAAAAATGGGAATTTAAGGGCCATGTTAGAGAATTCTTTTGTGTTCTAATTTTTAATCTATAAATAAAGCAACAAGGAGATTAGCATATTATGCATGCCATTTACATTAGTTAGTAAAGGGGTTTTTAAAATAAGTCTACTAATGCTTTTGCTTAGGAAATGATGCCTTTGACCTGAATGGAGGAGAATTACACCAACACAGCACTTTTCAAAATCTAATGAATTGCAAAACATCACTTAAGTACTGAAATACATATTTATTAAATTACAATATATTTATTGAACTATATTTATATTAAATAGCTGCATATGATGTATTTTTAACTATTTAAACAGCAAAAAAGTTATTTCTGTCAGAGTAGAAGAGACTACCCACAATGTTTTTGTCTAAAAAGGATTTTTCCTTCATCAGAGTGGAAACTAAGTCATATGCAAATTGTTGTAAAAACAATGGAATCTAAGTGTTACAGCTGGAATATAATTATTCTTTTCATTATCATTCACCATTCCCACTGCTCCCAACAGCAAGGTCAGAAATGAATGGCTTATGTTTACAATACATATAGAATATAAGTGCTTTGCTGTCCTATGGAACTTAATTAAATGGAACTTAGATGGTTGGGAGAAAAAAAAAAGGAACAAAACACCTTTCACTGTACAGTCTCCTAATAACTGGCCATGCAGGAAAACAAGTACCTGAAAAATGCATGTGCTCACTATCAGACACTAAAACAGAGAACAGGATCAGGAATTTACCCAGAGTCGAAGGAGAATACAGTGTGCATCAGTCCTGGAGAGAATGATTTTGTGATGGGTACATTTAAATATACGACTGCACCCAATGGAACCACGAGAAAAGTGATTTTTAATCTGGAAATCTCAGCACAGTAGCAGTAAACACAGTGTAAAACAGAAGCAGGCAGCAAGAGAGAAATAACTATTTTGATATTTGTTTTTTTTAATCCTCATCTTTCTGTTTCTCAAAAATCAGACTGTGAGATGTCTGAAGAACAGTAAATGCACAGACGCACATTTATCTAGTTCAAACCAATTAACAGCATGCTAGCTTGGTGAAAAATATTAGGACTCTGGCTGCCCATTTGAGGAATGTACATCATTTTTTGTCAATTCATTTTATAAAAGACTATTTTTACATTTGTCTCTCAACTTCCTGTGTTAATTCATGTCCTCCTAAACTTTTAGATGAGTATAAGATTCAAAGTAAATTACTTGCATTCTGTATATTAGAATGAAAGAAGTGTTTGGCTCTGAAACTGAATTTAGACACACTTTATTAAAGATCCCTGTGCTATTTTTTTTAATGTCCAGTTTAAATCTTTTTCCAGGACTAAGGTATGGGCTGTCTACTTACCCAAAAAGCACAGGTGTGACTGCATGTTATAAAATTGAAAGCTCAGGTAAACAGGACTATATGCAGTGAGAATTTTAAGAGTGAAGAATTGTACATAGGCAGGTGAATCTCATTTCCCCAGTGGATCATTCTCGATGCTCTCCAAACCCACGCTGGATAGCTCGACTGATTCAAAGGCTTCACACGCGGACTGCTCCACCTGAGTGGCTCACGGTATCACATGGTATTGCACTCAGCTTTGGGCACCTTTCCTAGGGACCAAGTGCCAAAGATGAGGCACTGCAGCACTTCAAGTATAAGCAATTTCAGGTGCTCATACACCCTATCAGGTCAGGCACCCACTGTACACATCTATCTTGTTTAGAATAAACCATTAGAAGTAGAGCTGACCTAAAAAATCAGTCAGTTACACAGGCTGAAAAAAATCCGTGAACCCAAAGAGAAGGGTTCAACTGCAGAATCAGTAGCTGTCATATTAGCTTGGAGGTTGTTATACGCTGTTCAAGAAGCCTCTGAGCATTTTGTGAGATCCATTTTACACCGAGTCAGTCTCTTGCTTCTCTCTTTTCCCTCTCCTCCTTCATTAGCAGAATGAATCATCAGAGTACTAGTCATCAGCTTTCTAGAATTCAGTGTGACATTTTAGCTCTGTGCTGGTTTAAGCTGGGATAGAGTTAATTTTCTTCACAGTAGCTTTCTTCACAGTAGTATGGTCTATGCTTTGGATTTGTGCTGGAAGCAGTGTTGATAACACAGGGATGTTTTTGCTGCTGCTGAGCAGTGCTTACATACAGCATCAAGGCCTCTTCTGCTCCTCACCCCATCTCACCAGTGAGGGCTGGCAGTGCAGAAGGAGTTAGGAGGGGACACAGCAGGGACAGATGATCCCAAGTGACCCAAGGGATGTCTATCCTATGCCATATGGCATCGTGCTGAGCACATAATGATGGGGGAAGAAGGAAGGGCAGGGTATTCAGTGATGGCGTTTGTCCTCCCAAGTCACTGCTACATGTGATGGAGCCCGGCTTTCCTGAAGATGGCTGAACACCTGCCTGCTAATGGGAAAGCAGTGAATGAATTGACTGTTCTGCATTGCTCAGATGCACAACTTTTACTTTACCTGTAAAACTGTCTTTACCTCAAACCACAAGTTTTATCACTTTTACTCTTCTGATTCTCTACTCCCATCTCATCATGGGAGGGATTCACTGAGAGGCTGCATGGGGCTTAGTTGTCAAAGCGGTTTAAACCACAACTAATTCCTAAAATTCAGTTACATTTAATGCCGACTGGGAGAGGTTTACATATCTTCAAAACTTTGAAAGCCTAATAGAAACAACTGTGAAACATCATCTTTTGTGTAAAATAGTAGTTTCATGTGGCTACCTGGAGTTACTCCTCTGTTTATGTTAAAGAGGTTCTCATGAGAATTACACTAGTAACATATTTCCCTTGTAACTGAATAAACAAAAGGGTTAAATGACAGAGAATGGTTCCTTGTCTGTGTTGCCTGTTTTCTCTCCTGTAGGTCAGTGAGCATCATGATTTCATGAAAAGGAGTGATTTTGTATTCGAGGATCAAGTCTTAATTAAATTAGTTACAGTTGGGGTTATTCTGTGACATTATCATGTACACTGGGAACCCAGCTGATATTGTCTGAAAGTATTGCTAATTGTAGAGCTGGTTTTGAATGAAAGCCAGGTCTTAGGTTTTAAATAGTTAGGGGGGTTCAGATTTCTTGAAATGTGTTTTTTTGTTGTTCTGTATCGATGACATCCTGACGTGGATTGTGGTGGGACAGATCATAAGGAACAGGTTGCTAACGTGGAATTTATCATCTGCAAGTACTGCTTTATTCTAACTAATAAATGTTTATATATATATATACATATATAAAGAAAAAGAAAAATCCTTCATTTGTAATCAACATTCAGACAGTGTAATCTTATGTTTTAGGGCTAATGATAGCTTTGTATTTTTCAGAAGTCTACTGCTCAGAACAAGGAAACAACAAAATGGCTGGCACAGAAAGGGAATGGTGTCTCTCTTGGAGGTGCAGTTACAGCTACCTTAACTATTCCGAATCCTCAGTAACTTTAAGGTATAACAATGCAGCACAAATCTCCATGGTCCTACAGTAGCAATTAGGAACTGACAGGGACAAGGAACAGCAGCCACATGGCCACATTCTATTTTAACACACCACACAAGGGTGTACCTGCAGGTTGAGATTAATCTGAGGTTAACACCCTAAGAGACTTTTCTGGTTATTTCACGTGGAACATCATGCAAAGCAACTTGCCATTAAAAGTGCCAAGGGTTAGGTTGTGAGAATACAGCATTTTGTCTTGAGTTCTAACATCGGAACATGAGAGAGAATATAAGCTATTCAGCACTGACCTTAGTCAACAGGAATGACAATTGCATTTCCTGGCAGATTTTGGTATATCCCTTATGAAAAAAATAACAAAACTGTATAACAGAGACACAAAACATATTACATATGCAACTGAGATTTATTTTTAATAATTCTTATCTAAGGAAGACGACATGTACAACCTGCAGGTGAAATATGGGGCTTAAGACATACTACTTACTTTAGATAAGAAATACTTTTTAAAATTACATTTCTAAACCAGCATTAAAAAGTTTCACTTCTGGTTTCACACCCAGGAAGTGTTGTCTCAAGAAACAGGAAAGTGTTTCTGCAGATGTGGTTGTCAGTGTCTCATAGCAGTCCACTACAACCTTCACTTCACCAAGCCATGTAGAACATACCTACAGCATTTTCCAATTACAAATTCTGAAGGACATAGAAAAAAAATGTTCAAAATAATATCCAGATAATTAAGAGAAGGACAATGCACTGACACATTTCTTTGAAGCTCTATTTTGCTACTTTAGCAGAGATGTGGTCCAAACCTTGACTACAGCTCTGCTCACTTCAGTCTCATACAAGGCTTAGAAACACCACTAGTGAAGCAAACTACAGCAGTCTGAGGTGCAACTGTCTCCTATCTGTTATCAGCACTTTGGAGAGTGGTCTGGTCATTCAAATGGCTATTTCAGAGCAGAATGGAACACTTCTGAGAAATTCGACTGGGTGCAAAGTTGAGCAGCGTAGTTTAAACTGCTACAGCAAATAGCTGCATTTGATGTGTATTTATTTTACTTGGGTGTGGAGGGACTGAAAGCACACACACGGACAGGCATTACCACTCTCCAGTTATGCAAACTTACTAGTATAAAATTAGGACTTAGAGCAAAGGAAATATTCAGAAAAGCCAATTGTTGGTTATCTAACAAAAATGTGAGCTTGAAACATTTATTTTTCTGAATTGCCCAGCTCATTTCAGTACATAACATCAGGGGTGCCAGTCCCACAATATTAACTGTTAGCAATTTGAGTTACTGAATACCTTCAATACCCTAAGCAAATAAAGGAAGCCTTATGACCTATAGGATCTGACTAGGAATAGTACCAGTATTTCCTGGAACAGAGATAGGGAAAGGGCTAGTCACAGCATATCAGTTAAGTCTGTCAGACCTTTAAATATACAAAGTAGCATTACAGGCTTTGTTCCTAAAATTATGGCACCAGAAAGACCAAGATCATTGCCAAGAACTTCAGGTCAAATATTCTGGAAGTCCATGTAGCTTTTGTTGTTAATTCCTAAAATTAAACAGAAAGTAAAAGCTGCCAGAAAAGTTGTACATGTACTGAAGGCGAGAATTACTGGAAGTGTTGAAAAAGGGAACTGCTTTGACATAAAATATTTGGGAAGTAAGTTACTATTAAGAAAAAAAAAAAGAGAGAGGAATTCATATCATCACACTGTAGCTGAAATGCAGCAGTTTCAACTATAATCCTTTTAGAATGAAAATAACTTACAACACTGACAGCTTGGTATCTATCTGTATAGCTTAGTTGTCTGGCATGTCAAATTTTGCCAGCAGAAGTGTTTGTTTGAAAGGACAGAATAATCCTAAGACTCTTTTCATGTTTCTATTCTTTGTTACCAAGTCAAAATCATGACCATCGATGTCAACAGAAAACTGGCTCCCCAACATTAGTTCATTCCTGACCAGTTCTTGTCAAAATTTGTTTACAGGATTTTGTACCAACATATGAAACTGGGACACATACTTTCTTCTCTTTTTCTTGCCTCACAGCCTAAAGCTTAACAGTGACCAAAGAACAATTTGAGCTCTTATTTTGCCTGATTTTGAAACATGGAATTGAACTCGATCTCCTACATTCAAGAGGAATCTCCTAAACATAGAGTATTTGATGGAGCCTTCTCTCTCCTGTTGAAGCTGTTTCCTCTTGTATAAGCAATGAGTTCTTCTCTAGAAAAGAGCCTTAAATGTCAAATTTTCACCATGAAGGGGTATCCTCTAGCAGTGCTTCTGATCCTCCTGGAGTTATTTTGATATGCTTATAATAGGTACAAATATTTTGGCTCTTTCTCAGTGCAATAGCTATTCCAACCATTTCTTTGCTACTCTTTTACACTCTCTTCTTTTTTCACATCTTTGATTCATTTACCAACCTACTCTGGACTTAAAACTGTTGTTCTAATTATCCCTATTCAAACTGTTTCCTCAAAGATCATTTCCCTATCCTTCCGCTACCTTGCTTCTACAGGCTGCATCAAGTGCCATTTGGGTTTTTTTCAAACCTCTTCCCAGCCCTTATTCTAAATCTCCACATTCTGAGTTTTCACCTGTCAAGATATAACACACAGCATTGACAAAATGTTATGAAGCAGTAAGCCAAGCCTGGAGCACAAGTGCACACACAAAACATATACTGCAGCAAAGTGCATAAATTACTTTAAATGCAACTAAGAGTGATACACTTTAAAACCATTAAGAAGCTCTCTGTAATAGACTCCTTCTGATAGCAGCAATAGTTTTAATTGCTTAGTGCACTCCTGCTTCTTTCTGTGCTGTTGCTTACATATGGATTTCTCTGGCAGTGTAGTTACAGTATTAATGAACAATGAAATGAGCTCCCTGAATTAAACAATATCAGCAGTTTTGCTTCTCTGTCCAAACTTTCTTTCTTCAGGCTGCAGTCCTGCAGTGCAGTTTACCAATAAACTGATTTGTCATGTTTGCATCTGTTCCACCAATCTGTCATAGATCAGTCATGCAACCTCTTCCTTTCTGCTTTTAAAGCTTCTCCAAGACTGCATCTCGAACTTAGATAGTAAGCAACATAGTAAGAAAATTTCCACCTGTATGTCCCTACTGTTTCTAGGCCACTGTTCCCTGCCACCAGTTCCATGCAGATAGAGTAAAAATAACAGTGATATTTACTGCTAATAACACAAGGCTGCGAAATGTAACAGCTCTTCCCTTACAGATATTAGAATTGCGGATGGACTTTCACCAGTTGTCTCCAGCAGTAGTGATGGTGCTCAGCTCGGAGGTAACTACGGTTGCACTTGATGACCTTAAAGGTCTATTCCAACAGAAATGATTCTATGATTCTATACAAAAGAAGCCCATCTTATGTACTAAAATGTCTCTCACATAAACTGTCTTTTCATTTTCTAATAGTTGACCATTTGCTTTAGTGATTACGTATACTTTTAAAGTAAAAGTGAGCATAAATATTTTGACATTTTATATATGTAAAGAATTTCCATTGAGAAAACATCATTCTTTTAATTTTAAACAGACGAGGGAAAGCATCTTCAAGCTGGCACTTTCCCCTTCCAATCTGTTACACGGCAGCTTCAGAAAACCACACACAGTCTTGTTATAAACACCATCTTGCTGTGCAACTTAAAGTGTCTGTCAGAGCAGCGCTGTTCTCTCCAAGCAAAGTCAATTTTTTTGTTGCCGTTTTATAAATGAGTTAAACTAGTGAACTCTTCTGATAACAGATGACTCGCCTTATACATCACCCTGCAAATTCACACATACATTTCTGAATGAAAGAGCCGCAACTAAATGTTCTTTTTGCTTGTATCCACCACAGTTCTATGGTTTTATAGACCACCGAACAATCAGAGACGACGAAAAAAAGGGGGGGGCCCTCTTTGTCTAAATCGTTACTTTGTTTCTCTCCCCTGGCTTTCCATTTCCCTCCCAGCACTACCATCACCATCTGAAACGACATATTCCGCATTACTAAACAGCAAGAGCCATAGGGCTTTTCACTTCTAATTTCACGCCACAATAAAATGCAGTGGTTGTTTCACTGGGGGACCTGAAAAGCCTTCCTTTGTGAGGCTGCTCTGACGGTCAGGTTAAGTATCACACGCTGGCAGCAGGCATCTGTGCGTGCCTCTTCACGCAATTATGGCAAAAGGGGGAGGAAAAGGAACAGAAAAATAAAAAAGGAGGTTGTCTTGAAAAAAAAATATTAATCCCCTACTCTGAAGCGTGCGACTCACATTCTACTGCCTGGCCTAAAGAGTTTTAAATATATCTCTTGTCCACCTCATTGATAGACCAATCAATCTAATAATAGTAACTCTAGAAAGTTTTCAGTGTACTCACAAGTTATGTTTGTTGCTTTAATGGAAAATCTATTGACCTAAAGTAGACTTATGATAGAACTATCTGAAAGGAAGGAAAAAAAATCTAAGGAAAATAAATTTGGATTTTTTTTTAATTTCAGAGTAAATTAGTGAAGATGATCAGCAATAACAAACAAATATGGTGCTCCTAAAAGTACTTTTAGAATTGCATTCTATTTATGTAATAGAAATAAGGTTTAATTCTATAGAAGTAGAAGCTATAACCCCAAGTACAACAGGAAGAAAAAGGCAAAAAGTTACAGGAAATTCTGACAAGTTTTCTGCATTTATCTTGGCTTTTTCAGATATATTCCCACTATACACTGAATGTTTTTCTGTCCCATGTTTAGAAACCCTATTGTATTCATTGAATCTTTTGTGAAAAGACAATGTGAATCCTTTCACAATAAACTCTTCATGTATCTTAACACAGTTTAATGAAACATTAAAATTACTAAAATTCTTTTCGTTTACATGACAATTTGTAAAATAAACACTGCTTAGAAATATTTAAAGGTTAGATAGTTTTACATATTAGTTGACAGAAAAAAGTAAATCTAAACAAAGTAACCTAAAATAGCTATTTTGTCTCAAATTCTTTTCATGTTATTAAAGACATGCCTTATCTCCTATTATTTTTCAATGCACGCTACACATAAGCAAGGAAGGCTACACATCTATACTGTATTTCTTTATCTCTAATTGTTATGGGTTTTTAGGTTATGGTTATGTGATGAGCATAAGCAAATCTAAATCCATAATGCCATCAAAACAGGGGCAGTCCTGAACTGGGACTAGCTCCTGCTAGCTACTCCTTTTGATGTAAATGTGCTAAAAGAGGCATTTTAGATGAAAAATTGACCAGTTTTTAGGTAAGCAAACTTTCCCATTCAGCTCACTCAGTAGTCTCACAAAAATTAGATGTCTGGGTTGGGGACTTGGGCAAAAAGGAAAGAGAGGGGAGTCTGCAAACACCTCTTTAATTGAGAGCCTGAACTTAGAATAACTTAAGCCAGCCATAAAACTACAGTCTAAAAACCAACTAATATCTGATTTTCCCTCCAAGGCTGAGTAGTAAAAGTTAACATTATGGTGATGAGAGGTAAGCAGGACAAACTGGCAGCTGAGTTAATAAATAAATAGTTCTGATTAAACTGTCATAGAACATAAACTGTTAAATCAAACCTCAGCCTTATGGTGGAAGAATCGAGCTGGATACATTTTCCCTGTCAATAGTCTGGGACAGACTGCTGGGCATTTCTACTTCCATTTCTACTTCCAAGGCAGAAGGGAAGACAATTCGTCTGTCCAGACTGTCACAGACTGCACCACAGGAGCACATTCTGCTTCCAGTGCACATGAATGTTGTAGTTCACCTCTGCAGCTCCAACAGGCATCTCTACATTTCACCACTGTATAAACTTAGATAATTGGGCAAGCAAAATTCTTCCAAAGCTTTTCCTAAATTTGAAATTTAGCTGACACGTATCACGTATCATTCCTAAAAGTACTCTAGAATTGTGGCTCAATAGGTATGGGGGGTTTTTTAACTTTAACTTGGAAGCTGTGTATTTTAATTAATTATCCACCGATTTCAAATGTTATGCAAACATACCAATCTTTCCTGTCTTGAACTGCAATACATAAAAGCAAAGACTGAGAGTAATACACTTTTAGACATCCTAAAGTGAGTTACCATAGTGTGCAGATGTGAAGATGATAAAATGATCTTTAACGCTTGAACTCAATGATCTTTCCAACCTAAATGATTCTACGACTCTTTGAAATGGAATATAATCGTGATAAAGGTGATGCTGTAGCACAGCAAAAAAAGGTTAAGTGGGCATTTGGGATATGTAATGCTTCACCCAGTTTTCTGCCATTCATCTTAACAGGACTCTTGAGCCAGTTCTCAGAGGAATCCGAGAGTAAGATTATGGAAGCAAGTTGGCATTAAGCCCCCAGAGAACAACTGTCTTGAAACCAGCACACTGCATAGCACTATGCTGACAGAGGAAATGGATAGCTTGCCTTTTTATGCAAATATATGCAAGGAAAGGCACACTAGTTAATGAACTATAGCCAAAGGGTCTGAACCAGAAGTCATAATTCCAGATTAAATCAGCACAGATTGCAGGTGCCCACCAATCTCAGGAACTGACTCCCTCTCATTGCTCAGAGGCATCCTAAATCTCACAGTAAGGCATGTCTAGATAAGAGTACCAGAATGCTCAGTGTTGTACAGAAAGCATGTAGCTGTGAGCTGGTCTCTAGCTACTGTCATTGTAAACTGCAGAACTTGACAATCCTGAAAAATCTTCACTTGAGAGCTCTGGAGTTGCAGCAGCTCTAACTGGATGACATATTTTACCACAATAAAAACAGGGTTAGGTTGGGCAGGAGTGGTAAGGTGGCAGGTTGGAGGACTCCCTGCAATTGGAAGAAAGAAAATGATGGCACAATGGATGAGGGAAATAGAAAAGGGGGTGGGAAGGGGAAAAAACAGTCCTGCAAACCTTTCTGTGTGAAGTCATCTGTAAGGATTGCAGTACATCCTTGAGGGTAAATTAATGTGTCAGCAAATACTCTAGCTTTTCACTCAGGATATTACCACATTTTTTATCTTCTATATAGCTACATCTTTTAATGAAATCTTCCAGGGATTTTCTTTTATTAGTTAAACTCTCCTTTTGAAACTAAACATCAGGAAAGAAAGTACCAAGGATCACTGCCCATTCACAGATACTTATATCCAATATAATGTCAACCAGCTTCCAGCTACTACTCCTGAAAGCCAAACACTTTTTCTTAGGTATCTCACACCTGCCAGCCCCACATGGATGCCTCCAGAACGCTAAACAAGCTCCAATGGAACCAGGTGTTCATGTGTAAAAAACAGTAAGGCCGTTTTGCATGACTCAGTCTCAGACAGCTAAACTGCATGAGGCAGGTGAGACAGGGACTTAACCTGTCTTTAGCTGATGGAGATCTCATCAATACAGTCAACGGCACGTGAAGAACCACTTGGTGGGTGACACCCAGGTGTCTCCTACAGGGCAAGATAATTATGTCTCTGGAGGTTACTAACTTGATCCCTGTTGACAAGTCTGGATATCTCCATCGCATAATAAATGTACAGAATTCAAAACCTCAGGTGTCTGAATCTCAAACCCTATCAGTGGTCAAACTATTGTTAATTGGATTGGCATGGTGGGATTATAGCATTGAGTAACCACTTCTTACCCAGCAACTGTAACATTCCAGAATATTCCTGTAAACAGAATACTTTTTTAACAACTATTTCAGGCAGACACTTATAATCTTGTAGCTGTATTCTATTTCTTAAATATAAGAACACTCAGAAAAGTAGATAGAAAACTTCTCATGAAGAGACTTCTGTACGAGACATAAAATATAATTTGTTTCACCACCAGCCACATGATTTTACATGTTACATGATTTTACTCATATTTACTCCCTCAATCCAATTTGAATTTATATAATTTTATATTGCTGTAACATTTCAAATATGTTTAGGTCTATATATGGAACCACCAAGACACTACTCTTTGCTTATTCAAACAAATTGTCCTTGTCTTTTTATATTTTCCACAGTACTTCTCTGGGCAAATTGCTAGAGGTTAATATATAAGCACCTTAGGGTAGCCATCCTATATTTGTCTGAATAAATGCATCAATTGATGATGTATAATAAAAACTATTTCTCTATTTTCACTAACCTCCACAAGGCAGTTAGATAAAAGTTTCCTAATTGTCACTGCCTAGAGACAGAACTACTAGTACACTGAAAATGTTTACAGAATAACTTGTAATACAAAATACAGTCTTTATTGTAAATGCCAATTGTTACAAATCAAATCAGGAAAAAACTATCCTTTTTAAGGAACAGCTCAAAAAGTTTTGACTAGGGGTTTTAGATACACAAGAATGAAGAATATTGCAGGATTTGACTACTAAAAACATCTTAATAATGCCTGTCTGAAGAAATATAATCCCTCTGTTCTGCATTTTACAATTGCCTAATGGAACGCTATAAAAGTTTGCATGCATCTGACAAATGTGCTCTTCAAGTATCCTAAAACTGCTTACACATTCATATAGAAACAACCTCAGTATCAGAGGCCCAATTTTGTGCTTCAATTAAAACATGCAATCTTCATTAAAATTAGCAGAAGCCACCTAGGCACTCAAGGAGACAGATTTTGGCTCAAAGTATTTTACAAGTAATTTATGTATTTGGCACAAATTCTGAAACAACATTTAGGCCAAGCCACTTATATAAACAATCTTTCTAGTCATATTCTTACAAAAGGCAAGAGCAGTAACAGCTGTCACAGCTCATTGTCCAAATATATCCTTCTCTTTTTAATTTTAACCGCTTAGACTAATCTATAGTGAATTTTTAAGACACTCACTTCAAATAATGTCTTTTTTAGTTTTCTTCTATGAACATAATTTTCCTTCAGACATTAAGAAGCAGCTTAAAGATTCTATTCTACTAAACTGTGGCCATTACAATCGTTTTACTTACTTCTATCTCATTCCTTTCATGAATTTTCTTGCTCAGTGTAACTACTGCAGTCCAAAGAGCTTTTCCAGCAAGGGAGCATCACTGTAGGCAAAGATGGACTTCATCTGTGTTAGAAAATCTAAACTTCTTGAGTATATCTCAGGTTTTATTTTGGTTACTAAGACATATGATACATACAAAGTCACTTTAATCTAGATGAATTTTACAATACCATAAAATGTGCTCTTAAAGACAGAGCCTATTACAGTTAAGTTGAAATAGTCTGTGCCAGTAAAAGCCCTTTTATGCCATTGTAATTACATCCCTGTAAGTATTTTGATAGAGAAGTATCGAAAAGTTCTGTACTGCCAAACCAGCTGCTGATAAAATTTTATATTTGTCTCCTCTCCTGGATCTGACAACAGTATAACAAAGGTATGGTGTTAAGGCCATTAAAGTATTTTTTAAAGTAGAAGAATACTTCTAGCCAAAAACCATTACAGCTCAGTTCTTGAAAAATGTCACCGTATCTCTTCAGGCACAAATCCAATCCAAGAAGTTGAAAAGAAAAAACATACCAGCCTCATCTGTAATGCATTTTAAGCTAATTTATTACCACTAACTGTTCTCAAGTAACTGACTTGCACTGCAAATACTATAAGCTAAGGCTTTCTTTTAAGAGCTTTATTTTATTTCCTTCATGGATAGTTTTGGCACATTCTGCCGTTTCCCGCTGTAATAGTAGAACTAAATTTCATTTACTCTGCAAACTTCCATGTAATATCTCAGAAAAAAAAATACTCTGAAGTTTGTTATTTACCATATTAATAACTCAAACTGCTCCAGTTATTCCCAAGGACAATCAATCATGACATTTCCTATATGAGTGTCAAAAAGCTATTTCCCTCATCACAGAATCTTACTTTTTTTTTTCTAAATGACAACTATCTTACAGTGAGATTTCTTTTTTAAAAAAAGGAAGAAATGTAGTTTTAAAAGGATCACTTTGACTAATGTAACAGAATACGCAGTATAGAAGATAGGGACATTTCATGTTTGAAACAGTGTCTTCAAAAACATACGACAGCAGAAGCAGACTAAACAGTGGCATTTACTTTCCAAGTCTACACAAGGAACACATCATCAGTCCAGAATACTTACCATCCTCTCCCTACATATAAATATGCTTGAGAGTGTGTATATGCTAAAGCTTTTCAGTGTTTTTTGTTTAGTTCCACACACACCACCACCATCATCACTACCACCCCCTCCAAATTATGCTAATGCCTTACAAAAGCTTTATTCAACTTTATGCAGATCATGCACAGTACAAGACCTGTAGTGGGCTTTACCTTCCAGTGCATTGCTTCTTGTGGAGCCATTCCAACCAAGCACAAATCAAGTGATACGATAACAGAACAATAGCGTTTTCCAACTCATTTAATTCAGTTTGGGAATTAGAGATGGTGTCTTTACAAAGCAATCAGTGAAGGTTGAGAGGCATACAAAATATTAGTTGAGATGAAGCCCAGAAATGGCATTCTCGTCTCCAGTTTTTAAGTACTGCAAGTGAGAGGAGACTCCAGTCCCATTGCCCCTTATAAAGAGAGTGAGCAAGCACTTGGCAGAGACGAGCAGGTGTGGCTCCAAGAACAGAATAAACCAAATCAGCTGCGGGCAGAAGCTCTGCTTCTGTCCTCCCGCCCTGTCTGGGCTGCCCTTTGAGTTTGCTCTTTTGTGCTTCAGTTAAAAAAGTAAACACACGTTTAGGCTGGCAGTGCTGACAAGCGTCCATCTGCTCATCTCCCCTAGCCCGAGCAGCCTCCAGCCAGATGTGAGAGCTGACCACCTTGCTCGCTGCCAAGTCAATATAAAGCACTGGGATGTGACCGGGAGCTGAGGGAAGGGAAGGCTTTCCTTCACACATCAACTGATACAGAAAACAGCCTTATGGACAGCCAACCCCAAAATGCACTGTCTTGAAAATCTTTTTTTTTCCTCCTCCTTTTACTAAACTGAAAACAAAAATTGGGATTTTAAAGTGACCATTAAATAAATAAAAAATGAAGCACTAATGCTTTTTTCTTCTGCATTTAGAAGATGTGAACTGCTGCCATAATCCTCAATGAAAGGAGTATTGCATTCTAAAATAATAAACCATGGTTTGCTCTATTTTTGCTCAAGTTCTCAAATACAGACACATAAATTTGAGCAATCTGCGAGTTAGAAAATGTACTCACAAAGAAGACACTAATGTCACCATGCTGCTTATGACTGGTCCAATAAACAAATTTTCACAGAAATTAAAATTTGTTCATTAAATCATTTTTATACTGTTTAATTTGCTACTAATTTAGGCAAAAAGCTTATACATTTTAAGGTTGGACAACAGTGTTTGCAATAATATATTGCATATATCTCAACTTCTTACTTTATTTTCAAACTGACACATGTATTAAGGAGCAAAGTAAAGCTTTTTATTCTAATCTCACATGCTCCCTCTGAAAGCAGAACGTTATGGTAGTTGGAGAATTTACCATGTTTCAGTTCTGGCCTCCATGGTCTGCAGAAAGAATTTCCAAATCTCAGCCAAGCTGCGAGCTGTCCTTGCCTTTTACCACTCTACAATATCTCACCTTCTACGCCAACTACACACTCTTTGCTCTACATCCTCACAAGAATTTCGGCCACATGCAACTGTTTTCAGAAATTCTCTTTAAAAAAAGCTCAGGAGTTTCTCAAGTGCTTCTCAGCCCCATGAAGAATCCAGGCTGGAGGAGAGACAAAAATATCTTTTATCTTTCCTAAAACTGCTGTTTTGGTAGATAGCAAAAATATAAATGAACAGATCTTTATCAAACCCCGAAAAGCTGAAAATGGAAGAAATTAAGATCTACTACTGGCCAAACGAAAAACCATGAGAGGAAGAGCAAGGAATTGCACTCTGAAAACTCTAAGAAATAAGACTTTTAAAACTGAAAAAAAAAATCACAAGTAGCCAATAAGGCTTAGAATCAAAGTCAACTGACATCAGTGATATCTGCATTTACTTCAGCAGGCTTTCAATACAGCTGTAATTGCTTTAATTGAGTCTTGAAAGATAACTCCTGATCATATCATACACATTATAATAACAGATATCTGAAAACTGAGACTGTTAATCACAAAAGGTCTTTTTTCCTTACTCATTTACCATCACTGTTGTTTGAATTAATTAATTTTTTGTAAATACTTATCCAAGTATGCATTTTTTTCATCAGCAGCTTCTAAAGTTAAAGTTTTCCATTGTTCAACTCTCTTTTTGGATTTGTTTACTTGAGGTGAGGAACAGCTTGCCCTTTAAAGAAAAGTCACAATCTGTCCTACCATTTCTTTCCAGTGCAATTAGTTTTACATTTTAACAGTGAAGGATTAGTAATCATTTTTTCCACAGATGAGCACATTTTCAGCATAATGTCAAAATATGAAACATTTAAAACTTTGTTTACTAAACTTCAGCAATTTTAAAGCAATAAACATTATATGCAAATGTTTACATTTTATTGTAAAAATGGCTATAATGTGGTGATTTTATTAACCTAATGTTTTCATAGTTCTTGTCTATCCCTTCCAACAAGTACCTAAATTATTGCACAGATTTAACAGTGAACTTTGTCTGCTGAAGCTTCTTAACAATACAGAATACACAAATTTCCACAACAACTTTGCAATTGTACCAGTTTCTAGATCTTTTTACTAGTTTCAAAAATATTGTGTTTAATTACCAACGTTGTCTGTTAAACTTGATAATAACTTCATTAGCATAGCTTCTAGGTGTTGCATTCACACATTTATAATAAAGAACTGTTCACAGAAAATGTGTCCAGCTCAAACTACAGTTCTTAATTGCTAAAGTAGATCCAAATTAGCATTCACAGGCTGTATTTCCCTAACAACAGGCTTTCAAGCTGAAAATAATTTGTAATTCAAAAAGGATTTTGGTCAATAGATTCTGAGCATACAAAACATGTTTGGCACTTAAAAATTCCAAGACCTGTTGAAAACTTAACTTATGAGTTTACATTTTCTTGTTTCCTGTTATTTTTCTCTTAAACATTATAAAATGGTTGCATGATTTGATAAAAGTTGGAACTATTCCCAGACGTTCAATTTAGACTAGGTTTATTGATAGTATCTGATGAAATCTTAATCTATATTTACAACAGTTCCTTACTTTGACTCCAAATGATGTAACGTCATTATAGTTTAATAAACAGGAAAAGATGTTGAGAAAAATAATTTTATGTAAATTTGAAACACACCAGCCTCTTCTTCAAAATGTTTGCCTGTACATATGCACAGATTATAAGTATAGCTTCTGCAGTATGTTTACTCCAACAACAGATGTAGGAGAAAAATCAGGTTGATAGATTGATTAATTATATAGTTAAGTTGTGTCTAGTACTGAATGTGCATAAATTACATGCAATTACATTTTTATGAGGATTTATGGTACATAGCAAGCAATGAGATTTTTAAAAACTTAACAGTAATTTCCTATTACAAAAACAGAAAAGCTCATACACAACAGTTTATATTTTCCCACGTTTGGTTGTCTTTGAAAGTCTAAAATATGTAGACATGATCTGATGGAAGCAATATGTGGTATTAGTACTTCTGTACTGCACCACACTTGTATAAAAGTGCTGAAGAAGCTCCTGATATAGTTCTCAAAGAATTTAAAATGTGATTTCCCACTAAGTCTGTTTATGATTTGGGCAATAGATGACTTCCTTTTATTTGCACTGAAGAAGAAGAAGAGTGAAACAATAGACCTGTCAGGTTACTATGACAGAAGAGATGTCCACCAGTTTGGTCTTCACCTGAAGTCCTCTCTCCCTCCCCCTTTCCTGTCAAGCCTGCCCCTCTAGCTTGATGCCCTCACCCAGCATTCCTGCACACCCATCAGCTTCTCCAACTGTACCTGGCTGGTTGGAAGAGCTTGGTAACAAGATTTGTGGGGTGCAGGGAATCTGACATTACATGGCAAGAGAACCATGCTGCAAGAAGGAAGCATATGCCTAGATACAGACCTGCTTGTGTGTGTCTACAAAGAGACTCTGTGTTCTCAGGGAAGAGCGCTGACTCTACATGGGGAACAATAATCCAGAAGACTCTGCTGTTCTGTGCCATTCCCAGATGAAATATTTTGCTCTGAAGGGCAGAACTGCTTCAAATAATTTCTCAATCACATTGAAACAGATTCAAGTATTATCTCAGCCATGAGAACAAATCAATGCAATGTCCTAGTCTGGGATTTAGGACTCAAGAAGAATTTCTCTCTGAAATCTCGAGGCTGTAACTACACTTTGTCACTGCTACAGTATTTTCTGCGCATCACAAGGCATACAAGTTTCATCTGTATTTTTATTTCGTACTTGTCATATTGCATATTTTTGTTAGGCAGGCAAACTGCTGTTGCGTTAATTCTGTTTGTTGAGTGAAAAAACATGGAAAACCATGTAAAGAAATTTTTAAGTCAATTTTAGTAAAAATACTCTGAGACCGAAACAATATATTAATTTCACTTCTTATTTTCTGAGTCACACAATATGCTTTGCATATTGTCATAATTTTAGGACACATGCCACCTAGGAAAAAGCAAAATCCACAGATCAAAGACTTGGCAGACAACTTTGTAGATTATTTCATTATGTAACCACCCTTCTATGCTAACTCCAAAAGCAAAAGAGCTGCTACAGATGGTTTCTGATGTCAATTCTTTCCTCATCGTAATTGTAAGACACATTAGGACGACTGACAGCTTAAATAATATCCAGCCAGGCGAGATCTGTTTTCCTTTAAATAAAATTAGAAGCATGATCATTATGGGCTTATCCAAATGCTTCCTTCATCCCCTCACCTTGCATATTCAAAAAAGTTAGCTATGATTTTTTCCCACACTCAGCTGACATACAGGATGCTTCAGTATTAAATTATTCAATCAGAACTCGAAATTAGATTTGTCTCAGACTCATTCTGTACCTCCTTAGTCTCTTACATGTGATTTAAATATGAAAATGAAAGCCAGTTTTTTTACTGAAGCTAAAAAAAATACAAGAGAACAACATAAAAGAAAGTAAAAGTTTTAGTTTCACGGAGAAGAGAAGAAAAGCATTTGATTTCCTATGAATTAGATTATTGTATCTTTTACATTCTGGGCCACAATATAGGAAATAAACACTATACTTTCATAACAGTTCACATCTCCATCATCAAACTTCAACCATCATTACTAAAAAGACTGAGATGATTTATACAGCAGCATGTGACAGTTTCAGTCAGGATAGCAAGGAGTCATATAGATGTGCAAGTAGGAAAAATAGGCCACCAATCCACTAGTCATTTTCTTGCTCCATTACGCCAACTGTTACCAAAAGACATTACACCCATAAACTGCAAGAAGTTCACTGTTTATTGTTAGCCATGCAAGAGTTTACTACAATCAACACAGTAATGTTCACAACAGACCAGTGTATATTTTAAATTGAAATTAACTTACTAAGTATTATTAAGAGGACATTAATTTAAAACAGTCTATTAGAGCAGTTGCTGATACATAAGAAGAATCAAGCTCTTTATCTATCTACCTGTAGTGCTGGAAATAGAAAAACAAAGTACGGCAGAACTATTTCATTCCTGTCGGTTTATCATGGTGTCAGTTATCATCCAAAAGAAGTGAAAAAACTCAGAATTAATCCAAAATGTAAATCTTGCCAAAAGGAACATATCTTACATTATGACACACTTATTAGTCCATAAATATGCCAGTAAAGCTTCCACTTTGGGAAAGCCATTTATACTAATATAGTGTAATCCTTTTCCTACTTAGTACAATAAAATGTAAACAAAGCTATAATTAGAAGAAACTACGAAAAGGGCTCATGATTTTCTTGGTAGAGAGCATAATGAGTCCTTTTCATTGTTGTGTTATTTGCTACTCTTTCTCTCTCTCTTGTACTATACCAGATGCCATGAAAAATGACTATGGAATTCAGTGGTATTATCCAAGGAGACACTAGTGACCAGCACCCTACATGCCTGCATGTCTAGCCTAAAAATAACTTTCCTGTCTTATTCTTACTTAGGAAGCAATATAAAACCAGGACTAACATTTGACAAGAAATCAAGCCTCCCTTCCACCATAGTTGCCCTTGGCTGCTATTCTGTTAATGTGTTGTGTAGTTATATTTCTTTTCCTGTCTCTCATTGCTGATTTACAGAAATTCATAACAGACTTGAGCTGGTCCAGACTCCTGACAAAGACATTGGACACTACAAGCCTCCTGTGTTCACTGAAATACTTCATTCTACAAAGATAACTGCAGGATACCAATATTAATTTAATTCCAAACACCATCACAGCTTCCTCCTCATGACAAATTTCAATTCTTAGATAAATCCAAGTATGTGATGTCAAATATATGTAATGGAATTACACTTCACTACAACAGCAGACCCAGTGGTATCTATGTATTTGATTAAACCTAGTGATATCCATGTATTTCCAATGAAGTCCACGGGAGGTATATATTATTCCATTTTACAGATCCAAGGAAGTTATAGAATACAGAGAGCACAGAACTTGCCGAGACAACCTAAGTTTATCAGCAATAAGAACGTGCATTTCTCAACTGCAGATAAATCAAAAGAACCTTACCCCTACCTGAGTTGCAGTCATCTATAAGCAACTCACCATTTAAAAATAACTTCTATCCCTGGGTGACTGTAGGGGTTTGAGTTCTT
>VWPU01000623.1:0-43456 GCA_013398955.1 Callaeas wilsoni
AAGAACCCAAACCCCTACAGGGAATGAAGCTAAGAATTAGGAACTCATTCTGCCACTCATTAAATCAGTCCTAAAAGGATTTCAGCACCTGTGCAACAGAGAAAAGGAGGGAGAGGGGCAGAGGTTGGAATCAGAGTATCTGATAAACCACAGCAATGACATGTGTTATCTCTGCTTTCCAGCTTGGTGCTCAGTGTCAACAGTGACCATAGCAGAAAAATTCTGGTCATAAAGATGAGCTCTCATATGGGGAAACTGAAAGATGCAGCAGAACACTGGCTACTTTGGTCATTTCTGACTGCATGATTTGGGAATGGGAGTGTTTAGGCCCACAGGCTCGACTTCTCAACACAGCTGGAAATCAATCCGAAATAATTTGTGTAGAAAGGTTAAATGCTGAGGGGGAAAAAATCTCATGTTTTCTAAAACAGACATCCCCTTTGGATTCAGAGTTATTTCTCTCAATTTTGAAATATTCAGCCTTTGCACTAAAGGCTTTGTCTATCATGGTGGAATACTCTAGGGAGTATCTGAGAGGACGAAGTATCTTAGTTCAGGAATTTGATATATTTAATCCCAGGGGAGGTTTTATTGTATTTAGTGAGTTGGGATCAAAAGCAATAAAAAGAAGTTTTCACTGTTATTGGTTTGCTTTCGGGCACCTGTTTCAAACCCTTCTGAAATCCTTACTGGTATGATAAGAATGGCAGCTCAGTCTTCCAAGCTGGCACCAACCTCTAGATGTCCTTTCCAACAGAGGAAAATAGAAAATAGAAATTAATTTGTTTAAATAACCTGTCATACTCCCACATAGCTAACAGGTAGGTGAATAATACTAGCTGCATAATAATGTGCAGATCTCCAAATCTTATGCTTAGAATTAACAGAACATGCAACAATTCAGGCTGAAGGGGATCTAATTACCAAGGGATGGGAAACTTAAATTACATTGGTATAGCCTAACACATTAAATTAAAATTCAGTGATTTCTAACAGCTGGAGTTGGGGGGCCCTTTAAAATCTCAAAGTCCTTAGACAAAAAAAAATAGAGAAGAAAAATGGTGACAACCTCCTTGCTGCAGTTCAGTGGCAAACAGGGTTTTAGCACTATAGTATCACACTGTAACTATTAAAAACACTTGAACATATCTGTCTCAAAGAGGGCAAAAGTTTATCTGCACGGCAAATTCGACAATGGTTGGTTTTGTTTAACTACAGCATCCACTTGGGGCATCTCGCGCGTTATCAAACATTGATTCCCTTCACCCTTTGCCTTCAGTACACCATGAAAATGAGCCTTGCCAAGTCTTCAAATGCTTCTTAGACAGACTCGATACTAGTTGATTTTAAGAAACAAGACATTCATACTTTTTAAAGAATACATGATGTATTAGACAGGCTACCTATGTCACCAGGAGGGTTTATTTTTCAGTTTTAAGAGTAAATAAAGCACAACATCTCTATAGAAATTAATACCTTTAGTTTTTCTATGCAATTAAATACATGTCAGGATTTCCAAAGAGGCCAAAATTCAGCATCTGGAATAACTTTCAGGCAGATAGATTAATTACATTTCTAGAAATGCCAAAATATTAGAAAAATATATTAAACAATTCACTCAGGTGATGGTGAAAGTTCAACTGAAATACTTTCTTAGATCTCCTTTTACTGTAACTCAGACTGATAACTGCAAGCTTGCAATATGTAGAGGAAAAAATATCTCCATAGATAAGGGCTATGTCAGATCACCACCAGTTGCTCAGTAGGCACGTTGTTTTCCTGCTACAGTTTAAACAGAAGTCAAAACAGTAGAGCAAAAACTTCACTGACACTTTGCCAAAAACCTTACAATTTAATTATTTTTGTGGGACCAGTTCTGCATGTCCTCAGTCTGAATGTGTTACAGTTAGTAGCTCTCAACACAAAGCAGCTGACCCTTTCTAAGAGGTTTATGGGTTTACAAGAGATTCACCAGCCAAGATTGTAATTCTGTCTCAAGATGCCTTTCTTGGGTTTTCCAGAGCATCTGCTTCATTTTAATCACTTTTGAACCTCCACCAGTTCTGACTGACAATAAAATCATGTTAAGCTCTGGTTGTAGGAATCTTCTTGGCAAACCTTGTATGTTGGGAACAGCTGAGATTTTAGATACAAGAAGAATATTGAGATATAGATGGAAACAGTATGAATTTATGATTCTCATTAAAATCATACATACAGTGAAAATAAAAAATCTTGTTTTCACTGATAGTCAAGTGAAGAACAACAAAGGTCTAAAAGTTAAGGGTGAAATGGGAAACAGCTATGACAAAGAACACAAATTATGTAGTCAAACACAGACAGTCCGTAAATTCAACTGTATTCACTAGAAAACTAAAATGAGTATCACATGCATTTCATTATAATATCATTTGTTAGACATAGTCTCAACAATCAAGGCTAAAAAAAAGAGGAAAAAATGGTGTACGTATATAAAAAACCTTTTGATTTTAAGATCTGAGCTTTCCTGTAGATTGGTATCTCTCTTTACACATTGCCTAAATAGCTGGGGTTTTTTCTTGTTGTTTTGTTTGGTTGGTTTTGTTTGGTTTTGTGTTTTGTTTTGTTTTGTTTTGAGTTTGTTTTTCTGGTTTGTTTTGTGCTTGTTTTTGGTTTGGGGTATGTTTTTTCATTTGTTTGTTCCTTGTGTTGTTTTGTTTTGTTTTTTGTTTAATTTTTTTTTTATTTGTTTGTTTTTGTTTTAGTTTTTGATCGACTAATTAGACGGGCAAATATTATAAGGAAAAAACCCTAAATAATTTTATAAAATTTTTCCCTCTTCATGCACTTCCTGCTGTCACTTTTCTTCATATCAGTGCTTAGTTCTGGATCTGTGACTAAAACAATGTACACAACACACCACTGGATGTAGTGAATAAACTCCTCTTTTTGCTTTGCTTGTGTGTGCAGCTTTTGCTCCACCTATGAAACTGATGTTATCCTGATCCATGATTCTTGTTGCCATCGTTCTGTGTTTTCCATTCCACGGCATAGGAGAGTAAGCAAGTGGTTGTGGTGGTGCCTGGCTGGATGCTGGCTGGGGACACAGCACACAACTAAACATTTCTACAAAATGTGCTTTAAAACATCAGCGGCCTCTGAAAACAAAACAAAACAAAACAAAAAAACCCTACAAAAAAGAATGGAGGCAAAATAACCAGCCTTAGCAATGACAGAAATAAGGGGCCTTGCCTTAGGAACTAAAGCAGTTGTACAGAGTTTGCTGCAACCTAGAAAACTTCTTGTCATTTCCCCTGGGGACTTGCTTGTCTCTTTTTCACTGTGTAACTTTAGATACTAAGTTAACACTGGACATATAATAATTACAAATAAAACATACAAGATTGCTGAATGTTCCCATAAGTGAGTAAGAAACTAGCTAAATGATGACGTGTAGGCAAACTTAGTAATGTCATGCAGGAAAGCAGAAGTCGTCACGGCTAAGTCTTATATATAATGCTTCTATTAAATGGCTTTAGCTCAGAGAGTAGACTTGCTATGATGAAAATGGATGATCACATGAAGCTGGGAGACATCAATATAAAGGAGGAACAGAACATTATCCACGAAAAATTAGGTGGCTTTGAGGTCTGTAATTGAAATGGAATGAAGTATAATAGAACAAGGGCAAGGGGCCATTAACATGAATCCATGATACAGAATGAGAGTACATCAGCTAAAAATGATAAAAAGGCCTGGCTGTATTTATTGATCACAGGCTGACTATAAATCACTGGCATGATGCTGCTCTGAAAAAGGCAAATGCAATTTTAAGATGCATTGGGAGAAGTGTTTTTATAGAAGCAGACAGTTATTAAAACCTTTTTACAAAATCCCTTGTGTGGGAGACTCTTCATTTGAAACATGTCATCTGATGCCAATTATCCATATTCAAAAAAATATTAATTAAATGAACTCATACCAGAAAACATGTGGAAGGAAGTTCCAACAATGACTAGAAAAACAAATTGCCCATGTTATAAAAGAAGTGATGAGAAGAAAACTGGCTTGGTTAGCCCAGCAAAACAAGTTGGGAAATGTAGCATGGTTATTCTTTAGAAGTACATGGTTAGAAAATATCAATGAAAGGAAAGGAAGTAGGGGAAAAATACTGACATAAGGACAGAAGTTTATAAAGTGGGAATGAGTAACATGGGGCTGAAAGCTTGAAAACAATTGCTAATGAAAGCTGTGAAAAAGCCTTTCTCGTGGACAGCAGAAAGCCAGCAAAACCAGTCTTCTAATGTGAACTGCAAAAACATGTAGATCATATTTTTGTGTATTTCTCTGTGACAGCAAGAGGTTCTTTTGACAGTCACTTATGTTTTCTACACTCGTTCTTCTAAGTAGTGCTTGGCTCCCACTTCTGGTTGGTCTACTAGGCCATGTCAGGATCTGTAATGTTATTATTCCCAATCTGAATCTATAGCATTTTATAGGAACATAGGATTTGTTCCCATCCCTAATATTTTCATAGAAAAGAACTAATTTATTTTCTTATCTGCATTTCACCATCAAATCTTACTATAGTTGTAAGAAATGCAACACAAAAGAAAGGGTGACTTTTACAATAAGTCTCTATAATAATCTGTCTATTTCTACTAACTAAACTTGGCAGCATGCTTTTTTGAAGAAAGGAGAGGACAAAGAAAGGGCAATTAGTATCAGAAATCATTTGATGCAAGCCATTATTAAGTGAAAATAACCACAATCTATTGAAAGACGTTTTGCTAAGACCTAACCAGCACACCAATCCAGCCCTGCAGAAATACAAAGATCATTTGTCTAGTTATAGTTGCATGACAGATAAGTTGCACACGAGTTTTCTAACACATTCAAAAAAATCAGTAGAGCAAATTCCTCAGCTTGACTTTATTCATGTCGATCTGATTAAACATTCCTATCTCAGACAAAATATAGTCTGCATTTGACAGCTGGTGCAAAAGATGAGAGCCTGGAGCATGTAATTAAGGCTAGCACTAGGTATTTCTAGCTCCTATTATCAGTTTAGGAGACAGCTGTTAACACTAAGCAAATTTTTATTTAAAAGCAGCAAAGAGGAAAAGCAGGAAAAAAGCCCACACTATTGCACCTGAACATTTTCAAAATTCATCCCTACCCCTATACCCACCACCACCACCAACTACTACTCCACAAAAATAGAGTGGAATAGAAAATGTGGGTTTGCATCAACCAGGAGAAATACTGTGTACTTGCTCTAGACCACTCCATTTTCATCAGAGAACTTCAGTGCAGTCTTCCAAAACTATTAAATTTATAATCACTAGATACAACATAGCTGATACAGTAAAATCTTATAGTGGGCAACAAATTACTTGAGCAGTAATTCAAGCAGTTTGCTACAAAGTATGCATTAGATGTATTCTCAGTCCTCATTAATTCCAATTCAATAGGCTGGTGGTAAAAGTGACATAAAAATAATAAAGCATATAAAACATGGAGTCAAACTCTGATCCTTAATGCTGCTAAATTGCAAAGCAACATCATATGAAAAATTAATACAGAAATGCCTATGTTGTTTACTGGCTCTAAGAGGCATCAGAGCTTTACGGTTACACTAAATTTAAGATTAAAAAAACCCCATAAATTACAATCTTGATGGGTATCACCAATCCATGAGAAAGAAAAATGGTGCAAGAAGATGTCACTACAGGAGAAATAAGGGCTGCAGATCCCTTTTCCAACTTTCAGAAGAGCAATGTGTAAACTGTCTATTTCCTTAGAGTCCCACATAGATAATGGTTTATGGCATAGCAGAAGAACCAAAAAGAGTCACTGCCTACTACCTGACAATTAGATCTAAGCTCTCATGCTATTCAGAGATTTGAGGTAGGAAATATTGATTGTGTGGAATAAACGGTCCCAGTGGTCTCTGAACAGCTTGTATCACCATACATATCACCAATGCATCCCTTCAATTTGAAATACAACATGGCAATATTTACTCATTTTTAAATTAGAAAATAAATTTGATTTTCAGGATTTTGTGAGGGCTTGTTCTCAATAAATTTCCATTTTTAACGTGACAGCTGTAAAAGTACTTTTTTTTCCAAGCTTTGTAAAACACTACAGAAAATTAGAAAATGTATTTGATTCAGATTGTTGCTCCTGCAAACACTGTGATAAATTCACACTGAAAATCTTGCAGACAAAAAAGTACAATCTTTCCCTGACAAATTAAACCGAAGATTCAAATTAAGCAACAGAAGTGCCCTAGGCTTTGGTCAGCTGCTAGTTGCAAGCTAAAAACTGGGGATGCAAATGTATGTCAACTTGTTTCTGTAACTTTGAGGTTTTGGAGTAAAACAAGAGAAACAAATCGTGCGTCTACATTCTAACTGTTTTGTTCAGGAGTGTGTTTTTGCAGCCAATCTCCTTATCATCTTCCTTTCCCATGATGTAGCTTACACTGTGAAGCTCTCAGGGAGTGTGAACAGGATCTCAATCAAATTAAACAGCACTGGAAGTTTCACTCCTTGACTACACCTAATGCATCTCATTCTGTACCTTGAAGTGGTCCATAGGATCAGGTCAGAGCTAACCCAAAGCACAACTCCCAGAACCCCAGAATCCCAGAATTGTTAGGGTTGGAAGGGATCTCTGCAGATCATCCAGTCCAACCCCCACTGCCAAGGCAGGGTCATACAGGAACTCATCCAGGAGTGTTTTGAATGTCTCTGGAGAGGAAGACTCAATGACCTTCCTGGGCAGCCTGTTCCAGTGCTTTGCCACTATCAATGGAAAGAAGTTCTTCCTTGAACGTTGAGGTGGAACTTCCTGTGTTTTAGTTTTATGGCCATTGTCTTAGTTTATGGCCATTGCTCCTCCTCCTGTTGATGGACACCACTGAAAAAGAGTCCGGCACCATCATCTTGGCACCCGCCTTAAAGATATTTATCTGCATTAATGAAATCCTCTCGTAGTCTTTTCTTCTTTAGACTAAACCAGCCCAGCCCCTGATGGCTCCCCTTGTAGAGAGATGCTCTAAATCCTTGATCATCTTTGTTGCCTCTGCTAGACCCTCTACAGTAGAGTCTTGTCTCATGCGAAGGAGCCCAGAACTGGACGCAGCACTCCAGATGTGGCCCCACCAGGGCTGAGCAGAGGGGAAGGATCACCTCCCTCGATATTCTGACCACACTTTTCCCAATGCACACCAGGACACCATTGGCCCTCCTGGCCACAAGGGCACACTGCCAATTCAGCATCAACTTGTCACCCAGTCTTGTTGACTCCCAGGTCCTTCTCTGCAGAGCTGCTCTCTAGTAGGTCAGCCCTCAACCTGGGTTGGGGGTTATTCCTCGGCAGGTTCAGGACCCTACATTTGCCCTTGTTGAATATCATTAGTTTTCTCTCCACCCAATTCTTCAGTCCATCAAGATCCCACTGAGTGGCAGCACAGCTTTCAGTTGTATCAGCCTCTCCTCCCAGTTTTGTAACATCAGCAAACTTGCTGAGGGTACATTCTATCCCTTCATCCAGGTCATTGATAAGTTCAGTAAGACTGGACCCAGTATGATCCCTGGGGGACATCACTGACTACAGGCCTCCAGCTGATCACGACCCTCTGAGCTCTGCCACTCAACCAGTTCTTGATCCACTCCACTGACCATTCATCTGATCCACTTTTCCTGAGCTTACCTACATGGATGTTAGGGGAGACAGTGTCCAAAGCCTTAGGAAGCTGGGCCTTACTGTTATCTATTGAGGTAGATAACATCCACTGCTTTCCCCTGGTTGACCCATCCTGCCATGTGATCATAGAATGTTATCAGATTGTTGACACATGATTTCCCTTTGGTGAATCCATTCTGACTACTCCTGATGAACTCCTTTTCTTCTCCATGCTTGGTGATGACCTCCCGAATGACCCATTCCATCACCTTTCCAGAGATAGAGGTGGGCTAATAGTTTACTGAGTCCTTCTTCTTGCCCCTTTTGAAGATGGGAATGACATTGGCCTTCCTCCAGTCACATCACATCTCCCATATATACAAATGCTGTGTCCTGAGAGACTCCTGATTTTCTCTACAAATTTACTCCTGCTGGATACTTGCTAATGTAAAGATAGATAAAGTTAAATAGAATAAGACCAGGGAGAAACAAGACTGTAGGCTGTAAAACATCACACACTGAAGTGATGCAGAATTGGAAATATTTGTGATAGAGAATTTATGAAGACTCAGTGGATTTGTGCTTACTTCCAATAACTCTCTTAGAATTAGAGGGAGTACAATTATAATATACAAAAACACTCAAAACTTTGCCATTCATAAAAACAGCTATTTGGCACAAACTCTGAAGGAGAAGTGGTCCAAACCTTAGTGGAGTTTATTTCAATACAGAAGTCACATGTACAGCATGACTGATCAAATTATACCCTTGACCGATGTTTTTTAAAATATGCCTGAAATTACAAAAATCTTCAAGGCCTAATCTGTATTTTTATTGTAGTTAACTGTTTCAAAACCACACCTGATCAATATTTTCACTTAATTAAAAAAAAATAAAATAAAGCGAGAACTATGTTTTACACCTCAACAGCAGCCTAAATGCCTTTCAACTATTCTACAGTTCAGTATGAAAGAAGCATAAGTGAATATGAAGCACATGCTAAAACTGCAATTGAGAAATTACATTGAACAGGAATGTTTAACCACATTTCCTAAGCAAAGGAAATTAGATCGTTTAACTGGTTTTTTGAGGGCTGGGAAAATAGCAAATGAACAAACAAACAAAACACCAGAAAGCCTACAAACACACAATTTTTAATAAAAGAAATTAATTTCAAATCTGTATAGGTTCTTATAGAACAGGGAGAATCTGATAGATTTATCATCCATTGTTTCCTATATTAAATCTTTACAAACAACTAACCTTCCATATGAGTTTCAGACTTAACTTTGTGCTTAAAACATGAATTTATTATGCAGGACTCCACTTTCAGCAGTGAAAGACAAGCAGCTCAGAGAGAGGAAACAATGTCTTGACAAAAAGGCCAATGATGAGATGTATTTAAGAAAACTTGTCACTCTCTTATCTACATTTATACTTGGATATCAAAACTCAAATTTCTGACTGTTCCCTCGAATTCTTGTCATATTCAACTCAAAATCATTCAGAGAGAAGAGATGGCAAAACTGATTCCTTTTAGCTATGTTTATAGTATGTCACTTAGTCATCACACCTCTCCAGAAGGGCACTGCAAAAGCACAGAACTCACCCTCTTTTGAAGAACCTCTGATGAGTAAAGATTTTATTTTAAATGCAGCTTCAACAATCATTTAAGGTGTGAAAGAATTTTACTGGAGTAAAAAGAGTCTGAAATTCAATAAGAAAAAGTGCTCTCTTAGGTCACTAGATGTTTCATGCAGCTATTGTTCTCACTGCCATGTAATCCTGCATATCAGAGTGTTGACAGAAAAAGAAAAGAAAATATCGCTAGAATATGAGGACATACTTCTCGAAGTCTATTACACAAAGATGACAGTCAGAGTGCCTAAATATGCAGCCTTTTTTTACAGTTCCTTTTTAGAGTATACCTGAGGTTTGTTTGTCTGTCACTCAAGTTGTAACTAATTTGTAGTTGTTGACTGCTGCACAGATGCAAAAGAGATCATCTTGAAGTTCCTTTTTCTTCCCATCATTCTCACTTTGCATTTTCTGCTACTTCAGTTGCATTGTCTTATACCATCCAGCGAAACCAAATCTCAATGCGATAATATGATAAATTACTCAGGTAAAACTCTCTTTGCACTTTTTTTTCTGCTATAATCATGAAAATGGAGGGAAAACACAAACACCCAGGGCTATTACTCTATTCAAATCAAAATCCTTATTATGCAAACACATCCCTTAGCAAAGCACAGCACAAACAATTCAAAGACAGGGATCCTCCAAAGAGGAAATAAAAAAGGATTCTGATGAATTTAAAAATCCAGAGTTGTTTATTCAAAATAGCTTGGTCATTTTGCATTCTGCTCCATGTTCTAAAGCTGATATTAAGCATATATTGTAAATGGACTTGAAGACATATTTATAGCAGCTTGCTAAGGAAACAGATGTAAATCTGACAAAAATCAAGGGAGGGAAGAATGGGCCTAGAGAGGGGTAGAATAACCTGCTATGGAAAGTTACAGAAAATATCCAATCTATCAAACTATCAGCAGGGAGGCTGTCAGCATCGTGAAAAATGAAAAGAAAAAATTTCAATGCTTAAGACTTCTGAATAGCTTTTGAATGCTTCTACAGTATTTTTTAGGCTTAAATAGAATGGGAACAGATAAATCACCTCATGTTTCATGCTGTTGCTCATATGTGGGCTAGAAAAGCATGACCCAGGGCCAAGACTTGCAGACTTTGTCATCCCTCCATATTGCTGGGCTTTCAGGTGCTCCTCAGGACCTTTTGTTCAATTCACACTGAGACTAACTAGCACTACCACAGAGAAAGAATCTTGTTTGCGGGTAATTGTGATACTTCTGAGGACAAACAAGACCAAATTAAGGCAGGACGATTATGCTGTATAGGTCCCTGCTTTCCTAGATCTGTTTACTGTGTCCTCTGGCACTCATCAGACTTCCAGAGCAATCTCATGGGTAGTCAACCAATAAGACACGTGCAGCAGTTATCTAACATAAGTAGCTACTTGGTAGTTTACTGGGATTTAGTTATTTGGCCAGCCATTTGCCTCCAATGTACTAGGAGACAATTGGAGCTACTGTTCCAAAGAAAAAATACTAGAAAGATGGCTGAAATGTTATTTTCTGCCCATATAGTACTTCTGGATAGTAAAGATGACCTGGTTGTTTACCTTAAGAAAAGTGCAACAGCTTTTGTTACAACACACAGCGAAGTATGTATAAAACTCAGCTCTGGGCTGTACTTCCGGATTCCTCTTCCTGCTTTCCTTGGCAGTTCAAAGGAAGTAGAGTTGTCAGGTAACTTGCTGTCCAGTGGGTACATGCTGTAAGGGCAAGCAGGGACCACAGGGGACTGACCATGTGCAAAGATGCACTTGGGTCTCTACATTTCCTTAGTTGAGGGTAGAGAATTATGTTAGATTTTGCATATGGCTACACACAGCTAAAACTACCGTCTCAAATCCAAGAAAAATATCAGTATTATTTTGGGTGCCTAGAAAAATGCTGGCAACATGATCCTGGGCTGACTCTGAGAATGCAACTAGTGGAAGGACTTCCCAGGGAATAGTAATAGAATTATAGAATAGTATCATAGAATAGTTTGGGTTGGAAGGAATTTTTAAAAGTCATCTGCTACGACCACCTGGAATGAACACATCCAGTGATGGGACATCTACCACCTCTCTGGGCAGCCTGTTCCAGTGTCTCAATACTCTCATCATAAAAATTTCTTCCTTTTATCTATTTTGAAGCTACCCTTTTATAGTTCAAAACCATTATGCCTTGCCCTTATTGCTACAGACTTTGCTAAAAAGTTTGTTCCCATCTTTCTTATAAGCCCCCTTTAAGTACTGAAAAGCTGCAATAAGGTCTCCCCAGTCTTTTCCTCTCCAAAACAAACAACCTCAACCCTTTCAACCTTTCCTCACAGGAGAGGTGTTCCAGCCCTCTGATTACTTTTGTGTCCCTCCTCTGGACCCAATCCAAGAGATCCATGTCTAGCATTTTAAGGTAAAGCACAAATCTGAATTGCCAGAAAAAAGAAACATAGGAACGACATATTAACGCTGTAAAGGACAAATTCACCTGAGAAGGAAGGTGTGGAACTATGCAGTCATCACCTCCTCCTGCTGTGCAAGGGGACACCTCTGCAGTGCCACAGTCAGTACGGAACATCATTACGGCACAATTAACACCAAAAGTAAATGATGAATTTGCGACTTATTATTTTGCTTATGAAAAATGTCAAGTCGTGGTCTTATTAGTCTTGATGTAAAATTATAATAATATCATTGATTGAAGTAGAATTTGCTGGATTAAAACCAGCGTAAGAGTATAATTTGTATCGTGTTGATCAGTTGATTGCGCCTCGTGTAATTACCTACTGAGCTGCAGTTATCAACTTCTTGAGTGTTCAGATGCATTCCATGAAGAATCTGATTATGAAGTACTGTTTCAAAACTGCTGCAATGGTATCTACGGATCAGTCTGTGATTTACTCTTAGGAAAAATGATGCAATTTTACTGTTCTCCTTTACATAAAACTAATAATAAGTTTGTTGGCAATCAGTTTATGCTGTTGAACTATGAACATCAGAACAAAACACAGGCTGAAATTGCTACACGCCTGGAATAGAGGTACACTAGCTAAACTAGACCATCGCATATTCAGCCTTGGAATTCAAAGCACTATTAAGCAATCAGGTAAGAGAAAATACATTTTTATAACCTATTTCAATTTTCTCACTGAAAGTTATTATTTTAGAAGCTCACTGTTCCTCCAACAGTGATAGCACAGCTTGCCTGGTAGATAAAGCTGGAGATGTAAGTTAACAAATATTTTCTGCAGATAGAAATCTAAACAGATAACAACTAGGTTCCACATCAGCAGAAAATGTTTTATTTCCATTTTTATTTGCTTTCATCATCAGTTCCTGTAACCTATATGATACTTATATGACTTTTTAGTAAAAATGGTATAACAACACAACAGACTCTCCCTCAACATTAAATAGTAACAATAATATTAATATTAAAATGATGAAATAATCTGATTTGTAAAAATTACCATTCTTCTCAAACTTTGAATAAATGGCAGAAATTTAAGACTGAGGGTAAAAAATACAAGAGAACTCTGTACTGTTGACAAAGTTACAAAAAATGTCAAGGAAAGGGAGCACAAAATTCTATTTGTCCACAAGTCAATTTAAGATGATATTAAGCATCTATGCACAAAGTGAGATAAAGAGTTTGAAAGAAATTGTACAAAAAGAAGATAAAGAAATATATCGTGTGTATAGTCTATTTAAATTGAGATTGTTTTTCCCTTAAAGAAAGCATGCACAAAGTTCAAGAGAATCAGGATTTTTTAGATGAAATGTATTGTAATTTACAATGGCCATTGTTAAGAGAATTATTATTTGTCTAGAAAGATGGTAGACTTTAATTACATAATGCCTGTAACACAGTGTTAGGATGTTTAAGATGCACCCTGATGTATACCTGAAAAACAAGATGACTTGCAAGGCACACAAGCAACACTAGGCACCCCATGCAAATCACCTAGAGAGAAATGCATATTCCAGTGCTCATTCCAGTACTTAATTGCAATACCTTTGAAAACAAATCAATTGCTTTCATTATAAAAATAAGGGGAACATATTTTTGGGTGAAAAAAAAAAAAATCAAGTTGGATTCAAGCAATTTCTAAGTCTAATATGCTAAACAACACTTTATACAGTATCACCGGTGGTCAATCACAGCAATCTGATGAATCCAGTAGGAGAACTTTAAACCACTGTTCAAAGCACACTAAAGGTAACATGCCTAGATGCCAAATGCAGTTGACCAGATACACACCAGTATCATCTGTGGTTTTGGCAGGAGAATTGCTGAAGACCTACCTGTCACTAAGGCACATCTTTGGGAGATGCAACAATGAGTAACATTAGGAATTCTGAAAAGACTCTATGATCACACATAAAGATTTCATTCAGAATATTGCCCCAGCCTGAGTGTCATATGAGAACAGCCAGAGCTGAAGTTTCAGCGGAGAAATAAAGCAATAATTTTTTTCATTTCTAAGTTGACATTCAAACTAGTCACACATATATTCATATACTATTTCATTCATCACAGATGAGGGAAAAGTTAGAGGAATAAATGATAAGGGATGGAAATTTTTCCATCATCTTCAATAAAACAACAGCTTGCTCCATCTAAAACAGTACTTGCTTTTACAGTTACATTTTGAATACAGGTTTACATTTACAAAGTCAAATGAAAGCAAATTTAAAGTTGTACAGTCAAACTCATAAGAATTTAAACTCGATTGTTAGGGTACTCTACTCAACCATAAATTCACTTCACTTGTGTATATAAATTATGCAATTTCTAATTGACTCCCTTTTCCCTCCCAGAACCCCTGTAACATTGATATGTGCAATAAATGAAAAGTTATTAATGATGAGGTTGTCAATATTTGCTGAAAACTGTTAAAACTTATGGCAAATCTGTTAAATCTGTTCATTTGTCTTGAACTTTCTAAGGCACTTCTCGACACAGAGGACTGCTTCACAAAACTTAATCAATCTTTGAAATGGCCAGCAAAATGAAAGATGATATCACTCCATTTTACAAATAGTTGACTGAGGCATAGACAGACTAAGGAAAAATATCCTATTAATTTTCACACCTAACTTGATAACTGTAGTGAATGATTTTTCAGAAGGGGATTGCTATATGGTACTTCATCCTTTCAAACTAGCATTCCCGTTGGCTTCAGTTAAAAGTGCTCAGCATTTCTGCCAGACATTTCTACAGAAATTTCGAGCTCTTACTCTGAAAAATGAAAATTGCATTTATTAACCATTTGTAAGAAGTGTGTCTTGAGTAACTACCTAGTGTGGCAAAGGAGTACAAAGGCAGTAAGAAAATCCTTAGGGCAAGAATTAGATCCAGTATCCACCATTCTGTCCGCTACATAATGACTTTCAAAAAAGACAGAAGTTCTCTGAGAGCCAACAGCTCTCTCTTACTTCTATCATAGAATGACTGTAGCTTCCCTTTGAGGAAGAGTTGTTTTTTATTGTTCAGAACAACAGAAGAAAACAAAATATGTGACCAACCGAAAATCTGCCTTAGGGTGACTATGTGGGAATACTCACGTTATGTATACAGCAGATTTATTGATTAGATGGCTTGCCAAATAGAAGTTTGGGCAAGTCGGAAAGAAGAAAATACAATGAACTTAAAGACCTTCCAAGTGTCCAGACTTTCACTGAAATACACAGAGTGACAGGGAATGACTGTATTTTGACAAATAAAAATCTAGCAAAGAGGATATAGCTATTTGCGTTATAAAATGTATTGAAAATATAGCAGAGGGATCAGATATAGCAGAAAATCAAATGCTGCCTACAATGGAGGTTTTCTGACAACAGAGGAACCATAAGTCTCTGAAGTTTCATGGACCATTCAGAGCTCAGAAAGAAAGTGAACTTCAGTGGATACAACCCTTCTGCACATTCACCACAATCCTACCCTTGCCTTCCTAATCCTAATTTATCTGAATACACCATGCAGGCTCCCTCAGCAGGCAATCTGCATGTCCTCTTCCACCTACTTTCCCAGTCAGCTGTCAAACAGCTGCCTTTATCTTTATTCCCAGCTACTTTATCTCTAGCTTTAGCCCCTGCTAATGGGGCTAAATTTCCCCATTTCTTCTTCACTTAAATAGTTGAGCCCTCTAAATTATCTTCTCTGCCAATCCATTTTCCTCCTACATCTATTCTGGATTTGCTGTCCTGGATGCTTCTCTTTTCTCTGCTAAACTCAAGTATCTGTCTGTCCCTTTTGCTTTTAGCCAAAAGCTTGCGGCTCTCTGTACACTTACATGCTGTGTCTGAGCGGTGTTGAAAGCACCTAAATGTTCTAGTACACTCAAGGAGAATCATATGGTCACAGAAGGAGTTACTATCACTCACCTTTGTTAATTTACTCTCCTTCTTCTTTATGTTTTAGTATTATTTTAGGATATTTTAAACTGAAGTAAATATCTTCCTCACTTGAATATTCCTATGAGGCACTGTACTTAGCTTCCTGTTCTCCAAGTATGTAGTTCATAACTTTTGTGTTTCTGTTAGATGAGAAGTTAGATGAGTTGATAATGATTTTACATTTGTGGCAAATACTTACTTTAGTCAATCCAGTTAAACTTAAGTAATTGCTCCTGTTTTTAAAGGCCCCCATTAATAACAGCTCCTAGCTAAAGAAGTTAAAGAAATACATAAGATGTACAAGAAACAATTAGTACATTGGCTCCTTTAAAAAACAGAGAAAAAAAAAGTCTTTCAAAAAGCACCTGACATTTCTAGTTTACATTAGTTCTTCCTATCTGTAATAACACAATTTGTAAGGAGTCTGCATCAAAGGATTACTGGAGCACATAACTAGAGGAAAAAATTAATTAGGTGTTTTGTTTTAATAAAATATGCTATTCAAAGAGTCTCCTATTTACCTGCTTAAACACCATTAAATAAAAGAAAAATGTCTGTCAAAAGGAAAGATAACAATAAATGAAAAAAGTGAGAAAGACGGTATGTTCTGAAAGAAAACAATGGCAAATTTCTAAGCACTGAAGACAGTTGCATCCAGCAGAGAACAGTCTTTCTTTTAATGTCAAAGAGTGGGACTAAAAGTACACTGCAATTCCTGAGTTCAAAAAAAACCAGCGTAAGCAACAAGATTGAGACAAAGTATTTAATACAGCTAGAAATAACAGGACTGAAACCCCTCACCACTATCAAATGAGCAAGTTTTACTCAAAAGAAAATGAAGAAAGCCCAGTATTATAAAATGAATTGAGAGGGGTTAAATAGAGAGTGAAATCTTGATTGTTGTGCAGACGAAAGAAATAGGATGCATCATCCTACAGTCTGCAGATACACTGTGTGGACCGTGCACAGCGAGAGACTTACTCAAGACTATTCACAAGCTGCTTACCTCCAGAAGCTATAAGGCAAATTAGGGACATTATGGGAATGCCATTTTCACCACACAAACAACGTGCACTTTAAACTTAGAGGGTGCCTGTAAATGAATTTCCTCTCAGGCTGGGAATGTCACTGTTCCACACTATCTGCTCCTCTCACTCCACCCCTGCCAGTATGAAGTACTCAGTAGCAGCCACAATTTGCATTCTGTGTTCTTTATCAGCACATCATCTTATATAATAGCAACACTGAAAAAGACAAGTAACCAACCAACCTTTTTTCAAAAAGTCAAGATGAAAAAATCCTCAATTCAGTCCTTCTCCTGCTCTAGCTTCTGTAGGGAGTAAAATTTATAGCAACAAGAGGATGAGAAAAATAACCTAAATAATATGGGCTTTCACTTGGCAAAGTGTGTACATTTACAGAAAGGAAAGTGTGCTTTAGTTCAGCGTTGTGCTAATATAGGAACTAGTGCCCCCATCAACATTTGGTGCACTTCTCTCACTAAAACTAAAGGCAAGCATGAGCAGAAATTGAAGGCAATGTATGGCCCTTCACACAGATTTACAATTTTCTACTCAGCTCGTCAGTAGTATACTTTGTTTTCAAAAGGAGATTGAAATAGGGAGAAATGTAATAAGGAACAAAGAAGAGAGAAATATCTGTAATATAGAATTTTTCGCCAATCTCAGTGGAGAATGAAAAAGACAAAAACACAGAAACAAAGAAAACATTCTGCAGCTAATTAAACTGGGGCAATTCTTTCCATGAAATTATCCTAATGATTTCCACATACAATTTATTGAGCAGGAAGCCCAAGTAGATGGATGGATATTTAAGAAAAGACGCATAGTGATCATTTGAAATGACAACCACATTTAACATTATCAAGAATTACCTGGAAAACCATTTGCCACAGTCATCTTTTTGCATCCAGCTGTCTAATGGCGCCTTTAATGAAAGAGACAAACATAACTTAACTAATTACTTAGAGATATTGAAATCTGTCATGTCAGTAACTTCTTAACACACATTTTCTTGGACCCTCAGCTTTTTTCTTATAAAGTGGAAAAAATTAGATTTAGGCAGCTTTCAAAGTTATGATATATGAGGTCATATTGTGACAAAGTATACCACTCAAGAATGAGAGCAATTTTAATTAAAAATCCATCTCATTTGGAAGAGCAACTTTCTATAATTAGAAATTGGAGATTCTGGGGAGCAAGATTTTGGTTAGTTGCATTAGAAGGCGTTAATCAAGACATTGATTAGTTTAAAACACAAAATGAATGTTCCTGGTTTTGTACCATCATTCTTCTCATTACAACATGAGGAACAGAGTTCATGTTTTTGTTTGTCCTTTCAAATATCCTTTATATGTGACTCCAAAAATCTTCTAGGGTTCTATGACTTCTTGTCAGTAGAGGAAAAGCCAATTCAACAAACACCTTTTGGCAATTTTACCTGGACCTTGCTCTTAGACATCAGATAACATATACTCATTGAATTGCAGCACGAGAGAATAGGTGAGGCTGGAAGGGACCTCTGGAGATACTCTGTTTGTTCAAAGCATGTTAAATTGGAACAAGTTACTCAGAGCTGTGTCCAGTCAGGTTTTGAAGATCTCCAAGGTTAGACTCCAAAACCTCCTTGAGCATCCTGTGTCAATGTTTGAGCCCACATAATGAAAATAGTTTTCCTTGTATTTAAACAGAATTCCCTGCATTTTAGTTTGCGCTTTCTTGGCCTTTCAGTGCATATCTCTGAGAACGTTCTGTCTCTGCCTGCTTTGTACCTTCCCGTCAGGAATTTGTACATCCTAACAAGATCCCCACTGCAGATTCAGGGTGAACTGTCTTGGCTCTCTCAGACTTCCCTCATCTGAAACACGCTCCAGTTCTTAATCACCTTAGCAGCCCTTTGCTGAACGTGCTCCATGACTGGGCAGTACTGGACACATCACTCCAGATGCAGTATTGTCCGTGCTGAGTAGAGAGGAAAGACCTGCACCTTTGCCCTGCCAGCAGTGCTCTTTCTACTGCATCCAGGGATACCATTTGCCTATTTTGCTGCAAGGACACATTGCTGTTCAGCTTGTCCACCAGGACTTACTAGGGTTTTGTGCAAAGCTGCTTTCCAGCTATTGATCCCCCAGCATGTACTGGTGCATGGGGTTAGTCTTCTGCAGGTGCAGGACTTGGAATTTCCCTTTGTTGAATGTCATTAAGTCCCTGCTGGATCATTTCTACATCCTGTCAACCACAAAAACCTGGCGTATCAGCCACGCCTCCCAATCTTGTCTTGCTGCATATGCACTGTGTCCCATCATCTAGGTCATTAATGAAGCTGTTAAACAGAATTGGACCCAATACAAACACCTGGGAAATATCAAGTAACACTCAAGGAATGTCACATGCTTTTGTATGTATAGATACTCTAGACAATTTACTTACAATATTCAGATGCACAAAAATACTCTAGTCACCAAAAAAGTTCTGGAACTTGTGCACACAATAATCCAGTAAGAATAATACTGAAGAGAAATGGGGAGGAACATCTTATCTAGTTTTTCTTAAAAAGCCTAAAAGCCTGGTTTATCACCATTATTAATACAAAGAAATAGGGACAAAAATATTATTTATTGACAATGATAGCTTATTTAGTTTCTGTTGTGCATATCAGTATGTATTGGTTCCAAAGGCATTACTGAGGACCTCTTTTTCTCTATTTAAAGAACAGCTTTTCAAGGATAAGTTTGCCGTTCTAGGTAACTTATTTCTGAATCAATCTGCCTCCTGGTCAGAGCTGTGCTAGGGAACAGGTATCTTTGCAATTGCCAACCTCAACTACATAGTAGCTACTGAAGTCTTCCTATGCATTTTTTCTTATATTTTCACATCTTATGAAACTACACTCATCTTTCAATCCAGTTTATTCACTACATACAATGAGTGTTCCCAAAATGCTGCAGAGATGTTTGTCCTTCAGCCAATTCTGTGACATTAGACCTTCACCCTTGACTCACAAACCAGGTTTCTGTATGTTCACAAGTGTGCATTGCAACTGGTTCAATTCAAAAGATCCAAGTACAGCCTATAAATCTAAACACATAAATTTTCCCAGGTAGTTATATAGCTTTACAGAAGCATGAACCCCCCCCTCAACACACATACGTTTCTATAATTGTTGGGTCATGTTACTGACTACATATTTTTTTTCTAGCTCAAGGGACTGGACATTTGTTATTTATAATCTTTTGGGAAAAACAAAATTTAGCCTTTCAATTTTCAAGAATACTCAGAAATTGTGTTCCATTACCAAAGACATCTTCTTTTGAAATTCTGAAGTGGGCATAAATGACAGCAATTATACATTTTATTTTACAATGCTAGCTTTATGCCTCACTATCTTCTTTCAGTAAAATTATGGGTTTTATTGTTTGAAAAATCTTTAAATGCTTTATGATTAATGCTGATTCTGAATACTAATGCATAGCTGAGAACAGCAAACAAAAACGATAGGTGAAAATTAGTAGTTTTCCTTCTCAGGTGTAGCAAGCTTTTATTATACTAGCAGATAAAAGGATTTAGGAAATTTACATTAAAATAAGACTACATACGCATCAAAACAGGTTGTAATGTTAGTTCAAATCATTTAGCTTTAACTACCCAATTTCTAAAATGTTACTTCTTAAGAAATTCTACTAGCAAAAAAAATATCAAGGACAACAATAAGAAAATACCTTTCTAAAAGTAGCAAGAATTAATACAGCTTTTTTTGGTATTTTCTTTTTGTTAGTGTTCAAATGCAACTCCACAAAAGCACTAGACCACAGTATATAAACTAATTTAATGATAAACATGTTTTTCACTGTGCCTCATTATATCACAGAAAATAGATTTTCCAACTTCCTTAGAATCCTTTTTCTTTATAAAATGAGGGGATCTTTCAGATCGCTGTCCTGAAATATGCTGAGCCCATGTAGTCTTCAATAAGACCAGGGAGTTCATCACCTTAGAGGAGGCTCTCAACTGGTTTCATACGATGTAATATTACTGATGTTCCTGACCTCATCTGTCAGTACTAACCACTGTCACCTTTCACACTCATTCTGAGAGCGAAAGATCTAGCCAAAAATTCATGAGTACTAACTACAGCACTAGTGTTTTAAATAACGTACATATGTCCAAAGCCAGCAGCCCATTTTCTAAGGTAAAGCTTGGGGCTCAGAGGTATTAATATGAAACAAGAAAATAATGGGAAAAAAAATTCTTTGCCTGGGAAGTGTAATGTGGGTTGGCACCATATGCATTTTCTGACCTGTAAAGAAGGTTAAAGTGAGAGTGACCAGCATGGTAATATACATCAGATCTTTCCCACATCTCAAAAAGACTATCATGCACCTTTTAAAAACCTCTTGACGTGAAGCAATGATACTAAAACCAAACCCTCCGTCTTAACCAGTATTTTTGTTCTAGCATATGAAGATAAATTGAGTCAGGAAGAAAAAAGAAAATAAATTTAAAAAGTGGGGAGAGGGAGGTGGGAAACCAAGGGAGGAGAGAGAGAGCTGAAAAGTTCACAAATCTGCATCTGCAGACAAAATCACTTTCTAAAACTGAAAGCAATAAATGGCTATTAATACCCTACTGAGAAGTAGCTAGAGAAGTACGTATTTATGCAGAATGGAAAGACTGATTTAGTGGTGGGCCAATGTCTTTTGTCAAACTTTCCCTGCATAAATTCTCAAGCAGAAATACAAGTTTTAAAACCAACTGAAATTAAAAAAAACTTTATAACATAGACCAACTTCTGGATTGAAGCAACATAGAACAAATACTAAAAGTTAACTAATTGAACACTTCCAGCTATGAAGAAGACAGACAGTGAAAAGAAATTAAAATTAAAGTTTTATATGACACCAATCAGATTCTCAAGTGTTTGTCAAAACAGGCCCCAAATACATGAGGAGTATCATCAATCTTAAATCTAAGCCTATCACTGCTGACAGCCTCATTTCTCTGTATTCACTACAGCCACTTGTAGAGAGTTGATCATTAAAATAAACAAAAAGAAAAGTTGAAGGGAACCATCAGTTTGGGAGTTTTTAAAGATGGGAGATTAAAGAACACAGAGGGATTGCCAAAATCTCAAAAGTATGGGTATGAAAATGAAGATTACAGACAACCAAAAGATGCCAAAATGAAGCTACTCTAAAAATTGTATAAAAGTAGAAAATTATGGATATCAGTGTTGCTTTCAATAAAATGAAACGGATTGAGCAAAGGATCAGATTTTAAGTGTAGTTAGAAGGAAGCTCAAAATTGAAATGAAAAGAACAAGTATTATATCGAGAAAACACATGGCATCCTATATAATAGGAAGTAAACCTATGAATTATTATTTATTTATTATTTATTCCCATTTTGAAATCATGGAATCAATTCACAAGCATCCATTAAGCACTGCTACAAAGAAGAAAAACAATACACATAAGGTAAATATCAATTAAAGCCAAAATTTTAAATCCAAATTAACCAAAACCAGCTTCAAGTCAATCACAGCTACCAGCCCTAAACACTGAAATGTACCAATCAGGTATCTCACAGCTGTGATTCTGATTAGGTGTTTTTCCCTGCCATCATTTTGGATACGCATTCTCAGTACTGAACTCAGCTTTGAGGAAAATCAATTGTTTCTGTCCTTCATCCTACTCTTCCTTTTCTCCTCAAAGTCACCCTACCAGACTGTAAACACTGCAGTGAGAATGTGGACAGGTAAGTATGTGTAATCGACTCTGACTCTGTGCAGTTGCAGAACGGGACCGAGGAACGTGAACTTTTTTTACCAGTGGCTTTAGCTTTGATTTTACTAATTTTTCACAACACCTGAACCATTGCTGTAATGGCAGGTTAACTACCCGTGCTTCTTTCTAAATGGAGCATTCAGTCACACAGCACACCAGTGTCTTCACATTTCAACAGTGTGTTTAAGATGTCAATCAAAGCTTCTAATCAACTCTCAAAACAAAGGAGACACATGGAGCAAGGGCTATTCATGTTATTACTCCTTCTGTTCCTATACATATTTCCCCTTACAAATTAACTGTGTGACCATTTTATCTCCGTTTGGTAACCTGAGGACAGCAGCTTGAGAAATGGACTTTTGTGTTCCTTGTGCCACCTTATAAAACACTGCTGTCTCTGACAGGGTCCTGCTACAAAATTTCCTCTCCAGCCTCAAAAACATTTTGCAAAGCTTAACATGTCCCAGAATAAGGAAAGACATAGGACACGGTGCACAATGCACAGCTCAGCACAGGGCTAAGTAGTATGCAATAAACCCTTGGAAATCCTAATACCTCAGCCAGGAAGTGACAACGGCAGTGCAATGTGGCTAAAGAGGTATCAATCAAGAGTTGCTTAACAAAGCAGGTTCTCTGAATCTTGGTTGAAATGGATTTCCCATCCCAAATAACTACACAGTAAGCACAACTCTTCTCAGCAGCTAACTGTATTTAAGTAAATAAGCCAGAAGATTTGTCCCATTTCTTACTATATCTGATAATGACTCATAAGGTAATTAAGAGAAAAATAAAGAGGTATGTTGTGGAGAAGAAGCAGTAGATAGCACTAACCACCTTTCATGTACAAGAGCAATAGAAGCGTCTTCTACACTGGGATGAAGCCACAGTTTGGAGTAAAAAGGAAAAATAGCTGTGTAAAGAGACGTATCACTAATTTATTACCACGAATAAAGATCAGTGAATGGCTATCACAAATTATTATTTATAATCATGCTGGCCAGATTTAAGTGGACTGAAATTTTGACTTTCTGAAACACAAAACTATGTGGAAAGGGAATAATGGACTTCACTGTATCATGGAAAAAAAGGAATAACCCAAATTAAAATCCCCTTTATGCAAAAAGTTGAGGGTTTTTTTTTTTCATGCATGTTCAACAAATTTTTTAAAACTTTCTTAGTAATTGTGAGTTTAAAAAAAAGAAGGAAAAGTAGACTGCCAAAAAGACACCCTGCTACCTTATGAACAACTTATTTCCAAAGATTTTAACAAGTGCAATAAACAAGTGAAATTACTTTTATTTTTTCTTAACAGCAGAAAAAACAAGTATTAGTGTAAAAATTTAGATATAAAAATCACTTTATTGATTAATTTTTTAACTCCTCAGTTTTATTAATCTTTTAACTCCCTAGCTATTATTATGCTTTGCATCGAATATTACCTTTTTTATTCCATTAATACATTCATTACTTTCATCAGTGAGCACAACAATGGCTTAATAGATAAAAACTTTCTTCAGCATTATCTAAGCACATTCATAACAAAAGCTACTTTTTAACATTCTCTTCTACAGTAATGTCTCAAGAGTACTTTTATTAAAGGATAAATGGCAGCTTCAGGTATCATGAAGTTGAACAGTAACTTTTGGACTACATTTAACTTTTAAACAAAATCCCACAGTTCTAAATGTGCTGAGAACTAAAGATTTAATGCTTGAAATACACCAGATAGCTCTCCGTTGCCTTTGTCAACTAAATCCAGACGTGCGGAAAAAAGATGAAGGCCATACCTAAACCATCATGCAGAAGTATCTACAGCAGTAACATATATGTTGGTTGTGAAATGAAAACAGCAGGAAGCACAGTCACTGCAGGCTAGCTCATGGAAAGCCAGGACTTACTAGAACAGGTTCACTGCCACGCAAATGCAGCCTTCCGGATCCCAGATGATTAGTAGTGCTTTGTACAAAACGTAATGATCAGCATGAGGTCAAAGATCTTTACAGCATCTCTATTAAAAAATAACTCTCTCAGCGTCTACATTTAATTTCTCTACTGCCCAATATTTTGCCAAGCAGAATATTCTATTCAGATAGAATCTCAGTTAATCAATTCCTCTCTTTTTCTTTTTTTCTGGTCACCAGGGCGATTAGTTTGAACGTAGCTTGCTTGTCAAACTGCAGAAGCATAATCGCATAATATCAGGCACGCAGGTTTAATTTCAGAAACTTATTCATGTATTCTCTAGTCTCCCATGCATGTTACATAATACAAACTTGAAGTCAATGAAAGTGTGCATGTGCTTTATCTTGAAAAAAAAAGTTAAATCCATTATTTACAAAGTATTACTCCTTCTTTTCAGTAAACGCTTTCCTTCACTGATGTTTCTTGCTCATTGAAGTTTTTATTTATGGATGTAAAGGTATGTTGCTTAAATAATGAGTAGTCATGTCACAACTTACCAAATCCTTTCAGGTAAATGTGATCAAAAGAGCTTCTCAAGTGTTACCGTTTCAGAAATTCAGTCAATTTGTCTGATTTTACTTTCCACTTTTGTTTTCTTCTCTAATGACTTATTGTTAACTTACTCAGTGAAAACATTTGAACTAATCTGTCAGATCCAACTTAGAATACCCTGATTCCATGTTACTTTGCAAGTGAGCTTTTTGCTATTAACAGGACAACTTGAACTATTGCTGAATAGAAATTATGATATAGTTGGTATGAAACAGAATGGCGCAATTTAGTCTTCAGACATGCTATCAAAATCTACAGTAGCAGGAATGGTAAAATATAATTAAAATCAAATGCACGTATCAGAAGAGCAACCTTTCCAACCTAACCCAAGACTATCAAATTATAGGGGTAACAACCCCTACTGAATACCACGAACAAAAAGATGCTTTCTGGTTAGGCTGACTGAGACATGAGCATTCATTAGTCACAACAGCGACCAAGCACAGAGCACAGCGGGGATCACGGGGCTGTTGCACATTGACTCGTTTTGCCTGGCAATCAGAGACACTGACAGTAGCACTGCGGACTCCTCGGGAGTGTAACACGTATTATTTGATCAGGTAACGTGTCCATCACTGCCTGGCCATCAGCAGCAAACTGGGCCCTTCTGCCATGGGTAATCACTCCGGTAAAGCACATGTGCTGCTCGGCTGAGTGAGAAGTGCACGCTGTGCCTCTGCGCTCGCTCCGATCCGTAAATCAGGCACACTCTGATCAGGGACAATTAGAATCAGGCTGAAAGCTTGTTTCACTTTTCCCCAAAGTACTGTGCTGTTATAAAGAATCAACTGCCCAGAAGTTGGCTGTAATTTTTAACAGTTCCTTCTGAGGGCCTTCCCAGTTTGCCTTTTCAAACCAATTTTCTACATATTTAGAAAACTTTGGCCTTGATTTATACCAAAAATGGCATCATTTATTCACATCTCAAATTTAACATTATGTGACGGAGAAGTTCATGAGCCAGTACATTCTTATTTCTCTCTCGATTATATTAAATCAAATTGTTTTTTTTTTCTCCTTTGACACCAACATCTGAAAAGGTTTAAACCCTGAAATACATCTGCATGCAGACATTTTGATAAGGGGACTCTGTGCTGGTCTAACACCTTTTATCAGAAAATTTGATTCTAAAATGTGTTCAGAAAAACTAATTGATTTTCTCTTCTTTCTAACATTATGCAAAATATTAGAGCTAAACACACCATAATATGAAATGTATTTATTTGAGAAAATACCTGATTTCGGAGCTAAGCATACACAACCTAGTTTTAAAATTATGTAGAGGTTTAAGAACAGCTCTAGCAGCACATGCATGGATGAAACCTGTCACTTAGAAAAGCTGGAATTTCTTCCATTGTTTAGGCCACTAATTTAAGTGAGTAAATTTACTGATCGGTACATGATCAAGTCTTTGCACAACACAGGGCTAATTACTGGAAATGTAAATTTAAATAATTATAACTAAGAAAAGAATAATGACAGCTTCCTATCAAAGATGATAGTTCCACAACCATCCATATTTGAGTATCTAACTTAATATGTCCTATTTTATTTCCACAAAATTGAATGACTCCAAATTTAAAAATCAAATTTATTTTAAACCAAACTGTAACAAAATACTGTTCCATCTAAACAATTAGAAGTGAATTTATTATATAGACTTAATGAAGCATTAATTTCTTTTAAAGTTATTTTTCAAACTTAGAGTTTTCATGTTTAGACACCATACATTAAAAGGAAAAAAACATTTTGAGGGAAAAAGAAAACTGATTTTACTTCATTACCCTGAAAAAAATCTCACAATTCCTAAATATTCTAAGAAGTAATTAAGAAACGAAGCCTGTATTGAAAGTAATTGAGAATTATGCCAGAGAGGTAAAATATTGCCATCTACAGCCTTGCAAATTTCCTTAAGCAAACATGAGAAGCCACTGTTATTTCTTAATCTCAACAGTGTGGAAGATTTGCTTAATGTTCTAATAAGGAAAGTGTTCATGCTGTGGAAGTGCAGCAGCTCACATCTCCAATTAAAGAATGGAAGTCATTAATAATGCTAAAAAAAAAAAGTGTTAAGAAGGTTTCTAAAAATACTTTGAAATGTCGTCATTTATTCCAATATTACAAGATAAATAAAATCGGTAAAACGCAAAAGTTTTATTCTATTTGTACTCATTATGAGCATGAAATGTTTCTACCATATTTTTACGTTATGAATTTAGAACCAATATCCCCTAGAGAGTAATACTCATTAAAACTCCTAACAGGTACTGTGAATTTTAGCTTTCAACTCTGAACACTGGGTGAGCTTAGAGGTAGCCACAGCAAGCATCAAACATATTGGGGTATTACAGTCATACTGTAGTGCAAACTGAAGCATTTCAGCTGGAAACAGTTTTACAGTTGTAATGTCATCCTCTGGAAGGCATTAAAACCATTGGTACACAATTTATTACCACAGTTTTTACCAAGTATCTGCTATAGAATCTCAAATAATAAAGCATGGTTGCCCATACGTGCTATAATTAACACAATAACAAACTGATTACAGGCGGCATGCAGAGGTAATACATGCCTTCATTAGTTTCCCAAGGGAACAATTAAGGACTTGCAAAAGCTATTTGTTTTCAGTGAAGCTCATAATCCAGTAGATTTACAAATCCACACATTAACAAATAGAATCATTCATTCAAAAGATGATCTCAATCACCTTTAGCTTTAGGAAGTAAAAGATATTAGGGGCTCTAAGGTATTTTCAGATTTGATGAATGCATCCTTACATCCTGATATTTCCTTTAAAATCTTGTCTGTTCCTTCCAGTACAAAATTTTCTCACTTACTTCACCCTAAGTATCTGAAACAATGGCAGTACATATATCTTTCTGCAGAAAATCAACTCTTCTTGCTCTACATTTTTTTCTAATAAACTGTCTCCTGTTCAGCATCAGCATTTTCTGCTAATGTAATGATAAAGATTATACAAAATATGAAAGTGTCCTTGTATATGACAGACACCAACTTGCCATCTTAAGGAGCTTTTCATAAGAAAACCCTCATCTAGCAAAGCAACTAGTCATTCATCTTGCCAATCACAGTGTCACGTCTGAATAAATCAGACTTAACATTTTCATTATCACACTCTCACTATGTTTTCCTCAAGGCTAGGAAGTTATTAAATGGTATCAACATTTTCACCCATGCTCTGACTAAAATAATTCAAGTGACTTCCATCAAAATGGGAGGAAATTTCATGTTCAAGTGTTTCAAATTGAATCTGTGATGATACATCATGTAACATCTTTTATTCTTGTGCATCCAATTCATGAAAGTCTAATCTTAGCACCTGTTTGTTGTGTTTTTTGGCATATACTAGCTAGAATAGCTAGATTTGTAGAGTTCTAGCCCTTCAATGCCTCTTTCAGGAGAGAGGCTTAACTTCCCAATACAAAAAAAGCCCCATGTTTCTTTATTTAAAAAAAAAAATAGCATTAAACAGACTGGACTTTTTGTTTGAATTTAGGATATTTATCCTGTATTGCATTATTTTCTAAGTAAAGATTCTCTCTTAATTAAAAATTAAAAATTTTAGCTTAATGGAAGACAACCTTATCACTCATGAAGACCATGCAAGTTCTGTTATGGATTCCGGTATGACATCCAATGTGCAGTCCCTGTGGATAGATGAGAATGTGTTTTTCCTAAGCTTTGACATGCACATTGTCTAAAGTTCTTCATTCACATCACTTCTTCACATCAAGGATCTTATGCCTTAGATCTGTTTGCACAGCAAATGACCAAACAATAGGAATGCATTGCACACTTTTGAAAATTCTACAGCAACACAGTCTCCACATCATCGGCGATAACTCTGAATGGGATAATCAAAAACTAGCTCAGTAAATTATATTTCCTGGCCACATTTACTATTTTTGACTGTGAAATCTTCATCGTGAAAGAGATTTCACTTTATTAGTATGCTTTGAACAGTAAGCAAGCAAATAAATTATTTAAACTCAACTGCAAAACGATTGTAAATTTCTCTTTCGTCTTTGAAGGCTTCAAACATAAGTTAGAAACATCATCAGATTTAGGCAACCTCATTACTTCAAATTGTATTCTTGGGAACAAATCTGTCTTTAGAAAAGGATTATATTTACATGTAAAATCAATTAATTCAGCAAGTAAGATCTATTACATCTTCTCTTTTAAAGGAACTGCATATTATTGGATTAATTTTCTTATTCACTGGTATCTGTAAAACATCAGATGCCTGCAGTTCTGAAATGCTAACCTTATTTTCAGGACAGTTTTCCCTAGGCAAATATGAAGCCTTTATGTAAAAGCTCTTAATTATTTGCCATATAGGCAGTAATATTAAAGAGCTTAAAAACCTTAAATAAAAAATTATTCTAGCCTTGTGCCTAAAAGTGATGATTTACAGTAACCATTTCAATTGCAAGAAAAAAGCAAACTTTGAAAAGTTGATGTTCTTTTTCCATATAATGAAAAACAGAAACCAGAAGAGGAGGCATTCAGACCTTCTTCATGGTAGTCTCTGCAGATAACTGGCAGAGATTTCAGAGTGTGAGGAAACCCACACTAAGGGATCAGAATGGAAGAGGATTCCTGCCATTCTCGTACTGGTTTCCTTAAGTGAAGTCACCGAAATACCTGCTGGGAATCCAGTGACTGCTGCTGTGTAAAGTAAAGTTCCCATTGAACTCAAAGGCCCAAGAGTTCACTTAAATACAATATTTAGACTTAAAAAGGATCTAACAGTAGGCACAGACTCTAGAAGAAATGAAGGATCAAGAAAAGAGATTAAAATCTCTTCTACAGGATCTACATAAAATTTAAGAGCAGTAGAGCTTTTAGACAGAAAATTATAATTTCAGAATGGAGCAACTCTAATCCTAAAGAGCCTAAAGAGCCTAGAGAGTCACTGCCATTACATGCCATATATTAGTTGTGATCACATACATATGTAGTTGTTTTACCTCTTTTGCCTTAGCAAGCCTTGCAGGATTAACACCCATGAGTGAACTACAGCTAGGCCTACTTTACACTTAAAAAATAAAAACAAAAAGACTATAATCAGATTGTCAAAATACTCTACCAGGTCCATACTCTATCAACCATTAATGTTATCTAAAAAATTAAAACATTACCTATTCAATTTTTCTGGGAGATATTAGCAAGCATATTTTTTCTAAAATTGCTGATGTTAAATTCTATTTCTACTATGTAAAACGAAAAAGATGCAAGAACATCAGATGCTTGATGCCAATATTTGCAAGACCTGTATAGCTAAAGAATAAAGTAAAAAAAAAAGAGGCTATTATGGTTCAGACCAAAAATCAACAGATTTATCCCAATACCCTCTCTCTGGTAAAAAAATGGAAGGTGAAACTTATGGAAATATGGAAAAAGGTGGATATAATGCATTTTTTTCTCTTCCATAGGTTTAAGCCGTCAGCAGTATAAAAGCTCTTCTAGAAAGCTAAGAAACTATTTCACCAAATTCTTGGCTGTTGTATGTGTTGTTCAGTGGAATACTGATGTGTGAGAAAACCAGATTTTTCATTCAGAATTATAAATATTTTGTTTGGTTTTATGATATAAAATTTGGGTCCTGTTTGGGCCAATTACTTTAAATATGTAAAGGAAATCTAAAAATAGATAATTTAGGAGAGTAAGCAGGATGAAATATTGGAAAAAAGTATTTATTGTCTGAACAGGCATTGAAAAAGTAACCTGCATTTCTACTTGTTTGCAAATTTAAATGCTGAAACAGTAGCTAAGAGAATAATTTCTATCAGAAATATATACATCAAAATTCCTTCCTTCCTTCAGCTTGGGCTTTATGATTGCTGTACTTCATCCATATCGCAGCCTAATTATATAATTAGCCCTTGTAAGACACGGGTTATTACATGATCTCAGGTGTAGCACAGACACAATCATTAACATTTCTATCTGTCCTGAATAACATTTCTTGTCAGCAATTACTTTTCAGGGCCTGTAGCCAAAGGAGTAGAAGAAATGTGAAGGCAGGCAGACAGAGATCATAAGTGTGTGTCTGATATGCGTGGTTTTTAATGCTAAAATTCAAATACATGCTTATTTTGGAACTCATGTTTATATTTTTCTTCAGATTTACCTAGCAACCTGCCCTTGGAAAGTTGTTACTGTTGTCAGAAGAAGGCAGAAAATAGCACTGTTAGAGAAGAAAGCAGAGCTTATTTCCGAAGGTTATGTTATACAAAATATGCCTTGCTCGTGAGCAGATAAAGTATAAGGCTTGACAACTGACTATCCCCACTACAATAGACTGCAAAAGGGTTGGTTCTGCAATATTTTAAGAAAGACAGCACCCTCAACCACTAAGGGATAGTTTCTTGCATACCTTTATCATCTGCTTTAGCTTCCCAGACTGGATTTTATTACAGACACCTTCTGTTGCTACAGTGGATCATTGCCAGCCTAAACCATTGATCTTGCAGTCATTATCTGACTCCTGCTGCAGTGCAACTGTTCAAGTTTCTCTCCTTCAGTTTTTCTTCCAGGATGAAGAAAACAGGCCATGCTGGAACGACATCATACTATTTGAGTTGTAGAGATGCACATCCGTAGTTCCAATTTTTTCCCAGCCAAATTTATTGTAACAAATTTTAAAAGCATTAAATCAAATGCAATAGACTGGGAATGTCACTCTGGCATGGTGTCGTCTAATTTATCAGACTACTTAGAATGGGGATCTACTGCATTTCAGTTTAAATATCCTATTTTTCCAGGAGAGATGGGTTATTATGATAAATGAAATGAAACAGTTCAGCACAGCTCATGATTTTTTTTTTAAAAAATCATAAATTTACATATACAGACTTCAAGCCCATGAAGACTTATAAGGTCTTAAGATTAGAAACTGCAATGATTGTACAGAGTTGTATTGGTACAGAGAAAAGCACATGTGTAAGGAGAATTTTAGCCTCCTACTTCTGGATAGCATAGGCTGACCTATCTAACTTAATGCTGTAGTCTTCACAGAGAAAATCTCTTTTAAGTCTGGAAGGATTCATGAATATATGTAAACATTTGGCAGTGGCTCCAAGACTGTTTTCTCTCTGATCAATTTTTTGTTTTTAAAGGGAGTCCACAAATATTACCAAGAGGGAATATTTCTTCTCAACTGCCCTTCCACTACATTCATACTCTTTTTTCCATTCTGGTCATCTTTTTACGTGATTCTTTCAGTAAAACTTCAAATATTTATATGCAAGTATTCCCTCTTAACCACTACCTACTTATTCTTCTATAAATTTATAGTTTAGAAATTCTCATGGTTTGAGGGTGAAGGAGACAGTGCACTTCAAGATGACCACAGACAGTGCACTTCATGATGACCACAGACAGTTTCTGTGAGGATGTAAAATGCAAAACATGTTGATTCCTCATTTGTCCCATAGGCTACTCCCACTTAGCTGTTTTGCCCTCTCCCTTCTGCTCCTGCAGTTCTCTTCCCCGCCTCTGTCAGCCTGGCGCATCCTGTAAGCCTGGAACTGGAAATGATGGGAGTACCCTGCGAAGCAGAGAAATCTGCAGCAACACCCATTATAGGGAACATGACACAAAGGATGTGGGAACAGTTAAGGAAAAAAGTTACAATCTTTCAATTAATTGTTTAAAGGGAATTACTCCTATTTCTTAGATTCTTGTGCCTGAAGAATCTAAGAGAAAAAAAAAACACCCATTAGACGCGATCAGGGTAAAAATCTGAAATGGACTCTTCCAAAAGGACACAAAGCTAAAGAACCTGGAAAAGAGTGTATAAACTGGGGGCAGTTGTCTAGGAGTCACCTCTCACTGCTCATGCACAGGCTGGGCACCAGTCGGTGAATGGTGAGCAATGGTGTTGTGCAGCACTTGTTTCTCTTGAGCTTTATTCCTTTCTCTCTTCCTGTTATCTCTTTTCTGTTGTTATTATTGTTGTCATTGTTGCTGTTATCATTATTTTTATTGTTATTATTATTATCATCTTTGTTTCAATCATTAAACTGTACATACCTCAAGCCACTAGTTTTACCTTTAACTGATTCTCCTCCTCATCCTTCTGGGTGAGTATGGGTCTGTGAGGAGCTGTATACTACTGATTTGTCCGCAGGGTTTAAACCATGACTGACCTCTTAGTATCCATTACAAAAATTAAAAAAGTAATATCATCAACTTCCAAAGCTAAAAAGTTTAAGAGAGTCACTGAAGACTCCTGATTTCTCAGTTCCTAGAGGCCCAAATAAACTTTGCTACTGAACAGTTTCCTCCTGGGATTGTCTGATTACATAGTATTTACTGTCAAAAATGAATAGATCATTTAGGGAAAAAACCCCCACCAAAACCAAAAAACTCATCACAATAATGGCAACAAACAGAAAAGACAAATTATTGCATGGACCACATACCGATCTCTTTTGTAATTACATTCATGTTAAGCATTTTATTTACAGGATTAAATAAAGATGACAGAATCCGTACTCCATTGCCTCAGAGTATGACAATATCCCAAATCGTGACATGACCATCTTGGAGTCGCATTTCATGCATCATTCTGCAACATAAACAACTGCTATTGGAATATATCACAAAAGAAGTGTAAATTTTAATTGCATCCACTCTGTGTAATGTATGAATTAATAATGGTGCTACTGAAGAGTGGAAATGATGAATCTGTTCCAAAGTCATTTGGGTATATTTTAAAATTCTACCCAGTAACTGTAACAACTCTGAAAAAGCTCTGATCTAATTTCAGTAATGAAATTGCATTGACAGATTTTTTGCCCAGTGCTTATCAGTCAGGTAACAAACAAGATTAATGCTTTTTAAATATTTATGAGGCAGGAAGAAAAAAAGAACTGTGCTCACAGAGAATGGATCACTTCTTTAAAGGAACTGAACGTTCCTTGATTTCAGCAAGAGAAATTTGACAAGGCTGACAAGAGAGGAAAGCATGTGGGCAGGAAATCTTGATTCACAGCTCTGTCAATTCATCCTCAACAAACTTGCTATGTGGCTGAATAAGTGACAGTCTGGGATATTTTAAATAAACACCCCCATTGACTGTTGAAAACTATTTTTCTCCACTGCAGTGAAATCATTAAAACTCCTGTGAAGAAGCTGTCATATTTTCCCACCTGTTATCAGAAAGAGCAAAAAGTCAAGCTCTAGCAAGTCTTGAAGCTGGTGTAGTTTCTTTTTTATTATTTTTTTTCACAGCACTTAACATAGGCTGCAGTGTTAGGAGATGGCACAGTAACAGAGTAATGGGCACCCACCACTGTGTTGTCGCTGTCCTGCACTCCTGGCTCACTCTGGTATACAAGACAAGAAACAGCAGAGAATATGGATGCTTATGTCTCAGAAAAGGAAATTTCTATTCATTGAGTTAATGACAGTCTGTGTTGACTGCTCTTAAATTTTTGCAGCATGGAATTCACCTGAAAAGAATGAATCAAGGGAAAGAAAAAAAAAATCCACTTTACCACTACAAAGCCAAATAGGCTAACAGACTGTAACTAACTTTATACCTTAACAGTCTCCAAACATAAGCAGGAGTAATTTAACTCAAACTAGTAGCCTTCAGTCACAAGGAACCCCCCACAACTCCCCATTCTAGAAACTCTTGGGAGAAAATAAAACCCCAACAAAACAATCCCAAATGCCTCCCTTGCTCCTCCTCTCCCAATACGCCCAAACCCAAAGCTCTTTCACTTCAGGTCCAGCTAATATCATTGAAGCTTCTTGTCTCATAATTGCTTTCAATATAATGCAAGACACCAATATGAGGTATTAGGATAAAAATTACAGTTTATTCAATCTGGTCATGAAATACCCTCAAAAGCTAAAATGTTGGTGATCTAGAGGAAAAATCAAAGCAAAACAAGAAAGCCCACACATGAATTGGCTTTGCTTGGTTTTAGGAAGGAAGGAAGATGTTGGAGTTTGGCAGGTGGGAAGAGGTGATGGTTCACGTATTCCAGCCAGTATGATCAGAACCAGAATGAATACACTACCCAAAGGCATCAATAATGAGTTGTATTTTCTTGGGTAGGTGATACTTAAGACACATCTAGACTGTAGGAGGATGACTGATGCTGAGAAACTTCCTGAAAGATTTCTTCATATTTCTTCGTTCATGAAGAAATGGATGAATTTTATAAATTTGGATAGGTGCCAGCATGAGGTTCATAGAATCAAATCCTCAAGCGCGCTTGGGAGGTTTACAGGAACCCCCCACAACTCCCCATTCTAGAAACTCTTGGGAGAAAATAAAACCCCAACAAAACAATCTTCTGATCTCTTTCATCTCTACTGTTCAGTACATTTAAAAATAATTTAACTATTTGAACTTAAGTTCTTTAAACATATGTCTCATTTGACATGCTGGCTTTAAGAGAAATTAAGAGACATTTGGATTCATGAACAGCAGTAATACGACTTCTGTACTTTGCGTTATTTCCCTGCTTCTCTCCTCAATTTCCCTGCACTTTCACCAGCCAAATCTTGCCAGTGTTTTCAAAACTCATTGAGTCAAGCTCAGTGATCAAACCAAAGCTAGGTAATGCTTATTTTGGCAGATGCAACCAGAGCAAATTTAAACACTCCTAACTTAACAGGATTCCTCTTGCCAATGCTGAGGACAGCAGCTTTGCTGTCATCCCACCTACTCTGAGCATCACCCTGTCATTGCACAAACCTTGTACATGATTGGGACGAAGCAGAATCAAACGCAGCAATCTACATCTCTTCATTTCATGGAAACAGAGATGTTACTAAAGTAAATAAATAAATTGGGCACCTTTACAGAGCAGCATTACTAGTTTATCGTCCACTTCTACTTGTATCTATCTTCCAATCTTTTTTTCCCTTACTCAACAGTAATATAAACTACTGTTTTCATTAATATTTCTCTGTTTTGAAACGTTAAATCTACTTGATTAGGAAGCGCAAATGGTCACAGATGAGAGCTTATGCTTCTATTCCATGCCTGTAGTGCATCGCTGCATCCAATGCAGCAGTGATCTGGTCTCTAGATAAAATGGCGCTGATGTGAGACTGGGTTTCAATCACTCTGTGTCCCCTTCAGTCTCATTTGACTTAATCTCCTCTTCTTTTACTCAAAACTTCTAGCCGATTTGCATCTCATGGATATCAGGATGGAGAATTCTACTTTTCCCCTATTCTTTTCCTTGCAAGGATACATCTAACTGGAAAATAAAATGTAGAAGTAGCTTTCTGAACTTAGGCTCAGCATCTGAAAACAGAATGCAGCTGTCGTCCTGCTCTGTTTTTCCTGTCAAATGAATAGATATCATCATAAGAATTTTTCAAATGATAAAGAGGAAGTTTAGATTCTTGGCTTTCTCTGCAGTTTTCTAGGAGATATAAGCAATTAATACAAGGACTGGAAATTTATACAAACATGGTATTAATCATGCAGTTGTGATACTCTTACAATTAATACTATCTTTCTGAAACAGTCCCTTTGAATTCATTTGGATTTACTATTAGTAAGATATCATGCTAGAATTCAGACTTTCTGATATAGAACACTGGCTCAATATATGTAGAATAAAAATATTCAAACATAGAAGAGCACTAAGGAAAAAATTACGAACGGAGCATTTTCTATTGCTTTGCAACATCACCTAAAAAATTAGGTATGTTTAATACATACAATGTGATATGTATTTCAGAATTTTTTCTAGGTATTATATCCTGAACTCAAGAGTTTCAACTCCAGTAACAGAGAGACAAAATAAAAGTGACTTGACTGATGATATCTTATGATAAAAGCTAGCAATACCCTCCCTTATGATTACACTAAAGAAATAAAAAGCATTTTATATAAAAGTATCCATTTCATTGAATATCAGTTCTGCTACTGTATAAGTGCAATCATATTAAATACTTTTGTGAACTACTTTGGATTTAAATGGAATGACCAGTGTAATGTGGATGAATTCAAATAAAAGAGTAAGTGCTCCCAGGAAGAGAACTAAACAGCTTAATTCTGTGCAATTCTTCCTTTCCAGATGAAGTTCTTCTGCCAGTCATATGTCCAGCATTTCTGGCTGTCTTAGCTCTATCCTTAATTGAATTGGATCCCCTGTCTGAATTGCTGCTGCACATTGCTGTGTATCTTAGGATGCAGACACAGGAATCTCTCCCTCTCAGACACAATTTCATCCATAGTTCTTTCACTTACCAATCAAAATTTCATTGGTAGACTAGAATGTAATTCTAATACTTGGAAAAAAGTGCCAACAGTACCCCAGGGATCAAACAGCTTTTTAGTTTTTAGACAAAATATTACTTATTAAAAGTGCTCTCAAGGAAAACAAACATGCAAGTAAATAAATAAATAAATAAATAAGTGAATAAACAGTTTTTATCAGTCTTGAAATGGGGATCCTGACCTATGCAAATTCTCTATTGACATGTCATAACCTCTGCTGCCTGTAGAGTTTCCACTACTCCTTTAACTCTCATCACATCATTTTCCTAAGTTCTACTTGTACAAACATCTTAGTATTTATGATTTACTTCTAATCTCTGATTTAGTCAGGAAAAAGCTCTGTTGGGCTCTAAATAAAGAAGTTAAAAAGCTAATACTTCTCTTACCATAAAACTGCTATTATCCACTTTGGCCCCTCTCAATCTCTTCTCTGTTTCTTCCCAAGGCCCACTATAACACACTGGAGCAATTAAAACAAAATAAAATGAAAAAATCCAGGAATGAATAATCTCATCATACTAACAAAAAAGAAAGGGTGCTCAGAATTAAATCTGTGTTTTTGAAAATCTGGCTTTAATACCTCAGTATGTTTCTGTTTAGTTCAACAGAAAGCAAGGATGATTAACAGAGCATACAATCTGCTCGGATATAAGACAAAAGAAATTCAAGAAACATTCCTGTCTTAGTTTGTTTTTAGATGTTATGGAGAAAAGCATCTAGTGTTTAACCCAAATAAATGAATAAACTGGATTCTGATTCAGCTTGGTTAATGAAAGCTGCACTGTCTTAGGCAATTTATGAAAACCAGCATTTCCAAACTTCCTATTGTGACTGCATCTAAGTATTTGAGCAAGCCTGATAAACAGTGTCAGGGTGACTCTTCACCTTTTTGGTTCAGTTGAATGATGCTGGTAGGAAGTGATGTTGTCTGACAATTCCTTTTTCATCACTAAGCAAGAAAATGCCTATAAATTGCCTCTCAGAACAGGTCTGGGTGGCAGAAATGTTGCTTATGCCATTCTGGTTTTTTTTTCTCTCATTCAGCTGTCATCTTGGATATCAGACAATACACATAAATATACAGGCACATTAGGTCTTTGGTGACCAGCCAGCCTTGCAAAAGAAACCACAATAAAAGGTTCAGTAAATCAGTGAAATAAAATCTTTTTTTGCGTCTCTTAAGTTTGGATGAAGCTTTGCATTAGCATTTAAAAGGGATCCCAAAAAATTGGATTAAAGGGCCAAACTGACTTAGAAATTCAATTCATCTTCACTTTCAATGGACTGCAATTCCTACATTTTGCAACTGTTTCCAATACTGTAACTTACTTGCTGTGTTAGGAAATAACAAAATTCTGAATTAATTTGGGTGCTGATAAAGGATTGGTGCAGACTGAAAATTAAATTTAGCAAATTTTTAATCTCGTAACTGAGAGAGAGGCCTTTTTGTAAGCACATGTCTCATGCACGTGCTATGTCAAGCAGAACTCACTCCTCTCTGATAACTGATATTACTAACAGATGCTATTTCAAGTAATTTCCATATTTCATTTTAAAGTTGAATTGTTTTTTTTTTAAAAAAATGGTGTAGATGATGGTATCATATACTTTTCCCATATTTATGTTTTTTTCCAGTACTACTTCATGTCACCTGACAAATATCAATGTCAGGTGTCATCATCTGTCAAGTTTCTGGCACCGTGCATATGCTGCATGGTTCTCAGTGGAGTTGCCTTCCGTAGTTCTACAAAACCAATTGCAGACTTGAAACTTTCAGAAGAGATCACAATGAAAGCAGTCAGTATCACAAATATTTAACTCAGTGACATTTTCTTCACTCTTTAAATTCAGGGAGGGAAAAGGGAAGCAATTATCACAGTGGAGCTGTTACAGAGCATTTACAACAATGTTTAGGAAACACCCAGAGCAAGTTTCACCTGAAGAGCTCTAAAACATTAAAAATGTTAATACTGTATTTATCGATGTACCTCTTAGGTGATGCATGTTGTCCCACGTATAGAGCAAATCAGTGTATGAATGAACATGCAGATTAACTGTGCTTCAGGACATGGTACTTCTATTGCGTTTGAAGTCAAACACATAAAAGGATCACACAAAGTAAAAGATAAAAAATGAAAAAACCCACAAAATATAGAACTATGTAAAATCTCAGCAGGGCCAAAGTGAATGTAGCAATAGTTCTTTCAGTAGCCCTTTTGAGATCTACTCCTGGACAAATCTATCACCTGAAAAGAAAGTAAAATCATGATATCTGTAAAAAGCATATTATATAATAAACGTCACATGTTTAAGTGAGAAAACACATAAAAACCTCCCTGCAAAATCCTTCTCTTTGGATGTCACTGTCTGAATATTTTTCATTCACTAAATGCATTTTTAATAACATAAGCATACTCACAGACTAAAACAGTCATCTACTAAGTTAAAACACAAGTATTAGCAGGATAATTAGGTTCCAGCCTTACATATCATTCCATATGGAAAAAAGAATTGATGATCACAGAGAATTAATTAAGCCAGTAGTAAGAGGTGAGGAATGAGCAGGCAGTTGAGAGGAATTCAGAACAACAACAGCAAGGGTAACACAACTAATCCCTTTCCACAATTTTTTTAATAAAAGAATGACGTATTTATATAAAGAATAGCCTCTATTTTCCAGATTTAATGCAGCAATTATCAGACAAAATATTTATATCCTGTGTTATGCATAAGGCACTCTAAGATAAAACAATATTTTTTTTTAACAATTAAAAATCATTTTTAATAGATGTTTTAGTCATTGTTAACTTACCAGTCTTTTATTTCTATAGAATGAAGTGTAATCTAAAATCTCAATTACATATTCTATTAATAATGTTCAGTAGACCTTATAAAGAGGCAATCTCATGTAGGACATTACAGAGATGATAATAGATCTCTTAATTCAGCTTGTGTATAGACATTCTGTGCAAAGAAACTTTATTTTTCCTGAACAAGATATCAAAAACATCTTGTACATTTCCAGTTTCACTAAATGAATATAACAACATTGTTACATTCATAATTAAATATCAGTCCTAATTTTCTAAGTGCCAGTGAGGTATGACTCTAAAGAGCCAGATCAAAAAATTTACTTTGTTGTAAAAGACTGAGCTTCCAACATTTAAACAATGTCACATTCTCAGCCACTTTCTCAAAATTCTGGTGAATGAGATCACCAGGAAGTCTCTCCATCTCAGAAAGTGCAATGTGCTGCACAGCAGGTGCAGTGGCAGCTCCCTGTCCTTTTTGCTGCTGTTTAACAGTAAGTGGACAAACAAGTGCAGAAATAGGCAGAGCCACCAATATCTGGGCATAAATTTTAGCAGCAGCTAGGTGCATGTCAGTTTGTCCACATCAATTCTTAAATTTACTACAAAAACCACAGATCTCATTGGGCATAGGAATGTTAATCATTTGACAAAACTGTTTTCCTTCTAAAACTTAAAACAATTGCTTATCTGCATAAAAACTTCCAATGCAAATGAAATCTGTGAAATACTTACTCTGTCCAGAGGGGAAAAGCTAAAAATAAAATAAAGTTATAATCAAAAAAAGGAAAGACCTGGCATATTATTTCTAAAAATATATTTGAGTTTCGGATGGTTTTAAAAATGCAAAATTATTATGTCATGACAGCATGGAGGGGCAGCAGGAGTTCTGATCACTCAGCATGAGCACAACCTATTTCCAGCTTTTAAATTTCTCACTGAATAGAACTGCTGTAGGAAAACCCAAAGTGTGATAAGCAGGTGCCAGGAAAGAGTTCCCAAAGGTTCCTCTGCTCTCCTGAGTTATTAGTTTGGCTTCCTTCTTTTCCTGATGGGTAGTTTGGTGATCATGAAGCTGGAAGTATTCTGCACCACGTTTCCTCAGAAAAGTCTTGGTTACTGAACTGATTTTTCACATTCAGTCCAAGTTCTGCCCAAAAGGTAACAGTAGAAATGAAAGCAATTGCAACAGAGGGTTGGTGCTGCTTACAAAACAGGATGCAGGTTTCTCAAAAGACTAAGACAGCTTTTTTTATCTTGTCAAATAGACAACTTGGTAGCAAAACTGATAATGTGATGCAAGATGTTTCTTCACAGCACTGCAGATTCGGAAGGGACCAACTTCAGCGAGGAAAAAGAAATCCAAATTGGATGATTTAGGCTTGGATTTCCTACTTCAGTTGTTTTGGAAGTTTTAGACTCTTCTACAATATCAGAACAACAAAATACTGTATAAACATATGGAAAAATCCTCATGGTCATGGTCGACAAATCATTATGATGCTTAAGGAAGGTGACTTGTTAGTCTGAAGACAATGACATTCTCACATTCCTTACGGGATGGATATTTCAAGACCTTCTAGGAATTCATGTGGAGGTGTTGGTGTCAAACATTGGGTTGTTAGCCGAAGTCTGCAGGAGGTGCCTTTGTTGGAATTTGCTCAGATTGAGTTTTCAGACGCGGAATACAATACACTTTCAGTTGGAAAAGGGTGGGAACAGCCACAAGTCATAGCTGCTTTCAGTAATCCACTGCTTGAGAGGAACTGTTGATACCATTTCATTTATATCCACCATAACAGTTTGTATCACTTTGAAGATGTAGGGAACATCCTATACCATCCACCAACTCTTCTGCCTGCTCTAAGATAGGATCCTCCTCACCTTGCTGCCATTTAGCCAAATTTCTCTGTTTCCTTTTTTCTTCAAGGTTTAGAATTAAATCTTCAGAAGAACAAAATTTCTTTTGTTTAATTCTCCTAGTTTTAAAACAATTTTCAAAAATTTTGGATTTTACCTATTTTTCCATTTGCAACTAAGCATTTAAGAAATAATTTGTTCTATATAGATATTTCATCTGCAGATACATGAAAATCTGTAAAAAATGCTTTCACAATTATTTAGACTACAGTAAAAGAAGCTTTGCTATTTTAAATCCAGAAAAAAACCCATCTGATGATTTCCTAGGCAGCTTGAATAAATTATTTGGAGCACTATGTTGTCATGCAAACTGCTACAAAGCTAGAAGTTATGTAAATTAAGATTTTAAGAAGAGAAGGTTAAGGATTGATTGAATTTCATGCAAATTTTCTGCTCTAAAATTCTAGGAATCTGTGCAAGTACCTATATGCACAGAATTAAGTGAGCCTAGAAAGATCATTTCCTGGAGGCCAATCCTCAGAGTGCACAACACGGAAATAACAATCTCCAATCTGCACACTCGTCTCTTTACACTGAAAACCTGGGTGCATGAGGGGATAAGCACCATACCAGAGAAGGCTGTCAGTTCTAAACACCTCTAAAGAGTTATAGAACTGCAAAAACATGTGTTTAAGAGAGCAGCTTGATTGCTGTGTGAGGAATATACACAAAATAATGGAGAGTTACAAATTACATGAGGGAGACAGTGTGTTTTTCATTTTAAACAGAACAAAGAAGCAAGGCAAAGAAGCAGAGTTATTTGTTTATGTCAGGGTAGTCTCAAGTCTGTTTTCTCACCTACAGAACAGCGTAAGATTAAATTACACCAAGTGCTTCTAACATCTCAGATGAAAAGCAAAGTGCAGAATATCATTAAAGGTACCTATTCTCGACTTGGGGTTTACAAAAAGATAGTTCTATTATTTTTCTTATTATACTAACCTTTTTAGAACATATAATTGCATTGCTCTGTGTGAATCTGATTATGTGTAGGAGTAGCACACCTAAAATAGGCTGCAGGCCTGTTTTTGATGTACTTATTACATACTCACAGTAAGCAAGTTGTTCTGTGAAGAAAGACTGCAGCTAAGCTTGGGTTTCCATAATTTGCCAAAACACTTCCAACTGGATAGACCAAATGTCTGTATGTGCCTTGCTTCCTTAGTGTCTTGGTTTGGACAGGTGTTTACTAAGAAAGGCAGGAGCCTCTTTTGGAATGAGAAATGTAAACTCCTTTCTCTCTGAATTATTATAATTTTGAAATTAAGGGGCTCTCAGGCAAAGATATGAGAATAGGAATAGCAGTTTTTTACTAGTATATTTAATGAGGCAAAAACAACAACAATTTTGGTATTAACAACAAAACAAAACCACAAAAAAAAAACTAGTAAGAGGCCGTCTGCGACAAGCTGGGACGGCAGAGA
>VWPU01000623.1:43770-207852 GCA_013398955.1 Callaeas wilsoni
GGCTGGTCCCTCAGCCGAAAAACTCTTCTCTAAACAGCCTCGGCCGCCTCTTTTTTTTTCTCTAGTCGAGCGAGAGAGTGAGAGAGTGTTCGAGTTGTTCCCCCTCACCCTGCCGTTTCTAGTCTCGCGGTATTTCCCCCCCCACCTGGGCACTCCCAGGTAACGAGAGAGAGAGGCCACTGGCCTTCTCCCTTGAGCTGATAACCCCTTTTGTCTGTGAAGTATTCAGCCATGATGGGCCATCAGCCACACTTTTGGGGAAAATTCCTCAAGAAATAGAAAAAAACCCAACAAAACAGAATAAGAACCTAAACCCCTACACTTAGGAAACCAGACTTCAACTTGGTAACCATTTAGCTTAATTCTGTTTGCTGCTGATGTAGGCCGGTACAGTGGCTTGCTTTTCAGGGGGAAAAGCATTGTTTTCCCTGCTTCAGATAGAAGCAAAAATGACATCACTGTCACTGACCTAGCTTTAGGTAGCTCAGTCTCTATATACCAGACAGGAGTGTCATAGGAGTAGAAGTGGGTTCAGTGATATTTCAGATGGGTTTCCATCTCCACCACTTTGGGATACAGTGCAACAGAGTGACAGGCAATGACAGAGTAACAAACGTCATGCCAAAAGACAGTGGAATGATCTTCTGTATTTTCATAAGTAATGAAGTTTAGCAGCTGTAGGAATATTAGCCATCAAGTTAGCTTAAAGCCAACATAAGTGATAACTTACTAGGCTGTCTCATAGCAGTAGTGCTAGCTATTGGTATTGTGCAAAAATGACCTTGATACAAAGTTCAGAATACCCCATCACACACACAAAAAGAAACCAATTCAGGTATATTACACTTTAAACGATCACAGTTAACATGGTATGGAACTATCTTCTTCTTCAAAAGGATATTATGACAACCTTGAAAGAAGATATTCACACTAATAGGTTTTTTATTATGTAATTCAACACAATTTATGTTTATATAGTGTCCTTCATACGAGTATATAAAAAATAATCTTTACAGTCAACTGTAAATTGAAGTGAAGACAACAGCAGACAAACGCAATGCAAAGTGACTGTCTCATGGGGAATAATGTGTTCCAGGTAGATGGCAACAAAGAGAACTGGGAAAAAGCCCAGACCTCATTTGACGAGATGTTAGAACACGAAGAATAATGAAGTGACCATGTGAACTACATTTTCTTCATTGTGAGTTCTGAAAACCTATTCTTATGCTAATCCAAGACATCCCGAAATCTTTCAGAGAATCAAAAAGGTTAATATGTAATATAAAAAAAAGGATGTGAAAAGTGCAAAATGTCTTTTTTCTTTTCTTTACACTTGTGTCTTTCAAAAGACACTAGGGATAAGCTAAAAGTTGAGCTGAAATTCTTTTCTTGTCTAGCCGCTTCCTAATGGTAGAAGGGATAATCAAAATGGCTTCTAAATGCTCTTACTTCCCTAGGGAAAACCAAACAAAACAAAACAAAGCCAAACCAAAAACGACCAACACTATCCAAGGACACAGGCAATTTACTAAACAGTAAAGTATTATTCTTACTCTAAGTATTCCAAGACGGAATGACAGGTGACTGCTACAATGTTGTGCTTTCCAGGTGTGAGGTGTGACTCCATCAAATTATGTGAACTACAAGTTGCGATGGGGAGGCAATTTATTCCTTAACTTAGAGAACACGGAATTCACTGAGCCTTTGAAGAGAAATATTTGAGAGATAAACTGTTAATTTAACCTACTTTCAGTGTTCTATTCTGAACAAAACCATTTCTAACATTAACTAATGATACAAGTTTTAAAGTGTTCTCTTATGTTGAAGACTTCAGACAATACTTTCAGAAAAAGTCATTGCTGTTATTTCATGTTGGAGTTTCTGCCTCTCGCAGCTGTTACTCCAGACAGCTATGCCTGCACTTGTACATTTTTTTACATATGAAAGTTTATAGAATAAAATTAAAATTCACTAACAGCAGTGCACAAAAAAATACTTTCAATTAAATACAGAAAGAAAATGCAGTTACTAGTACACATTCTTATACTGGGCTGTGGACTAATTCATTGAGATCCAATGCAGAAACTGGCTCTTCAGGTCTAAAGAATACAATCAAAACTAAAGTACACACCAGAAACTGCTATAAGTAGAGAATAAAGAGAAGTTCTATCAAGGAACAGGAGTGACTGACTCTAAGTCAACTCTGCTATAGGTCTTTTCATAACCTCTAAATGCTTTAGACCAACTTGTGGCATCATTTCAAATAGCAATAGCTTATGCATTATCACTGGAACCTCGTATCCCTTAGGTAGATAGTTAATACAGAGATCTAGTCCCAATTCAGTAATTCCTTCCATTATTTAGTACTAAGCAATTATTAAAATATTACCTACTGTCCTTTTCCTTGATCAGAAGATGCTCACTAGTGGAAAGTTTAGAAAAATGCATGCATGCAATGCACAGTAGTTTCCAAATAATTTGGAGAGTTTAAATGCATTTTAATTCCAAAGCAAGGAAAAAAAAAAAAAACAAACAAGACATGGAATCAATTTAAGTGCTTAGCAAGTATTTTTTTTTCTTTTACATAAGCTCATGCTGTGAAGAACCAAACTCATTCCACTGAGTTGGAAGAATAACTTCAAGTTCCCAGGCTGCTGCTTCTAGAGAATTAGAGCTAACCAGGAGAGTATTAAAGAATTAGCGGGGAATTGGTATGTTATTTATTTTTAAACTAACGGTCTACTATTTACCCCTTTACGCCAGCCTATACCTAGGAACTTACTGCCATTCAAGAGAGAACACACACACACACACACAGACAGCCTAAGAGTCTGGCTCTCTTGATGGCGCAGCATGCAGAAATCCTGCAGAAGTCACTGCAAATTACATTCTAGTGACAGGAGTGGAGTGCACATCACATGAAGCACTCACACACAGGGTCTGTCTACCACTGGCTTTATAGCTTCTGCAGATACTCATATCCGTTCGATTGATGCGGAGTAAAATGGTAGTCCACTACGAGCAAGGGAAGATTCTGAATTAATAGAGTTTTCTACAAAAGAGCTCGTCACAAGCAAAAAGATAGGTAAATTTGGCAAAGCAAGTTTGCAAGCTCCTGAAGATCCATGCTTGCACTTTTTCATTGGAAATTCTGTGTGTTATGAAATTTACCTATCCTCTATTTCCAATATCCTCACAATAATAAAAATTATGTCTGCATTAGTTAACAATGGTATGCACCAGTTTAAGGTGCAAGTTTTTTTGATCAGACTACAATAATTTGTGCCAGTTTCTACTTGATTTATAGTTCATTCAGAAACAAGTTATCTTTTCCACATTCCTTTTGGCTACAGAGGGAGATGTAACAGTAATCTTCGTGCAATGTCATTTTTAGGCTAAATTTATGTTCCGGATTTGCGTGTCAAATGCCTTAGTGGTAAAAGCAGCTCTCAAAGACAGCATGTTTATGCTTTCATTCATGCTTAAATTTGACTGCCAAAGCAAAGCCAAGTGAAAAAGAAAAACAGATGCCTTTAGCTCTTTTTGTCTTAAGTCAAATATGGATTGCTTATTTTAATTTTTGACTAAGCCTCCTTTCTGGGGGGAAAAACAACTCTTAGCATTTGCAGGATCTGCCTGGATATTGTTATTTTACACTTGGGCTGCCCCCTCCGCAGTTTGTACTCAGTACTGCATACACATTTGAAGATCATAACTTTTAAAGTGCTGACTACTGACTCTGCAACATCCCAAAAGCATATGTAATGAAGTGTAACCAGTTCTTCATATATTTTAATTATTTTCTTTGGATGATTTCTGTCTTCCAAGTGTGTCTTCTGTTAGTAAAAGGAAGAACATCACAACTAGGAAGTTGTCTGTCATTTGTCACAATTTGAGATTTTGGTGGTTTAACTTGGAAGACATTCTGACATATCTTCCAGGTTATTCTAATATGAAATAAGTATCTCTTGAGAGATTTTAGTCTTGAAGCATACATACTGGCACACACATGTACATATGACCAACAATATTGTGCTCCACCAGAAACCCATACTACACTCTTCCACCATAACTTATTCTACTGTTCTGCACTCTACTTTCTTAAAGGCCATTACAATTTTATCTTTAAATTTCTCTTTCTCACAGTTGCAGAAAGGAGCTTGAAAATGGGTCCTTAGAAAGCCAAATCATACCAGCAATCTAAAATTAAATTTAAACCAGTCTCTGTACTTGTGGGTTATGGTCATGGATACAGAGAACCTGAGGGCTTCAGCCAGCAAAGTTCCCTAGCACTTTAAAAATGTAAATAACACTTTTCAAAAGAATAAAGTTTTACATTACATTTATGCTATTGACATCTAAATAATTTGTATATATCTCATGTGTTTATATTTTTATAAGTAACACAAAAACTGGGACAAAATCTGCAACCTCTTGGCTCATACTAATGTAAAAGATGCGATTCATTTTGTCTTTCATTCACTTTCTCTCAAAACAAACATTTCATGGTCCAAACTGCCTCATTTCTTACCTAATAAACTTTCTGCAGCCAATCACCAGAGCTCTGGGCCAGCTGAGCATGTGGCAGTGAGCAGTCGAGACAGCAGTGGGAGCCTTGGAAAGGCAAAGCAGCCCCTGACAGGAACTTGAGGGATGAGGGAAGGAGGGCTTTGTTCGCCAGACTTTCTAGTGAAACAGCTTCCTTCTAAACAATTTCTGAAGCCATATCTCAGGGCACACAGGCTGGTGAAAAATGGCCCAAGACTCTCCTAATGCCTTGTTTGCATTTTCCTTAAAAGCCTGGCCTTGTAATTCCTTCATTTTGTCTGTTATCTCTTAGGCGCTCTTATTGGGATTTGGCGTCAAAATATGGAAGAAGAGGCAAATGTAACAGAAAAATAAAAACTTTTGAAAGATGCCACACAATCTAAAAATTCCTTCTTCATGCAGATTTGTGCAGGGAGTTCTTTGCAGGAACCATCAGAAAACTGTTTAATCTTTTCAGAGCTTCCTGTTGCCCCTGCATGTGTGCCAAGAGCCCAACGAGGTGGCAAAAAAAAAAAAAATCAAAAAACCACTGGATTGGTGAGAGCCAGAGCATGTGGTTCTCTCCTGAGTGAGCCACTGCCTGTGGAGCAAACCCAGAGGAATGTTCAAAACAGTTATTGGATTCCTCTCTTACATGCTTCTTTGTCCAAACCACAAATATCCCAGCCAGCCTTACAGATTTTTAGCTTTATAAAAGTGAAACAATACACACCTTGGGCTACTTGTGAAACTAGAAGTTTCTTCTTCTTTTGTTTTCTCTTGAGTCTATCATCTCTTTTACATCTTTTTCCTTGCTGCTGCCCTTCCTTACTGGTCTCCTGTCACCTACAGCACAAACTAATATGTAGAAAATGAAATCTTGTAATTGGGCCTGCCATGACACAAGAAGACAGATCCAAATTAAATAAGCCCTTGAATAAATGAGAGTCAAAGTCATTCTTTTTGTCAAGGAGAGATAGGTCAACAGATTATGGTGATTATTGCCAATGAGGTTCAATGTCGACTCTTTGTACTTCTTTGGCATGATGTTGTATTGTGGGAAGATGTTTCTGTCTTATTATTTGGCATTCAGATTACAGTAAATTATTAAGAGTCTTCAAAAGAAGCTATGCTTAGTTCTTCTTGGCTCAAAGACCAGAGAAAGTGAAGAAGAAGTTTGTAACAGCAACATGTTAAATTTACATGCAAGGTGCTTTTCTTTAGCAGTAAATAAAGCATGTCTCCAGTGGAAGAACATTACAGTCCATTTCCCCGTGTAAGTGTCTTCAAGCAATTTTTTTTTTCACAGAGGAATCAAAATTGTCCAAATATTTTCATTGAAATGTTTCATATTTTGATCCCAGATTTTCATTAAGCTTTGAATTTTATTTAAAATTCTATTGAGAAAATTTTTAAAGCAAAACTTGGTTTTGACACTAATTTAAATATTTCATTTCAAAAATTAAGATTCTTAGCAGCTTACTTCAATTTTTTAAAATATTGTTATAGTATCCCACTTCCCAATATCTCATTATAACTTCTGTGCATAACTTGGAAATAGTATAAACTAGAAACAGAAAAGTATTTTAACCAGCTCTACATAAATCCAACCAAAATTTTAAAAAAGTGATTATCTCTACGATACACATATGATTACTACCAGAATGTCATAATATGAAATAAAAAATTAATCCCCTTTCCAAAAAGTTTAGTAATTACTGTGATAATTCAGATGAAATTGTCAAATTATTTTTCCTCCAATTTTCTAACATCTTAAGTTTTTCTGCCTCCCTCAAACTTTCAATTTCTGGAAGATTTTGTTCTCTTTGAAATAAATTACTTTAATAATAAATCTTTAATTTTACCATTATACAGGAAGAAGTAGTATTTCTTTTCCTCTGATAATGTTAGGAACTCTCATTTAACACAGGCTTTTCAGAGATGAGATGATACATTATATTCACCAAGAATAAGTGTAAACCAGTAATTAATAATAAATACATCCAATAAGAACTGAGCTTTTGGAGTCAGGTTCCTCTAATTGGGAACAGCCCATCAATCTCCTAGTCTTTGAGAACTTTTTTTGCACAAAATCTCACTACCAGAAAAACATGAAATAATTTTTACAGTGACAAGGATCTGAAAATTAATGAATAAATAAAAATAATTTAAAAAATTTTCACCACAGCATTAACTGTTTGGGTTTTTTTATTACACTGCTGAATTACTATATTTTGACTATTACTCTTTTTTCTTCCTGAAGAAACTAATTCTTTCTCTGGAAGAAAGAATTGAGCTTTACCTGGCTTAATCTTCCTACTCTATTGCAAGCACAGTCTGCAATAGCAGTACTGCATGACTAATCAGGCAGGAGTGAAAGACAAGTTCTTGGTACATTTAAGTTAAAATCTTGCTTTGAGCCACCCTCTGGAAGAGACCGGCTGGGACGATTACTAGATAACTGAGGGACTTCCTGTTGGGACTGTGAGCAACCGTCTATGCACCTTCAATTAGCTCTTCGGCCTTTAGGCATGAATATATACTAAACTCCACCAACTCTCTTGAAAAAATGTGAGAAATTTACACAAAATCTAAGCTCTCTCTTTAATTTATCTGTAAATTGAGCCCCGGGTTAAATCCTGAACTCTGCTCCACCAAAATTATTGAAACCAGTGGGACTCTGCTTGCAGCCAGACTCAAAATGCCAGGAGGGAGGACCTTCCTCTTCCAGTCATTAGAGGAAGACTTTTGTGCTAGGAAGGTGGTGGCTGTTGCTGAGCTGATACCACAGCAGAAATGAAGAAGAGAGGTAATGTTGTGGTGAAGGAACAAACCGGGGGGCCACAGGGCCCAGAAACAGAGGTTTGGTGGGCTGGTACCAAGGAGTGAAACCCCCATTCTGGGAAGATGGCTTCTGCCTTTGAATTCCTAGGATTCCTGAGGGGTGGTTCTGTCTCCAGTTGACAGACACCTCTTGTGTCCCCTAAGGGAAGGTGTCCTGACCTGTCCCACCCTTCTCCTCTTCCTATGGGTCCCTGTGGTGTCACCCCGCCCCCTTCCCTGCATCCTTATAAAGCCCTGATTACTGTGCCTTGCCCTCTTTGGCATTCGGACCTTTTGAGGGTGCTTCTACAATAAACCCTTGGATCACCGGCTGAGGGCGACCTCTACTCACTTATCTCTGGTTGCGCCTGGGCTATCCAAAAGCCCCAGGCACGCTAGGCTCCGTGCTCTCCACCGCACAGGCTGGAAGGCTGGCAAGCGAGGCACCGAGGTGCCCCGGGGCGTCCTTCCTTTGTGTGGGACCCACCTGGACCAAGCTGCTGCCATCTCAGCCCAGCCAGCGTGCCGGCGGCGCGTTAATATTTAATAAGGTAACCCATGCTGGTGGTGGGTTTTCGTTCTCAGGTCCTGCTTCCCACCCAAGAAGAACTGCAGCCATCTGTGGCACAACGCGGTGGGGATCAGGAGCCAGGCTGACATTTTGACCGCACCAGAAGGCACTTCCTGCTCTTCCCACAGCAGCTCCTTGCAGGTCCAAGGTCTCAGGACATGCCAGGGGCGCTCCAGCCCTGGCTGACAGTTATAAACATAGGACAGTCCAGCAGAAGGCCAAACGCTTAAATGCTGCTGAGACATGACCCAGAGCTGACCGGAGCATTGAGAAGGGTCTAGCTCAGCTTTACTGCATAGCATGCTCCCAGAGTGGCTGAAAGAGAAATTTTATGCAAATAAAACTGGCAGTTCAACCTGTAACAGAAAAACAGCAGCTAAGTGGGACTCCTCCTGTGCTGCACTGCTTCCAAGATATCTTCCAGGCCCCCACCTCAATGGCTTTCTGTGCCTCAGCATGCACCCTCCCTGCCTTCTTTGCACTGGTGACTAGGACCACACTCCTCATCCAGGGAAGCCCAGCACCAGCTGCCCATCTAGGGAAGAGCTCACAGGTCTCCAGGACCACCTCCATCACAGGAGGCACAATGTATGAATAGAAAATACCAAAGATGTTCTGGGCAAAATAACACCTAACCATTGTTTTAGCTCATGCTGATTAGGAAGACAGTTTTCTTGAGGAAAACTGAGATCTGCTGAAGGGAAATGACAAGTCTTAGAAAGATTCCCATCACTCATCATGTGGATTTTAATTAGAGTTCCAGTCCATCCCTTTTGACTCTTTCAGCCAGTAGTAAATATTTTAATTCATATTTCTTTCTCATAAAAATAAACAAATACAGAGGTGTTTGCATAGAACAAAGCTTTTGGTTGTCAGGACCTTGTTCTTTGGGTGGTTTCTCTGCATTTTTATTTCATTTCGTCATCTATGAACAAACATTCCTGACAAAAACTCATCCCAATCAAATAATTTTCAGAAGCTAAAGAATGATCTAGAGCATGCTAATCTATGAGCCCCTATTTTATAATTTCAACCCTTCTTCTCAAGCCTATGGTGTATTGCATTTTGTCATTTTTCCTGTCTTCAAAGAAAAGACTATTTTCACATATATTTTTATTCACATTTTACCAGTAATGATGGAGGTGTTTTTCTGGTGTAGACACTTAAAGAACAGATGTAATATTTTGCTAGAGATTTTGTTTCATTAAAAATTTAAACATTTTTAAAAACCATCAGTTTGTGACTGAAATGACTGTTATTAGACTTTAAATAAATACAGATATTACGATCCTACTGTTGAATGTGCTGCAGTAGTGATCAAAGATCATTTTGCTATTGCTTACAACTGGAAATAGAAGATGCCTTTATATAAGCCAGTCTATTTATACAAGAGTATTTTGTTAGTATAGTTACTCATCCAATGTAAATGTTTAAATCCTTTGATTTAAATCCTTTTAAAAATTAAAGCCTATGAAGTCAAAAGAGTTTGTAGCATTTCTATCTCCTCACCTCTCTTCCTAATCTATAAAACAGCATCAAAAAACAGATTTCCAGAATAACACAAGAAAGAAGTTTTAAAGTAATTCTTAAACACTTAACAGTAACTTCAAGTTATTTCCTGACTTGCATAAAGACAGACCTGTAATGATTGGAAGTGTTCGGTATCTTCATCACAATATAAGGAAAGATTATAAAAGTAAGATGGAAATTGCAAGCCTCATTTAAGCAAATTCATTGACATAATACCTGGGGTTTTTATCTTTTAATCTGAGACTGTGTATTTTAAGCACTATTAAATATTAATAAAAAATGCTTTTGGTTTATTAATAGGTAGACGAAGGCTGTCACAACTTTCAAGAGCTACTCCAATCACTCTATCTAAACCACTGCTTCTCAAAACAAAAACCTGTATGAAAATAATCAGTATTTATCAAGCAATTATTCCATTATTCACTCCAGACAAAAATCTCACAATTTTGCTCTCATATAATTTCTGCCAAGAAAAGCAGATATTTGACATTCTCAGAGCAAGACAGCATCCTCCACGATAAATTTTCTTTTCTTCTAACACTAGTAGTCAACCAAAACCAATTTAGACCAACTGTATTATAAGGAAACTTCTAAAGGGAAACTCCAGCTCTATAACTTTTCAAGACAATGAAGAAAAAATACTCCAGGTAAAATACTATGAAACAACACCTACGCCCTGCCCAGCCTCAAACAAAGCAGCAACAAGTTTTGTGCGAAAAATCTAGGACTAAGAGTATCTGCAATACCGATACTGCAGAAATTATTTGCTCATGGACATAACTGAGGTAATTTTAAAATAGCAAGTAGAAGTACCAACAGGGTTATGACAATGCACAGCTCAGTTAGGGGTCGTTTACACTACCAACACAGTATTTTGGCAGCTGCACTGTAAGTGTACTGTAACTATCCTTCTTATTTTACACTTCCTTTTGCCCTGCAAATACTGAAACTATGAGGGGTAAGGGCAGTCTTACTTACTTCTAACATATGCAAGGTAAGATTAAATTTGCATCAAGGAATCTCAAGAGACTAATAGAATATATATATATGTGTATGTAGATGTAGATGTAGATGTAGATGTAGATGTATATGTATATGTATATAGATGTCTATAAAAGTATGTACATATATATATATACACACATATACATTTTTATATACTTTTTATACACTTTTATATATATATATGAGAGATTGTTTTGAGCATGTGAAATTCTGATAAAGATGTGATGAAACTGCACCCATATCACAATTTTTCAAGTCAGGTTCAGTCCAAGTAAAATCAGAGAGTGATAGAAGACAGAAAGTTGCTTCAAACTCCTGCTGTACTTGTGATAATTTAGGAAAAATACTTAATCCCATAACTCATTGTGTTTATGCAAGAAGAGCTGTCAAGGTAACTTCACTAGTTGAATGATGTTGAAATATATTTTAGATACTTGTTCCATGTATGTGTCTGTATAGTTTTCTAACAATAGCAAAACGTTTCCATCACCTATGAAGTAAATCTACCGTGATACAAATGTGTCACATTTGTAAGACATATAAGCCTTACAAATCTTGCATTTTAAGACTTTCTGTACTGATATTAGGGTTATCATTGCAGTAGATTTGATGATTTCTACACCTGAACTGACCATAATTTCGAATACTATCATGCTATTATTGCTGATAGAAAAAAAAATTGGCTTTTTTTAACTCTTCAAATACAACCAAATATTTGAAGACGTTGCTTTAAGAACGATTAGCAGTGGACAAACAGTGTTGTGAGATCTTCTAGACACACTGTTACTTTTCCTATAGTCCCTGCAGGCTAGCCTGTTGACCTGGGCAATGTCTTTTTTTTTGGAGGTGCTACCAAAGAATCTCATCACAGAAATTCTCCTTCCTCTTCTTTAAGCCAGACAATAGACCAGAGACAGGCTCATCAGTTGAGATAAGAGTATGAAGAGTGTTATCTATCATTCTTCAACAAGGCAAGCCCCAAAACAAAGTTAATAATCTTTACTGAAACAAAGCTAAATCCATTTCTATTTGCAGATGGATTTACCTGAATGCATCCAGGAAGGTATTTCTCAATTCAGAAAAAATTTAGACACGTGCAAAGCTCTAATTATTGCCTTACATTCTTGTCATGTTAATGTTATCATATCAACAGGTCTATATTGATTTTCATTAGCCCAGGATCTGGTTTTTCAGAGGTTTCAGCTCTGGACACGCCTGCTAAAAATATTCATATAGATAAAAATTGATGGGTTTTTGGATGCCCTATCACTACTGAAAGAGGAAAATTTGGAAAGGCTTTTCAATCTAAAATTTATGACACCCATTAAAAGAGTCTACTGTCTATAATTATAGCTGTGGGGGAGGAGGGTTGCCATACATCATGATGCCAGTATATCATCTCAAGAAACCAACATAACAAGCTATTGCAAGCTTAATCATGGAGGACCTCCCCTTTCCTTTCTTTCCCTTTTCCTTCAAATCCTGCATGAACCACTGTTCAGTTGTTCACTCTGTTTTAGTAAAGATGATCCAGCATTGGAAAAGACACATGAAACACAGTCAAATGTAAACAAATATAAAGGTGAAATCTACTGTGGTCAAACTCAGTGAAGAATTCATTAGTGATTTAGTGACTAGTGATAAAGGCTTATTTTTGATAAAGATTTTTCTTGCATTATGCACTTAAGGTGTCCACCGGTGTATTAAAAAATGTTTGACTACTTAATGGATCAGAGGTTGAAATTACATGCCAAGGCACAGTTCAGAGCGCTGCCCTTGTAATGTGGATGCAGGTTACTTCATTAATTTCTTCTTTTTGCCTGCCTGGCAGGCATGCAGGATTGGCAGCTGTGTGAATTTCGTTGCCAGTAAAGATGCAGTGTGAACACACAGTCCTGAGCCCTAGAAGGTTGCACCAAATGAAAACTCTGTTCTCAATTTGTGCTGCACTGGACTTTAATGTAGAGGTAATCAGACTGTTCTCAATTTGAAAACCTACCATCTGGAACTCCTTTTTGGTTCTACTCCAAGTACTAGAGAGAGCTCCAGCATGTCTTCTACCCCTCTGGGAAGGTTTTAGGTCTGCAATGACTGCTGATTTATGCCAGAACACTTATAAGTGAGGTACTGGGACCTGCAGTGGACGTACTCCATGAACAAAATTAGAAGTGCTAAGTTTAGAATCTGATAGGATTCTCAATGGCCATAGGCAGCTCTTCCTAGTGTAATCTCACCAATGAGAATCACTGATCACCTTGAAACTTAGAACTGGAGCCTTCCTATACCTGTATACAGAGATGATCACTCCAAGAATTTCTGCTTTTCCTGCTGTCAGATCCCTTTCTGACTTATAAGTTCTATATAAACATGTGGCAATGTTGGAGGTACTCACCAGAACAGTAATTGCAGAAGAAGGTGAAGACAAGATGGCTTCTTACTGGTGTCAAATTCCAAGAATTTTGAATAATTTTGTTTGATTTTAAACCAATGAAAGAAAGTCAAAATGACTTATTCTGTGACTTATTCACTCAAGACTATTGTGTGAACTCTAATCTTACTTGCTGTGAAAGAAGAGGCTTTTTAACAAGTGAAGTGCATTCAAACGAGCGTTAGAATGGTTCCAAACACTCTTACAGCCCTATTCCCACTTTGTCCAGCTTTCTTCCTTACAGCCTTCTAACAGCTTTTGCAGTGTTCAGGTGAGAGAAATTAAAGAGGAGATTTTAAAAGTCACATAAGAAGGATTAAAATAGCAATAAATTAATGCATACATATAAAATAATAATTAATTATTTGTTATTAACACCACACTGCCAAAGTTAATGAAGAAGACAACTTTTCATTTTGCCATTTTTGATAGGTTTTTGTTGTTGCTGTGTCATCTCTGAGGGGTTCATGGCATAATCTATATATACATATGGAGAGAGAGATGTAGATAGATAGATAGATAGATATTTAAATGCAAATATTGCCCATAACTACTGTTAGCAAGTCAGATAAAAGATCTGATCAAGCCTGAACACATTGCGCTATAAATTGCTAGTTCCTTTCGGTATCATATGTTGCCTATCCTTATACAACAAAAGAATAACAACACTGTTCAAACTGCATTTAAAAAGCTGTAAAGAAACAAATTGCATTTTAAATGACCATTAAAAAACATTTAAGATTGCAAGATCAATTCGGCAGCTGAAAAGAGGAATGAAATCCTGCCACTAGACCCATCCAAAATTGAACTATGAAATGGGCCGGAAAATATACTGCTGAACCCTTTGCCAATAGGGAAACACATTAAATCAATGAAAGAATATTTGGGTAATTAAATTTTTATAACTTGAGGTAAGAAAAAGAATGTGATTTGTCATAAACAATGAGCATTGTGTTCCAAGTTTTTGATGAAATAATCAAAACCAAAATATCAGCATTCCTGCCTGGATTCTTCATTTTCCCCTGTGTATCCATCCCTAAGAAATGATCTCTCAATTTTCTGTCAATATGAGAGGAATTTATATATCTCATATATACAGAATAGCTGCTCTGAAGTTTTTCCAATAAATGTCTTTTCTATTGAAAAATACAAGTTCGTCAGAAAGTAATATGCATCAGGAAAATGTGGCTATAGTTGTAATTTGTCATAAGGGAAAAAAAAACTAAATAGCATGGATCACTGGTATTAAAAGTTGAAATACTTGGGGAACAAAATATTTCTAACATTTTTAAATTAAAAATTTAATTTCATAAACAGCTTTCAAATTTAAAAGTTTTGAAGTCTTAGTTTAATACATTAATATTAGCTAACAGAAACATTAAGGTCATTTTGGGAAAAAAAAATCCAGGGAAATATATTTCATTCCTCTTTTTAAACCGAGGAAAAAAAATTGATATTTTCTATGAAACTAAGACTGAGCTTCTCTTTCTTTCTGGTATATTTGTACATCACTGTAAATTATGCTATATCAAGTCTATATATGCTGCCTTCTACTTTAAGCAAATTGGCAAGGATGTGATAAAGAGAAATATGTTCAATAAATTCCTGGATGAGAACAAATATACATATATATACATACAAACATATAAATTTATATACATAGACACACACACACACACGCACACACATATATATGTGTCCTACACACAACCATGGATTATAACAAAATTCAGTAAGATTTATTCATCTTTGATTTTTAAAATGGTTTAACTGGGTCACCATATCCAAAATATATTAGAAGCAGACAGACATGGAGTTAGGTCTCTTTACGTTCACTTCCTTCAAAACTAAGCTAAAAGCTAAGTCTTGTTTTGGTCAGGATAAATTCCATGTTAATGTCAAAACAGAGTGAAATCAGAGAGATTAGAAAGATTATTTCATTTAGAATGAAAAAACAGTGATACTATTAAAATCAAGTTCAGTTATCAGAGAGATTTTCCCACTCACAGCAAAAGATCTAACCCTTAATTTAGGCAAATGAGTCCTGTGTTGAGTTAGGCTGGATTCTAGAAGGAAAAAGCCTGTGACTGAAGTGTGGCAAAATCCTTAAATATGTACTTCATCTAAATGATCCCATTGTCTTCATTTTGCTTACAATATGTGGAGAAAACATTACTAAGGTCACAAGAGCAGCATGATCAGTAAGATATAAGATGTTAATCAGTGTAGTTTTAAAACTTCTATGTCTGTCAGGAAAGCATTTGATGCTTCATTAGCAAAACTTACTTACATGCTTTCTCTAATATCTGTCAAATATAGATATTAATAAACATTCTTATTTTTCAGACTTCCTGGTCAGTTATGCCCTGCTCAGCATGTAATATTTGGTGTCAAATGATTAGAATGTCTTCACATAAATGCACATCTTGTAAAACATATTAAGGAGAATAAGCATATGGCTTGCATATTCTGACTCTTATTTTAGGTCGCACACTCTGCATGCACATTTGTGTCTGGTAGAAATAAAAGCACCAAGAATAAAAACGTGCATACGATTTTCTGCAGAATCTACTTTAAGGTTAGAAAATCATTGTTCTAAATTAAGCATTGAAAGCTTTAAAATACTTTAAGGAAACTGTAAGTCTGTTCCAATTTAGAATATTGTCATCCATCAGTAATCTCTTGAACAAACAAAATGCATTTATTACTTGTTTCATATTTATAAACGCCATCGGTTTAATCAAAATGTTTTCTGAGTACAAAGCACAGATTTTTTCCACAACTAAGCTTGAATTTAACATGCAAATATCTCCTAGCCATGACTTATAGTGAACAATTGACTTAAAGAGGAAAAAAATAGGCAATAATTTACATCTTATCTGGTTTTCCCTATCAAAAAATCAATAGACGCCAGAGGGAGAACAGAATGCTTAAAGTTCCACATTCTGCGGATTTTCTAAGTTTGCATAATACATGTGACAACCCTCCCACAGCATTCCTTTTATCACATTAGTTCCACAAACTAGTTTATCTGTGTGCATTGTTCACACGGAAAAAATCTCATTTATTTATAATTGCCTAATCAACTGAAACTTAATTGCATTATGCTGTAAGGACCTTTGATGAAGCTTTAGAAAACTGCATAAACATTTTTAATTTGAGGCTCTAATTAATAAGAAAACCCCCCTAACTTCTGAGGAAGCAAAAAAGTTGGTTTTGATTTGCTTTGTACAAACTAAGTGGTATATTTTCATCACCTCTTCAGTTTCCTGTTTATATAGTGAAAAAGCAGTAAGCATGGAGACTTTGTTATAAGGAGAAGTTTAAAGGCATCCATGAAGCATAAGCATCTTTTCTGACATTTAGATTTCCAATAGTCAAAAAACCTCATTGATTAAGTTAATTTTCCAAATAAAATGTTTCCAATTCAAAGTTGCTTACTGATTTATAGAGAACTTGATAGAAAGAAAGATTTCATTTCTGAAGTATTTTTGAAAAATAGAAATTTCTCCATGCAAATATGCTGCTGGAGCAGATTGAGTTGTGAACCCTTTGAAATCAACAGAGTCTTGAGAACATAAAGTAGAAATAAATTAATTAGAAAATCACAGGCAGCAGTGCTGAAGCGGAGAAATAATACTGAGTGAAAGCATAACCTGACTCAAATATGAACATTGCATACCTATGCACATAGGAGAAAAAAGCCAACAAGTCCCAGTGTAAGAGCCTTTTGGACCTATCAAGACATGGAAAAGTATCAAATAAAAAATTCATGGAATTATGCTCTCTGATCTTCTTCATAACTACACCAGAAGTGCTAAACAGAAATAAAAATGAACACAAAATTTGAAAAGCCTAGGAGGATATTTGCACAGATATCTATTTTTTTAACTCTTGCCTTTCTATTTGTCCTCTCATCCCAAGTTTGGGGGAAATTCAGACAACATGAACATTTTCCAAGGTTCTTATTGGAAAGAGGTGAATTTACAGACCTGCAAATATACCCTTTTAAGTAGAGTGCTACATATAGGGAAATACTTAACAATTATTTTTGGGACATTCCTAAAATCGTTAAAACACAGAAAAAAAAAAAAAGACAAAAAAAGAGAAAAGGTAAAGGAACACCAGCATTCATTCTTCTATGTAATTTCTACATAAAACAGATTTTGTCTGATGTACTCTGGTCATGAATTATGAATGTACCACACTGAGCAGATACAGTAGAGAGTGGATTAATTTAGGTTGTCTGCATAGCCTAGCATCTGAGAACTCTCATGTGCTAGCTTGTTCTGCAAATCCAAACCAAAGAACTTGTTACATAGTTTTCTGTTTCAAGACCCTACACACTGCGACCTCAGCAAGAGACAACCAGCAAACGCTGTTTGCAGGACAACAAGCAAATAGGTAATAAAAAAATAGGCTTAACAATGGAAGTTGTTAGTGAGCGAAACAGGGAGCAAAGTTCACACAAGTATTTCAAAGGTGGAAAATGAGGTGGTGTAATAAAGGTTCCTTATAAAAGCAGTAATTAATAGGAAATACAGCAGAAAAAGCTTTGTTTGGAGTAAGGGGAATAAAAAGAACACATGAGGGAAGCTGGTAACTTCTATTTGGGTAGGAAAAAGGAGATGGGAAGAAGGAGGTCTATAGGGCATGTGACAAGATAAGGTGAAACACTGGGGGTGGATAATAATGAAAAAGGAGACTACCACTAAAAGGAGATTTGTATAATATGCCATACCTTCATCTACTGTAGGTTAGCATAATTTTACTGGAGCCAGTAGAGTTAAGCTGATTGACAGAAAAATAAAGAAATAAAATTTAATTCCTGTGTAGACCTCAGTATCATCATTGTACCACTTCTTCTAAGGTAGATTTTGAGTATTAAACAGTCCCACCAAATTAAGTCTAAATGTAATGCTCTTAATACAAAAAATAATCCCAAATAACAAAATGAACTAACAAAAAAAAATGTTTGTCAGTGTTTATAAAAGCACATATATAATAAGCTGAGGAAAAGAGAGATTTAAATGGAAAATAATTCTGAGATTCTCCACAATATAGGTAATATTTGTGTGTTACAAAATTTATTATTGTTTAAACTGACTCTAGTCTTTTAAATTAAAGAAGAATGATCTGGTAATTTCATATATCATTGAAAATGTCAAAATATTTTGAAGAGATCAAGAGAGCATAAATTCCACTGAGTCAATTTATGCCTATCAAGCAATAAGTCTGCATGGTATAAGAAAACACAAAGAACATCAACCAATGATGAACTAAAATATAGATATTATGATGTAAAAACAATTGATTAAAATGGAAGCAGAGGTTTTTCTTCCTGATTGTTGTTAATTTCCATCAAAGTTTACAGCCAAGTTTTAAACAAACAGGACTTAACCAGAAATAAACAGAAAAACAGTAGGACTGAGAAGTACTCTGGATATTTAGGATAGAGGTTTGAATCTTCAAATTGATAGACTGCTTGAGTCAGGATTTAGATAGGGAATATTTATAAAGTCATACCATAACACTGTATATGAAAATGCAGCCAAATGTTTAACTCACGGCTATAATCTATTTTTTTTTTTTTAAATTCCAGTATCAAGCTCCTCAACAAATCCTCTGTACAACATTTAATATTTACAGGTGAGATTTCTTATATCAATTACACCCTTTCAGAACATTTTTTCACATTCTTCCCTTAAAGTGCACTTACAGTATTGTCTGTCTTCAAAGAATCTTCATCCTTGGAAAGGACCTAAGCCAGTATATGCTTGTGAAGGCAAAATTTGCCCATCATGATCTGAAAGCTACTCTATCTCACTGAATAATGTGCAATTTAGGGTTGGGTTCTCAACCTACAGTTACTGGTATTTCCTGGTTTAGTGCAACATAAATGATCAAAATGATTTAGGGATACGGGAAACAAAACGAGTTCTGTACAAAGACAGACCCATTGCACATGGTGGTGTACTGAACAAAGTGTGTCTTAACATGTCTGTCATTGTTGTGAATAACTGAACTCAGTCCAAAATAAGCGAAGTAAACAAAGCAGGATCACAGTTTATTGCTAGATTTCCTTAACCCTCTCAGCTCTGAGAAACTGATCCAGTATTTGTTCCTCTTTGCTGCAAAGGCACCTGTCATGCTTCAGGCATTAACTCCAGCTTATAGTTTACAAATATAACACAGCTCAGACAGCAATACACTGGTTTTGTAGAGCACGGAAAGGAAGATCCAAGTTCAGGAGTACAGAAGTTTCTTCTGCACTGTACATTTCTAGAACTATTAACTTCCTTTTATTAAAAACCCCTAGTTCATAGAGTGGAATTCCAGTGAAAACCTGCTTAGTCATCTATCACTGACTAATCACTACATGCCACCAGCCCAATCTGCTTTGCAAATAATAATTTGTCTCTTTTTTTCCTTTCTGTAATGGTGCCATTTTTCTATAATATTCACAAAAATAGAAATCTTATTATCTGGTATAGAGAACCAGACCAAAAGACTTACCCAATAAATAAAAAGTTGCACATCTTTTGTTAACTTCTGATAACAGAAGTCAGAGGACTTATGAAAAAAACAGATCTGATTTGTGACCAAACTAATTTATCATCCCAACTCTAGCTGTCTCAGGCAAAAGGATAATCTTCCTGGTTCTCCCAAAATGGAAGATTTTTCCAAAACAGTAAAAATAAAACAGCAAGTAGAAATTAAAGTGGTGCATCAGATCACTAGAAAAAAAGTAAAACAACTGCCTAAATGCTTTTCTGAACTTTCAAACTATTATTATATTCTTAACAAAGAAATAAAATATCTTTCCAGTCCAGGGTAAGAATTTGTCATTTATTTGTACAGGACCACTGCAGTTTAACACACTTTAGTAGGAGCTAGACTGTGTATTTGACCTATTGAAGTACACTTAGAAAAATGAGGCTGAAAGCTATTCATTCCAAGCCCATTTAATGTCAAAATGGTTCTTTCCCACAGAGATTAAGAACCAATGATAAGTTTCACTGATTTAGTGTTTGTATGTAGAAACTGTTAATATGTAAAACAAAATGCAAAATACCAGATTGTCCAGGGTAAAACATGTTTCACTCTGAAATTTTCAGTGAACCAACAGAGAGGATAGGTTTATCCTTTGCTGAAACGAGGCGTTCACAATTAGCCTTTCAAGTACAAGAAATGATACTCAGCCCAACAAAGAGATGTTTGCTTTTCTAAGTAAAACTGCACATTAATTTGGTGTTACAATCAGAAAAGGAGTAAGTAGGTTACATGTTGGATAGGAAAGAATTAAAACTGTCTGAAGATTTTGAGGCTTCAGAGGAAAAATTGCCTGCAAAAAGTAAAATGTTAGACTAAGAAAAGTAAACTCTGATGAAGGAATTTCAAAGGGGAGTTTCGTTTACTAGGATGGAATTGAAGACATAATTGCACAATCTGCTTTTCTGCCAGCCACCATGTTAAGTTCACAGCTGAAGGAGAAAGAGGATTTTCTGGTTTATAAGTAATTTAAGTACAATTTTTTTTCAATTCTTTGCTACTCTGTTATCGAATTTCAATACACTGTATTGTCAGTTTACAGTGCTATTAATTCTTCTATTTGCACATTATTTTACCGTGACTGGAGTTTAAATCATCTAATGTGATGGGTAACCGCAAGGTATTCCTCACCAAAAGTCTGAAAAAATAGGGTAAGGAAGCACTAAGCAAGATGAGATTCTTTTTATATACTTCATAGTGTTTGGAGTCTAAATGAAAGGAGTCTAAATACTGAATGAGATACAGGAGGCATAACAGATGCTTTAGGCAAAATAATTTAGAAACACATCTACTTAAAAGAGGAAGTTGCAATAAAACATTTCCACACCATTAACTGTAGGTTGTGCACATGTTATAGAAAGAATCCATGATGAAGAAATGCTTGCCATAATAAAACTGCACATTCCAGATTGCAGCCAGGAAGTGCTGACAGACTATAGGACTCTTGAAACTGAATATGCTTCAGAGCTATGTTTCAAATTCCTAAAGCTGAATTTAGGAGGTTTTCAAGGCAGCAGAAATTACTTTGCAGTAAAACTAACAGTGCATGCCCATTTTGTACACAAGGGAGAGAAGGAGGCAGCACAGCAGAGCTGGAATGACTCACAGCCCAAAAGGCAAGACTACAGGAGTTACAGTTTGCTAATGAGTTTCTCCTGCCAGAGAGGGATGCTATCATTTGAGAGCTAGACAGAATTTTCCTCAAGAATAGGAACAAGTTTGTGTGCCTTGCATCCTGTTTTGAAATTTACATGAGTTCAAAATTATATAAATGTATAAACAACTGTCAAATGTTTTGAACTTATCATAGAGCTTCTGAAGGTGCTGTGTTGATGCCAATGAAAGAGAAGCAGAGCCTCTAATAGCTTTGAAATGGCTGTGTTGAGGAATTTTGCAATGTCTGCAGATCAGTGCTCATCAAATTAAATTCCAGGCAATTCAAAGAATAAACCCCACTGCAAAAAGTGAAACTTTGAGATAATTATAACCTAGTGGAATTCACTTCTAAACTTTCCTGAGACACAGTTCACTAGTCACTCATTCAACTGAGGTGGGGGGCCAGGGGGAGATGGGGGGCAACAAAACCAAACAACACAAACCAAAAAACAGTGATTAAACCTCATGTGACTGTGCCATCCTTTTTGAGTGACAGTTCTATTTTGCCAATACCTAGAAGCACATTTAAGAAAGGATAGGAGCAACCCTGAGGTAAAAGGGAAGCAAGAAAGAGTAAACAAAGCATATGCAATTAATTTCCTGTAGCTGACATTGCTTCCCATCCTGTATTTCTGTCTTGGCATTGTTTTCTTCACACACACACTCCCCGTAATTGCAATAATAAAGGGTGTGTGAAGGGGTGATTATAGAGTTGGCAGAAAGGTGCAAAACACAGGGAGTCCAGGATGTACTCATCTTTTTGGGACATTTGGAGAGTTATAATTCTAGATGACATTTACTGCACTGTTTGTCTTAACTATTTAGGCTATTGTAGCACACATTCTCATTTAAGCTACATCCACACTGGCCTATAAAAATGCCAGCTGTGACTAAAACCAAAACTGAGTATTCTCACAAACTCTTTCCACCTCAACACCAACATGCTGCTGCTGCTGACTGATCTATGTATCAAAAAAAAAAAAGCCATACAGTACAAAATTTTAATTAACCCTTACTCAAAAGCCACAAACAAATCCACAAAGTTCAATAATAATTTTATCTGCTGCACCATTATAATTGATTATATTTTATATGGTCAATCCATAGTAGAATTAATTATCCAGAACAAAAATTGAATCAAAGAGTCCCTTAAACCCAAAACACTTGTTCTCCTATTGCTTACACATTCACTGCTTATGGAGTATAATAACAGGTAAATCGTCAGGAACACTTTAAAACTGTACAGGGCAAAGACACTGCTTTGAGCTTTGTTCCTTAAAAAGAACTTAAGAAAAAGAGAAGTGCAACATTTTTACTAAAAATAAGTTAACAAACCCTAGTTTGGTATGGAGGCTGGAATCAGTATGGGAATACTGATGTAATGTTTCTCCCAGAAAACACTAAAGGAATATAATTAAGCAATCAGAAACCTGAACTTCTGTAGAGTGAGAACTCCAGTAGGTAGTTTCCAAGCCATTTAACATTCATTTCAGAAGCTAAGAAAACTGTTGTCTTTATAACAATGTTCAAATCTGCCCTAACCTCATGGTCAGAAAATTACAGAGCTTTTTGTTTCTGTGAATTTGATGAATCACAGAAATCTAGTGCAAATACTTTGTTGCCCTCCAGCAAATAATTATCACCTTTCATCTGTTCAGACGGCTACAAAACCACGTGACACTTAAGTCTACGCCAGGTCCACTGAAAACCATGCACTTCAGATCTTGCCAGAAATTGATAATTTTTCCCCTACTATCTTTTTCAGATTCAAGGTATTTCTATTAGGTTTTCCTTTATTTATCCTATGACACATAATGGGAAGGTTAGATGGAAGACTTTTACCTAGAGTTTAATTTATTGTTCAACAATGAATTATCCTGTTTTTAGCATTTCATGAAAGAACTTAAATGCACTACCCATGCAACCATTCTGTACTGAGAAAATTTCAGGTTGTACAGATATAGTCAGGATTTCCTGTTTTTCTTTCTTTTTGTTCATACAGACAGCAACTTCACCCAAAGTCTTGTGACTTTTGCCTGCCAGTCACAATACTTACATGATCATTTAATATATTTTAATGCCAGTTTGAGGCTCCTGTTTGTTTGTCTGACTTGTCGATGTGGTCCTTATTCTTACCCCAGTCTTCATATTTAAGAAACAAATCACTGGGAGTTTACTGTATTCTTTATTTTTGTTACGATTTTAATGATGAGACCAGTAAATTGTAAATGTAAATGTAAACAGTAAACCAAAGTGTTAATAGTAGTGCATATTCAGTCCTTAATTTTTTTCTCTTGTAGCCCATCAGCTAATTGTTGCTTCTTATTTAATGGCTATACAGTTAAGAAGATGAATAACTGCTTCCTAACCACATTTTGCCAACATCCTCACTGAGAATATTCAGTATAAGGATGTTAAAGTGTAGCCCTCTAAATGTGAACTTCATAGCCAGTAATAATCAAATATGTGGTCCAAATATATATTATTTTAGAATACCTTGAAATATTTTTTTGTTACTGCTCTAGACAGTCTGGATATCAGTGTGTTGACTGCTCAGAAACACATGCATTTTTACTCTCACTTTACAAAAGTTTATTAAGGGCAGTTAATTAATAAAGACTTTGCTAAAGAAAGTAGAGTAGTTCACCTCTCTTCAAAGCAGAACATATTTTTCTTGTAGAAATAACCTCATTCAACATTTTTGTACCAGAAACGTTGCTTTGGGAGAAATGAATAGCAGGGGGGAGATTTATTTTCTAGAGATATTCTTTCATCCTTTTCATCCTTTTCTTTCTTTTACAGAAAAGGTAATTATCTTTTTCCTTTCAAAAAATTTGTTTGTTTGGGGAATTTTTTTGATAAAACCTCAAAGATTAAGTTCTGATTTCATTGCAAGGTGTAAGGGTAGGAAAAAAATATAGGTAATTTTAAGATCTGGGATGCTTAAGGTAATCTCTCCACGATGAAAACCAACTGTAGGAATTTTTGCATTTTTTCAAAAATATGTTTGCTTATTCTGAAATTCTAGAAAGGGCCTTTGTAGAGTTAGGAGGTATTAGCATGAAAATGCTAATGAGACTGACAAATAATCTAGGTACTAATTGCTGGGGAAAAAATAATCAAGGAGGGGGAAAAAAGAACATTTGTGATAAACCACAGTGCAGGCAGTTTCTAGTTTTGTCTGGTTTTTGCTTTTCAGTCTTATTAGCCTATATATCACTTTTGTTCCCTGTTCTCTGCAGTGTGATCTTGTTTACTCAGTTTTCTTTATGGATAGGGATTATCAGGGTATGACTGATGCATATTTCAATCACCATATTTCTTTGTCTGTTGCATGTAATGGGTCAGTGCATTTAAATATAAGCTAAAACTAAATGATGAAGGTCTTAGGTCCTGAGTCTGTAGGGTGATATGTAATACCTAAAAATCAGATTCAAAAGCAAACCTGAAATATTCAGAATTAGGGTTTCAAAACATAGGTAAAAAGCAACAGTGACATCAGGGTAAGGATTCATACAACAGGTTTGCTTTCAGACCAGATGTAGAAAATTTTGGAATTCAAATTGCATTAGATATACTTGAATATCTTATTTCAGAATTCCATAGAAAACCTCTACTTCAGTTTCTCTTGATTAGCTCTGCACTTTCTCAGAACAGGGCACTCAAACAAATTATTAATAAAGATCCTCCTGAATTACATCTGCAGCCCCATATATGCTTTTGGGGGATGTGACCAGGTGCCTACTAGGCTGCTGAGTGATCAAAGAATGGGCAGCCCATCACTCTGTCTGTAATCTAAGACAGCCTAGCACAAGAGAGGATATCACTACGTTTTGCAATACATCAGTGAAGAAATAGCCTTTGTGCTGAGCATTATGCAAACCCAGAGCTCTGGCTCTGCTCCAGCAGCTCATAGCATGTACCTGCTGCCAGGTTATTTGTAAAGCTAACCAAAGTCCAGTTGTCCAGGAAACCAATCCTCTTGCTTTGCCTGGATTGAGCTGGCATCTCTGCATTAGATTCTGGGGTAACCCTGCATCTTTTGGAGACATTCCCTTTGCAGCATAGAAACAGTGACGTGCTCTAGAGAGATACTGCACATTTCTTCAGATGTTCAGCATTTAACAGCACTTAGTTAACATGCTGTAATGGTACTTCACAGAGCAATTATTAAATTACTTTGTTCTACTGTAATGACCAATGATTAAACTTTCATAACACTGACATTACACCCTTTATTTATCAGGCTCCTATACTTATTAAATTACTGGGAGGGTGGGAGGGATCTTAATAGAAGTGAATTTGTAAAATTATCTTTCAAGGTCAAAAACTGTCTGCTGCTGTGAAAGTAGAAAAAACACATAGAAATTACTTAAGAAGTTTTTAATGTTTAATCTTTGAATTGTCTACATTGTCTAAAAACAAAGCTTGCATAGATCTCGGAAACGTCTGCCTGCCACCCAAAGAGAAACTCACACAGAGTCTCCTTTTCAGGGACTGAGACACAGTATAGGAATAGTGAACTTGAAGATGAAATTACCAATTCAAGATGATCCTGTCGGGACACTGGAAATTATCACATCTGTCATAGAGTCATAGAATAGTTTGGTTTGGAAGGGACCTTAAAGATTATCTAGTTCCAAGGACACTTTCTGCTGAACCAGATTGTTCAGAGCACCTTCCAAGCTGGCCTTGAATGCTACTAGGGATGGGATATCCACTACTTCTCTGGGCAGCCTGTTCCAGTGCCTCACCACCCCCATAGTAAAGAATTTCTTCCTGATCATTGGACAGGAATTATTATACAGGATAGATGCCTGGTATCAGCAGTTCTGCTGAGAGATGTAATATTTAACAAATAAACCTGACAATCAAATTCATTTGCTTCAGCAAATAATTTTGAAGCTTTAGATAACAAATGTACTCAGAATTTCCATTCCTTCCTATATCTAAGGACAGATGTTTATTCAAAATTCTCTGAAGTAAAGGGGAATACAGCATGTAAAAATTTAGAGACCACATTCTCTTGTTCCTTCACACATGTGCATTGCTTTGGTCATTGCAATGCAGACTAGGCCTCTGCAGAATTTGCATAACATACTTGCTTATGACGTTACTTCATGGATAATCTTTCACTTGGAAATTACATTGTGCATTCATAATAAAACCATGACGACCATTGTTTTGCTGAAGTCTACAATGCCAAATTAATCAAAGCAGCTCTGTTTCTTACCACATAAACAGCTCCCAAAGCCAAGTAACTCAGGGATCCATTAATAATAACTCCAAAATCTGTAAACTTTGTTTATATTTTCCTGAAGCTCCATACATTGTGTAAGAGATCTTAAATTTATAAGCAAATTATATCAGTATGTTATGATTAAAAAAAAAAAATGAAGGACTTGGCCTGTGGGAGCTTTTGATGTTCATCTATATTCTGTACATCTACTGGGTTTTGATCCGAAAAGCTCACAATTGGTCATAAAATCTCTGTTCCAGTATCTTTGCTACTGAAAACATCCTAATTTTTTTTTGTGCAAAGGACATTCTTTCAAGTTCTGTTTATGTTTTGGGAAAGTACCTGAATATTTAGGGATTTTATTGCTCCTTCTCCTTGCCAGCAGCTGCTGTCATCATGTGCTTCAGCTCTATTCCGGTAGACATCCTTATATCACTGCTTCAAGGGAAAGGAGAGGAAAAAGCCAGCCAACTCAAAATAAGCCTAAAGTGCTGATTTCTGGAAGGCTTGAGAGCTTCATTAAGTAGCTTGCAACCACAGCATGCTGGAGGAGTTTTAGCCCGTTAGCCACTTATCAGAGAAACAACTGAATAGGTATTTAAAATTTTAAAAATGAAAAAAAAATTAGTAAGAGTTCTTTGGAAAAAAACAGAGGAAGACAAAAATGGCATTAAATTATTTTATAGAATAAATCTCTGAAGGGAATAGCAATTTTCCTGATTTTCAGGTTCTAGATTTGGCAAACAGATCTGTCTGGAACCCCATTGAGATAGAAGGACTTGAAAAGAAGCACAATATAAAGTAGGCCAGATTGCCAAAGTGCAACAATGACCAGTATGATTAATCCACATCGTAGGTCATCACAGGACAACCTCTCTAGAATGCTCTCATAAACTGTGGAGCTACTGACTCTGCATGCTCATTAGTGTGTATGTGCACAATGTTAAAATAATGACACAGTTAAATAGATTTTGTCCTTAACTGCGATTCACTGTGTAGCTGAAAGTCTGAGCATGGCATAGTCATGGCATTTTAGAAACGGCAGAACGATTTTTGCACCATTACACAATTTGACATATTTTCTACAAGCCCAAGCACTTCTTCTATAGCACAGTAATATGAATATCTGATTAAAGAAAAAAAAAGATTGCAGAGAGCAAAACCAAGTAAAATAACTTCGAAAGGGTGGTGGTGGAAAAGAGAATAGGTCTTAATTGTAAGGAGCCTTGCAGAACTCTGAAGGATTTTTAAACTGGGGAAAAAAATCCCCTATGCCATTCATAGGCTTTTAACTTTTCTTTGATGAAGAGGAACACTTGAAAGCCTCCTTGTAGCATCTCTTTTTAATAAAATGAAATACTTTTCTCCGGTATGTTCTTGTAGAGTCATGACTCTCTAATCCTTTCTTTGTTTCCCTGTGCCCTTTCCAGAATATTTCTTGACACTTCCATCTTTAATATCAGCATAAATTAAAAAGATTCAGGGTATGGTAATTACAGTTTCAAGTACTCTTCAGGAGAAGTATCAAAGAGTTTGCTGGAAAAAAGAAATGTACTTTTTCCTAATACCCCTGAAGCTCTACTGAATTCTTCATGGTGTGACAGTGTGACTGGTTTTGCCGTGACCTCCTTTCTTCAAGCACACTCTTTGTCTATGTAGCTGTGCAGGTGGCCAAGAAAATGTACAAGAATCAGTTTTAAGTTCTCTAATATACTTGATATTTTTAAATGCCTCTTGAACAGGAGAATTGTGGAACAATCTCAACAATGTAGCATGTTCTTCTCAGCCAAACCAAAGAACTAATTATAGTTATTCCTGCTACCCCAGTGGGTAAAAAATCCAACTGTTATCAATATCAAGATATTCAAACATGAGGTGCCTTAAAATGACTGACTCTCTGCATAGGAGAGAGCAGTGGATATAGAATCATAGAACAGTTTGTGCGAGAAGGGACCTATAAAGGTCTTCTAGTCCAATTCCCATGCAAGGAGCAGGGACATGATAGACATTGGATCGAAGTCTGGTTATAAATATTATCCTTCAAGAGAAAATAGTGCTCCATAGTATTTTACATCTCCATCAGTGACCTGCATATCAGGAGACTGGAAGCAAGTTTTTGGATGACACCAAGTTTAGGGGAGTTGTTCGTACACCAGAAGGTTTGGTGTGCCATTCAGAGAGATCCCAATATACTGGAAAAATGTGCTAGCACGAACCTCATGAAGTCTGACAAGTGCAAATGCACACTTCGGCACTTGTGATAGAAATAAACCCGTGACCCGGTATAGAATGTGGACTGGTTGGGTGGGTAGCAGCTATGCAGAAAAGGGCCTGGGAGGTTCTAGGCTGAGGGTGAGCAGTGTGCCCTTGCAAGTGGTAAAGACTTGTGATAAAGTCCACATACTGTACTGCAGCAGCAAAAGCATAGCGAGTAACTCAATGGGGGGGTTTTAATTCCCTTTATTTGGCATCTACGAGGTTGCATCTGGAACCTTTTATCCAATTTCAAGTCTCCTAGCTCATCAACAAACTGCAGAGTCCAGTGGAGCATAACTAAAATGGTTAAGGACTGGAGAATATGGTAGTTGAACAGCGAGAAAGATAATTGGTTTTGTTTACCCTAAAGAAGGCTGATGGAGAGATGTAATTGCAGCCTTCAACTACCTGAAGGGTGTTTGCAGAGAAGACAGTGAAACCATTAGTAGTAACAGTAAGAAGTTGCTGCTTGAAAAGAAGAAAATAATAGCAATAATGAGAGATGCAACACTGGAACAAGGCTCTCAGAGAGTTTGTGGCAAGTCCATCCTTGGGATATTTTAAATCTCAGAGAAGCAACCTTAAGCAAAGCATTCTAGCTTGGAAGCTGTCCCTGCATTGAATGGGAGTTTGGGCTATGACCTCCGGAGGCCCATACCAACCCAAATACTTCTGATTCTAAAATTGTATTGTGATCTTACAGGAATAATGTCCACCAATTTACAGCTCCTGTTCCTCCTGGAGGCAGGCCTCATGGACTTCTATTTGCTAAGTCATTCTATTCCTTAAATCATAAATATTACAATTGTTTACTGTCCTTTTGGCCCTCATGATGGTCCTTGTCTGATGCTAAAATATACAACTGGTGAGTTCAGTATACCTACATACATGGTTTGCACACTGAAAGTGGGAGAATAGATTAGGAAATAAAAGAAACTAGTAGAGTTTATGATGCTTAGCTGAATGCCTAATCTATTAAGGAAGAATGCCTAATCTATCAGTTAAAATTAGTTGCTGAAAAAGTCCCCTCTCACATGAACAATAGGAAGACAAAACCTCTGGAAGAGGAAGAGACTTCCCTTGCAATCCCTAAAATTCCTTCTTCTGCCTTTTCCACCTGCAACTTCAGCAACAGTCAGTAGATCTTTCACCCCAGGCGACAAAGTGAGGACATGTTTTGAGACAGCCTTTTCGTTCAAGGTAGAAGTGGAAAGATGACGGATTTTCAAAGATTTAGCAGCCCATTGTCACTAGCTCCCATGTCTATTAGTACAGATAATGAATGGAAATGAAATAAATTCTAATGAACCCTTCACTTTCTTCTGTCTCAGAGCTGGTTGCTAAAACGATGTTCAGATATTTCTGAGCAAAGAGCTATGAGGTCCCAGGTTTCTGGGCTCACTTTCTTCTTTACAAGGGCCATTACACTCATCTGAGTGGTTCATTTGTTTTTCTTGTCACTTAAAGGCATGTATAATGGGGGTTATCATTACAAAAGTGGGTCACTAGTGTCCTAAATTATGTTCTGTCCACTTTATATGTCAGCTTAATGCTTGCAAAAATGATGAAGACTTTAATTTTTCTTTTTTCTTCCGTAAATGTTGTTACCCAGGTAGTCTAGACAAGAAATTTAATTGTCCAGGAAGGTGGCTAGATTGGCCTAAATACGCAGGTTCTTCAAGTGTGAAAATGAGCTCATCTCCAGAGAATACATTTAAACCTCATGATTTCAATGTCTGTAATAGTTATACCTCCTGGGGAAACTATATACAAGAGTCCTTTAGAAATAAAACAGCAATGTGATAAAAAACCCTGTTGGTGCATAAAGTGACTCATATTATTGAAAACCAGGCAATATTGACAGATAATATTTTGATAAATGTAGAAAAGAACCAAGAAGGTCTTTTGACAGAGATTGTGTTCTCTTCTAACATCTTCTCATATTTACTGTTTGGTTTTCTTCTTTTTATGAAGATAGCTTTGTTTCCATATCTGAAAGCAAAACTCTGTTTGGAAAATTCTAGGTGGACCTTTTAGTTCATACATTTGCTTCAGGCTTAAGAGATGAAAAACTTCTCTAGTAGTCTGTAAGTGGAGATCTGTTTTCACAGGAAATGTTTATTTGGATATGTACAACTGAGCTAAACTAAACTAAAATGGCAATAATATTCAATAACTACACATTTTTGATGTTGTGTTTAGAAGTAAACTGGTGAGTCACTGTGATGGATGAAAACCTTACATGGAAAATTGCTGTGAGCAAACAATGATGCAATAAATATTTAAAAACTTAAAGATTCATTGACAGTAGCTTTATAGGTATATATCTGGTCCTAGGGTAAGTTATAAAATCCTTGTGACAACACTACTTGTTTTAAAACTCCAGGAAAATTAATTTTGAATAGATGTTTAAAAATAAGAACAAGACTGAGCATTCATCTTTGTTTTTGATAGTCCTGTGTATCTGACTATCTCTGTCAAGAGTTAATTTGAGAATTCAATTACCCAGAGTCTGTCCCCTGTACCATTTCATATCCTTTTAGCTCCAGGTGGATCCTTAAAATATGTGGGTCTATTATGTCCCATTGTCAGCCCCATCCATATGGACCATGGCAGAAACACTTCTGCCCCTTGTGCTATTGTGCAGTGGACTGCTATGTAAGCACTCAAACCATTTCCCAGGTGTGTAGTACAAAATAAACTTTGGGGAATTTTTTTTTTTTTTTAAGCCTAAAAAAAAGGATAAAACCAGTCTCTTTCCCATAAAATCTTAAGACTGCTCCTACAAAAGCTATGCATGTAGCTTGTTTCAACTTCAAAACAACTATATAAATAGATAAAATCTTTCTTATACTACGGATTTTGTGAAATTGAGACTTAGAGAAAATTATTTATACTTGTCTTCTTTGCATATTTCAGATAGGATGCTGAAACTAAACCATCAGTTTCATCTGTGATTCTAGCCAAATATTTTTTTGTTTGTTTTGGCTATTGCAATATTAGCCTGGCAATAAGAATTTCAGGATTGCAAAAAAGGAGGTTTACACTGTTTTACATGCATCCTTCTTTAAGATTACAGAATACCTTTAAGGTTTTCAATAACTGGTTGCAGAAGTCATGTATCAGGATTAATGTTGTGTAACTCAGACAAAATGCTTCAGAGAAAAGCAGAATAAAGATAAAAACACATGGGATTCAGAATCATTACCACCACTACATTTTGCCAGTGATTGGGCAATTTAGGGTCTCTATAACCAGTAGGAATGAATTCTATGTGTTCAAATCCAGAGTTCTATCAAGAATTAGTCATGGTATGTCAGTTTTAGATCCACTATTAAGGTAGTTTTGAAAAGCATATTTGTTGTGTTATTCCAGATTTAGTTAGAAAGGACAATTTTCCCATGTAACTTGTAACAGGAATTTTGACATAAAGTTTGATTGTTCTAAGATCGAATCTGAAACCAGAGGAGTTCTCTGCTGAGTTTTGCTAAACTAATTCAGCTTTGTCCAGTTATGAGCTTTACCCTTTCATTTATTTTAAATTCTGTTTAATAATTGCAATACTGAAGTATTTTTTTTTTTAATAAGGGGGGGGGGTGCTACAAGACATGTTGCATTTGATCTCTGAAGGGGAAAACAAACTTCTTCATTATTCTTCTCTTCTGAGGCTTGGAGTACTTCCCAAGTTTTTTTTAAAAAAATTATGAAAACAGTACATGTATGAACAAAATCTTTAGGATTGAATCATATATTTTGCTCCATTTCAAAAGTCCAAGGAGTTTAACAGAAGCTTCTAGCTATCTGATTTGTCTCGCCCTCAGAGCCTGCTGCCTAAACATCCCTCACAGCCAGCCAGTCTCAGCCTCTTCATTTTCTCTGCTGTTCTTCCAAAATTTCCACCGAAAAGAAGTAGGGCATCCTCACTATGATCACACTTGAGAGGGAAGCATTGGAGGACTCCAAATCAGGCCTGCAGGCTGGCTGGAAGGCAGATAGCTGTGTGCTTGAAGCCTCGCAGAAAGAACAACTGTATCTGCATCCTGGAGAGCTCTTCCCATTGTGCCAGGTCTTCTCAGCCATACCAGAAGACAGCAATGTGACATTTCTATTCACTCTACCTTGTCTGCACAAGGACATGGTAAAGATGTATCTCTAGGCATAGCTTCATATTTTACTGTTTCATTGGTTTGTTTTAGTCATAATCCTACAAGATGCACATTTGAATTTAAGAGAACTTGCTTGCAATTCTATTTCACTCTTAAATAAGTCCTTTAATATAATGCTGGGTTATTAATAGACTGCTTCCTCACAGCCAGAGCCAATTGTCAGAAAAGGACTGGCTGAAGCCCAAGGGCTGCTCATGTGTGATGTGCAATTGATTGTGTGATTCAGTTTAGCAGTGAGAGACAGCAAGGCAAGTGTTGGTGAGAGATAACATATGCTTTGTGAGTCTTGTCAGAAAGAAGGTGAAGCCCTGTGCTTCCAACATGTGTTGTGTGTTATCACATATTAACACTAGCCTCGATATATCTTAGAGTGACTAAAAAGCATGTAAATAAAAAAAACCAAACACCTATATATTAGTGGATAATTCACTAATGAAAAACTGAGAATCTGAAGCACTTTCAAGAAGTGTTTTCCCTTGAGCTGTGGGAGAAACTGAGAAAGAGTTAGGCTTCTCATGTTTATGTCATGTGCGCATATTGTTTTTTCTTCTACATGATTCAAATTTTTATGCCACTGCATTTATGGCTTTGAAATGAGAAAAGAGGTATGCATCAGTACCAAGAGGTTTAAAATTCTACTTTCAAGTTACAATACAGAATAAGTATTATACTCAAGCTAATGAATATTTAAGTAATTTTAAAATAGTTTGTATAATAGCAGCTGAGCTATTTTTAAGAGAGCTTGTATGATGAAAATTTTAGTCTTTAGCTATGCAAATATTTCTCCTTAAGCCTTCTTGTGCTCAAAAAGAACCATTTTTGAAGATGAACAACTGTAACCGTCCTTTACTTTCACCTACTTACATGAGCACGCTTTTACTTTGAAGGCTTGGCAACGATGATGAAAAGCCAAGACATTCTAATGTCGATGGATTTATTTGTTCATCCATCCCATTTAAGCATTTGTGTAACACTTTCTTATGTCTAAATTAATGTATTTTACATACTTTACACATATGGAATCAAGATTACTTATAAGAAACATCTTTTTTCCCCTAGTTTTAAACTATAAGTCTCAGCAGTTTCTCACAAAACCACTGTCATATTTTTTAATATTCACATTGAGAAAGGTATGTGAGAGATCATGCAATGAGCATAGGTACAGGGGAACAGCTTCCATTAAATCCCTGAGCAAAGTTCAGCAGCATACCATGAGTTGTTCAAAACCAGCAGTTAGTGACAATTCCCAGAGACAGATTCCCAAATAGATTCTCTGTGAAATGCCACAATCATTGAAAACAGAATATAACTAGAAAAAAGAAAATGTGATTGCAAACTCAAGTCATCAGCCAACTGTGTTGGAACAGTAAGATGAAGAGATACTCGAAAAAAATTCTGTCTTGCCATAAATCACATTGTCTAGTGACACCGTTCTCATGACAATATGGGTTCATCTTAGACCTGACTGAAAAAGCTCAGAGACATGAGTAAAAGCTGCAATTGTCCATATCAGAGACACATGTTCCACAAAATTCTAAAAGTTACAGTATTTCACCATCTCCAACTCTTCTCGTCTGAACTTGTTTTACCAATAAGTTATGGGGAAATTAAGCCTATGATGAACACCCCCCGTGATGTATGCACATCTATTAGTCTGACAGCTGGCTCAGAGAACAAAGAGCAAACGTGTATTGACCTACTTTCTAGTGGCAATATATTAATGAAGCCAAACAGCTGCGGTTGTTTATAACATTAGAATATGCAAATTAGTTCCCCTCAGGCCTAAAAATATACTTTATATTTTACATAATGCCTAGAACATGCATTTTTAAGACTTCATACCTGGTTCTTAATGCAAAAATCAGTAATACAGACTGCATGCAGTCTTAGGTTTCCTGAGCCAGGGACGCAGGATTGCGGTTTTTTCCCTTTCTAGATACATGCTAATAAGGCTTTTCTTTTATAAGAATCAACGAAACACACTGCACTTCTTCATAGATTTGTACATTTGGAGATGCAGTCTCCTCTGCACACAGAAATTCATTATGAGGAGGAATCATAGGCAACTTGTTCCAGGTGGGCTGTTGTTCCACAGTGCTCAAACTCTGAGTTATGGCCAAGCATGACAGTTCTTCTAACTTACAACTGTTTGTCCTGCCTTTTCATTCTTGAAATCACAAAGGCATTGAAAAGCCTCTCATTTTATTAGGATTCACACTTTTTATGCTGTTGTGAATCTGGTCCTAAGCACAGCTCATCAGTATCAGAAAGATCAGACCTTCCTTATCTTTTATCATTGTAATTCAAAGGCAGTACAGGAACATCCAGTTGGCACTGGAGCTATGAATCCTGAGAGTCTCTTTGACATCAGGTGGTGTCTTCTTCATGTTTCAACACAATCAGGCTTGTAAACAAGGCCTACACTAAGAGCTTCTCCCTGAAAGCATAAATCTGTTTTATGGAATCTGAGTGTTCAAAGTACCAGAGGTTACAGTTTTATCATCAGATGGGTGGCATATTCTAAAGTATAGAAAATTTTACAGAAATAGTGCATTTAATAATCCTAACCACTGCTCAAGGTCTCAATGTATTTAATGACTGTATTTAGTCGTGACCATAAAACAACAAATTTTTATTTATCTATTTTGGTATTTTAATTATTTTACATACAGTACGGTATTGGAAATTCTCCTACTTTCAGCACATCCAAACAATTAGGGAATATCTGGGCAAGTGGTTTTATTCTACGATTTTTAAAAATTAATAAAATGTCTCCAGAACCATCATATAGCTGAAGAATATTTATGTCTCAATTATGTTTTTTGTTTGTTTAAGCAGTTATTTGTAACTGTTGCACTCAGTCAGACAGATTACAGTGTTCCTTATAGCTCCTAGCATGATGCAACATTAGTACTTTTGAAAGAAGTAATTTTCTTCTCACTCCTAAAAATCATTCCAAATGAGAAAACAAAATTAGTCCCCTGACACAGCACTTTTCCTTCAAGAAACCATGTAGTATATCCCACAAACTCTACACAGACTTAAGTTGACAAAATTTCACCATTTGTCTGAGTTGCACCTAGTTGTTTCCTCAGAGTCTTTCATGGGTTCTGAATCTGCACAGCTTTGTTCATTCTATAACATTTTTACAAGCATGTAGTGGATACACAATTGTATATGATGTGATAATATGTAATTTTTTAAAATCATTTTCAGCTGGCACAACTGTACAACATGCACACAACGAAAAGAAGCAGTCTCTAGGAAATACAGAAGTCTCCAATTAGCTTTTATAGCACTCAGATCCCAAGGTTCTTCCAATTTTATCTGTACTAAAGTGCTTCTTAGGGTAACAAATTCAAGTGAATGTATTTTAGCCTACTATCCTCAGAGCTATACACAGTATTACCTTTCACACTGTTAAGAAATCTCACATGCATGGATTGCTGTTGATCCTTTCTCCTCTTTAGTTCCAATAGCACCACTTTTTCTTTCCTTCTTTCTTTCCTTCCTTCCCCAAAAGGGAGTTCAAGAACTCTCTGATCTGTAATTGCTCAATGTTCAGGACAACAGCATTTCTTTTAGACAGATCGTTTTTACAATGACCTCTGTGACTGTGATATAATGGGATCATCATCCCAGGTAATACTTTGTGGAGAATGTGATGGGTGAAAATATGGAGGATTTTTTTTCCTTACATAAAGGTATAGGTGCAAAACAACTCCCCACAGAGAGTTTCTAAAAAGAACTACAAACAGCAGAATAATGTGCACTACTGAAATTGTTTGAAAATAAGAAAGAATATAGATCAACTGAAAGGCATATTGAAAATGGATGAAGAAATACTGTAGAGGAGGAACAAACTACACCTCTATTCTTTGTCTTGCAAGTCAGCCTTTTAAATATCCAAGTGATTTTAGAAAAGAAGACAAGTCCAGAGGTCTAATAGAATAACTCCACTCTGACATAAATGATGCAGAAATGGACAACAGTGAAAATAAAACAGATTTATGCTTGGATACTTAGACGGATGACCTCTGAACAGTTCATGCTATAGCATTCTCCTCTTCAGTATCTAGCAAGCAATTTCAATGGAGAAGTGCTGTTGTAAGATTTTTTCTCCCACACACCAATTATTATTAAACAGAAACAATTCTGTGGGAGAAAGCATGGGAAAATAAGCCACAATGCACTTATATTTACTTTTAGATGTGGGTGTTTTGGCAGTGCATGCATATAACATCCTACAAAGTCTATTGCTCTGTGACTAAAAAACCCCTGAAGTGTCTGAAAAGAAGTGAAAAGAGTTTTTATCATTGTCATCACTATTTCAGACATTTATATGTATTCGTCCTTGAAACGCCTCTAAAACTTCAGTAATCAGCAGCTTCATTTTACAGACATTGAATAAGATAAAGTGTGACTTTGCCAAAACAAAAGCCCTATATGTGGCACAGCCTGTAAACAGATCTCAAAATCATCTACTGCTGGTCGCTGGACCTACATTTTCTTTCCTACTAAACTTAGCTATCTCTTACCCAAAGGCAATTCAAAATATCCACATTAACATGTGGGCAGGGCATTACTTGCTCTTTTGGCCCCGAGGAGTTGTGGCTACGTCTATACAAGGAACGAAAATTCAGCACGGGCTGTTCTCTTGCACTGAGGCCACTGCACAGCACAGCTGGTGTCTACACACCTGAAATACTTTACTCTTCAAAATACTTGGGTGGTCTCCAGTCTCCTTGCTGGAAGCACTGAGTGGCCCCTGCCTATGGCCATGCTGACGATTAAACCGTGTGGGCAATCAGATGCCCTGACCCAATCCCTGTGAGCTTGTTGATACTGATGCTGCCTGTGACACACATCCAAGCAGACAAGCACAGAAGATCTTGGTGAACACTCACCATTAATATTGTTAATGATGCACTGTGTTTTGACAGATAATTGATTCTACTTAGCACTGTAGGGCTGCATAATTACTTCAGCAGATAAATTAAATTAGATTTAGTTGACTCAATCTGACATAAGTGACATTGCTAAAAAAGACAAAACAATAAAAAGATAAAGAGGCAACAAAACAAACATGAGCAACTTTGAAGTGCTTATTAATAACTCAGTCATATAGATTTAAACTGAGGAAAACTACTTGTCCTTGTGACAGAGACGAATTATTAATTCTGTATATATGCAGCTCAGCCACTACAAAGGAGGAAGATCACTTGCTGAACAGCAACTGAAAAGATAAATCCTTCCAGGAGCTCTTTTCTTTCATTTAATACCACATTTCCACACATTCAACAGATTTAAAAAACTCTGCTGGGCTCTTAGCCTCAGTGCTATCTTGGGACAGAGAGCTCCATAAATCTCATATGTTGGATGATTAGTTCTTTTCCTCAGTATTAAAATGTACTGCCTTTCAATTTCTGTGATTATTTCCTTGTCCTTATGTGATAAGTAGTAAATAGGAGCCAGCATTTATCTTGTCAGTAGAGTCCATTATTGTGCACATGACTTCTCTTTCTCAAAATATGATAACTGTTTAGTCCAATCTCTCTTCCCACAGAGCTATCACCATGTCATTTACCACTCTGGCACCTTCCATGAAAGCCACACTACTTCTGCTGGTCTTTATGGATTCAGTCTCTTTTCATCTTTAATTTACAATATAATATAGAAAGTGATTTATGTAAAAGCATTATAAGGCCTAAAATAACACTTAGGTGAAAGTCTTGTATTAATCTCAAATTTGGCATTTCACAAGAACAATCATACCATTCCTTCCTAATTACATCCTCTTGTACATTCAACTTATTCAAGATACTTAATATTAACAGATGTAATAAAAGCGTGGTACTGTATTAAATCGTTTCCCATCAGGAAGTTAATATCCCTGCAGCATCAGTCCCTCATGGTAAACTAAAGTAAAATGAACAGTTTAATTTCCAGATAATTATCTTTTTCCCAGCCATGTTTGTTCCATGGTACTTCAATGCGATAACTGCAATTGCAGTTTTGCCAAAACAAGATAACAGCAGTTTTAGTCATGACCATAAATGAACACATGCTAAGACATCAGACCTAAAACAGCCCTGGCTTTTGTGCCAAACATGAACTCACATTCAGCTTGTGCATTGGACCCTCCCACTGAAATAGACATGCTTATGTTCATGTTCTCGTATCTCTGTCAAGGAAGAAATTTAATAACACCTTCTCCAGTCCTAGAGTTTTCATATTTCATTCCTATTCCCAAACTCACAGTCATTTACAGGGGCAGGTGTCTGTTTATGCAGTCCAGATGCTAGATTTATTTTTTCTCCTCAAATGAAGGCAGCTGGGTGCCAGCTAAATAGAAGACCCATTTGGCATCTTCATCCAATAACCCACATCAGGTCAGCTTGAGTTTAACCTCAGGTATGCTAGGAGAGCATTTCTGAAAACTCTGTGCAACACCACAGGGCACTGAGTTGCAGAGGATGCAGCTTAAAACACCTGAGAGCTAATTTAGCACATTATATTAAGATGCTACTCATACCAGCAGGAACTCTTATTTGATGAGTGTATTCTTCATTCACCATTAAACTTCTCTTTCAACTAACCTGGCCTAATATAGGATTAACCAGTTTTTGCTTAAATCTGAGAGCTTTCCATTATAAAGTGCCATTTCAGGTAATAATTATGGAAGGCAATAATGCAGCTGTTTCAGCAAAGCATTCAAGATACTAATCAAGATGAAGCACTTCAAAAGAAGTCAACTTTTTTATTTCTAAAGAAGCTTCTTACAATTTGTTCCTTAAGGAACATGAAAACCAAAGCTAAGATATTATTTTTTAAATTGATAGGACTTCTGTTTTCAGTACTTTCATTCCACAGATATTTTTAAGCTTGTGTACACAGATACACACACGTGTGAGTGCAGACTCATATAAATATTTCATTTTTATTCGTTGTGTTAATAATAAATTTTTTAACATTGAATTTGCAATTCAACACATTTTGAGTACTTGTTCAATTTTATTGACGCTAAGTATTGTATTATACTTTCTCAATTTTTATTACATGGAAATTTCTCACAGTAACTACTGATATAGTCATTTACATTGCTTTAAGAACACATAGGATCACCAAAGAAAGCTTTCAAAGGCTGTTCACCACTCTCAATGACTTTTGTGAATCCCTGTAGACTCATGTATCTCATCACCTTACTATTCAAAGAATGTTAAATACTTTGGATAACCTCTTCAACAAATACTTGCAAATGCACAGAGGGCTGCTGTTTAGTATTAAACTTTGACTTTGGCACTGCAAAACATTTATAAAAAGGACACATGCCCACCTGGACAGCTTGAAAGGTGGACAGCTGTTGTATCTCACGAAAGAAAAAGGATGTGAATGGAGACATATTTCTTGTTAGGTTTCAAAATTGCGGAGTAAATCAGTATTAAGAATCTTATTAAATTAAATAAAATACCACCTAAGCGATCTGTACAATGAGTGTTTCAACCACTTTCTCTCTATACACTCTTATCTACTTTTAAATTTTAAATAGCTATAACTTTGTTTATACTCTGCAATAAAATCTAAATCACACTTTCTCGCTAGTGTGGCTTTTTCAATTTCAAATATTATCACCCATCATCAGCTTCAAACAACAAATCAAAATCCAGTAATACTGTAGTCCGTGTCATTGTCTGCCATGAACATAAAATTCTTTTTTTGTTGTAGGTATCCACAGAAGATTCCTTGACGATGTTGAGCAAGTCGTACTTGTCAGTGTTATGTTATGTACTGGATAACATGGTGTCAGCCAGTCTGAGAGGAGGAATGGGAACCACTTGTCACTTGCAGAGCTATGGGCCACTTACCAAATCAGCACAATTTCTTCCAGCTAGACTGGTTCTGAGTGTCTAGATGGCAAACATTTATTCTGCAAGAAATGTATCCCATGCCAAAAACTGAATGCAGATTAGTCAATATGACTGCATTGCTGACACTTAGCTACTGTCCTCCAAAGGTGTGAAGTTTACCTTGAGCTGCTACAGAAATTCTCATTTGTATAGCTGCTAGCAGAGTTACCTATCTACATACCCTTCCCATATCCATTAGCAATGCTTAAATTGTGTTACAGGAATTTTAGATCTCTACAGTTAGGGTTTTTTTCTTTATTCCCTGTTCCCTTCCTTTGTATAAACCCTTTTTTTCTTTTTCACCTTGGGCACTACAAAGCATTTGGTGTTTACCTAACTCTTTCTACCACAAGCAGTCCTTTGAAATCCATTCTATAATTATGCTAGTTGCATTTTTTTTAAGATCATAGGCTTCAGTTAAATGTTTGAAGGCAAACACAGTGTGTTAGTGTGCACTCCAGAGCACATCACAAAGAGGCTGATTTCCCTGAGACCTGTACATACTAATGCTATATAATCATAGGCTCTGTCTAGAAAATAAGTTTTTAGACATAATGTAAGCAGTAATTATCACAGGTAATCTCATGACCATGCACTTCAAGGCATCTAGAAATGTAAACAACAAAAAGTAGCTAAAAGAACAGAAGAGGAATGAGAGACAGGCAAGAGATCTGAGTATAGGCTAAGAGCAAAAAATAATTCTCACACGTGCTTCCACTAATGCAGAAATAACTAGAAGATTTGGGAAAACGATTTCCTGCCCTATAAAGGAGAAGAAACAAAATTTTACCTTAGTTAATGTGGGACATGGCATGTTAAAAACAAGTTTTTGGAAAGTTAAAATGGGAAACGGCTAGAAAAATCTCATTGGGGTTTCAGAAGTGAACTTTGTTCCCTGCATTCTGGTTTCTTGATACAATGTTGGCCTCTAGAACAGGCCTTTCTCCTTGTCAGTGGGTGAGAAGACAGGGAAACATGGCAGCTTAGCTATCCCACACAGCCAGAGCAAGGCTATTGGAAAGCCAGCAGTACAGATTTCCTTTATTGCCACATTCTGGGTCACAAAACACATTCAGTGAAATTAAGACTCCAAAATGGGAAAGAAAAATCTGAAGGGATTTCACATCTTTTGGCCACCAACTGTAGTGTTCATACAGCTTATGTTATAGCTACTCCTGGTTAACTGGAGTAGCTGCTAAACTCATGGCTTCCTTTTAAAATAAACCAGATGGCTGCTTACCATGTATTGCATGCTTTTGCATTTGCAGGAAAGACTATCCCTTTTAAAGGCTGTTTCAAACCTATGGGAGAACACCTCTTAAAGACATATGTAAAATTACATCCATAAATCCTATAAAGAGAGCTGCTGAAAGGATACTGCAATTTGGCTGATTTCCTTTTCGTTCTAATAGGCATTTTCTGCATTAGTTTTACACATTATGTAGACAGGTTATCATCATCACGATTCAGAGATATTTAGCCTGTTTCCTGTGATGTATTTGAAAGATGTTTAATTCCCAAGAGCAGGATGATTAAATCGTGGTAAAGGATGCAAAACATGGTATTCCGAGATATTGCATAGATCTAAATGAAGCTTTATCTACAAGTTTGACTCCCTAATACCTGAGCCCCATGCTGCTAAACATTTCCTTCTACTGTCTGGCTCTATTGTATTGGCTCCTCCTGCTAGTAATATTTTCAGATGATATAAACATTTATCTAACTGCTATTTAAAATTGTGTGTCAAAAGAAGTATTCCTGAAAGCTTCCTTTTAACTTTCAAGTTCAAACTGAAATATACAGAAATAAACATCCTAATTCTCAGTGCAATATTCAAATTTATTCCTATTAGGTTTCACTGGGCATCCTGACTGTCTGTTTTTTACCTTATAATAAACCTCACAGAAGGATGGAGAAATCATGTATTATTCTATACCTGCACTGGAAATCAAAGCCAGCAGATTCTTCCTCACTTTTCTTTCAATATCCATAACCACAAACTGATTTAGAAGCCCATCTTCACAGTGCTTAGTACTGACTTAATTAAACAGGGCCACATTTTATGCTTATTTTGATCTGTTTATCTTATCTCTGAATTGATCAAATATTTCCAGTGATATGCCCCTTGTGCCTGAACATTTGATGATCACAGACCTCATTTCCTGCCAGAAAGCACATAAATCTCTTTTCCTTTGCTGGTCTGTTTGCACTATACACAGTAGGATTTACCATGGCAGGTTGGGCATAGCTCTGGTAATCAGATGGCTTTGCCTTAACAGAAGAAATAGCTAACGGCCCTCTTACCAGCTGCTGCAGTACGTGTAGCACCTGTCCCCAAATCCCATAGGTCCAGAAAACATTAGCAAGTACACAGGTATATATTCTATAAACATTCTAATTTTGAATTCAATGGATGTATGCCCGTGTGTTTAATGTCCATCTATCAGCTGGCCTTTCCAGGGCCTGCTTCCAAATTTCATCCCTACTCAGGCATCACTTAAAACCTGGGCTATTTCCCTGCAACGCTGCACACAGGTATCAAGAGTGCTTGCACGCTGCTGCGTTACATGGCACCCAGAAGACTCAGTGTGGAAGATGATAGCAGAGCTAAAATCAGCATTTCTGCTTTTCCCATAGTGGCAAGATGATTTGAGTTACAAATAGCTTTTGAGAGGGTACTTTATCTGTTTGCTTTTTTTCATTTTTAGAATTTATTTTTTTAGATCAGGATTCTGGTTAGTTTCCATCTTTTTTTCTGCTCTGCTTCCAGTATCTAGGAATCAGTGGCCCCTAGATAGATCAGAGTGACAGCATATAGGTCACAGGCAGGACACAGCAAAGGATCCTCCTCATGAACATTACTAGCATCTATTACAGGATATATCGACTTTCATGGGACAGGACTATTTTGCTGGTGGTGAAAATCTAGAAGGAATCTAGGCAAAATATATATGGATTTTCAAGCTCTGATCTTTACTATAGGGATTAAATGGTAGAGTGTAATTACGTGACACCGTACACATCAAGTCTAAGGAATTTCAGTGGCATAGAAATAATTAATACAACTTTAATAATGTTGGAGAATTTTTCAGTATTTTACACATGCTATCGAAATCCAAGTCTCTTTAACTCCATTTGAAACAAAAAACTACTATATGCAGCTTAAAGATGAGAAACTGGGGCATGTGAGTCACATTCTCCTTTTGTTCTAGGTCATAAAATACCTTCACCCTTGTATTCATCTCAGTCTTGCATTTTAAACAAGACAGATATAAATTATCTGGTTAAAAGTAAAAGCTAAGTATTACAGGAAGGGGGTTGGGTTTATTTTCTTATTTCTATGGGTTGATGAGAAAGCAACTTTGCCAAAACAAGTCAAGGAAACAAAAAAGCACAAATATTACTTAGTGTTCCCACCAACACTAGGAAAATCTTGTGAGGTACTAATAGCTACTGGTTAATTGACTATAATTTATTGTTTAATCAAATCTACAATAGTCCTGCTGTCCAGAACACCTTGCCAGCTAATGTAGGTAAAACTGTACAACTCCCAGCAGCAGGTGTTTAATAAAAGATCAGACGATCTCTATTCTGCCTGGTTCTGGGATGTCAGGCTCTTCAACCTCTGGCCTCAAAGGTATTGCTGCAACAATTTTAATTACTGATAATTTACTGGAGCTCAACTGAAAGAATGCCACTTGGACTGTTGGTTCTATTAAAATAAAAGACAACTTCACTCACAAAACCAATGTAATGGAGAATTTCTCTTCAGGAGAACCACTCTTGTCTAAACTCTACAATTCCATATCTGCCTCCAAGGAAATTTCAAATGCACTTGCCTACAGGGATAACTGACCTGCACAACCCAGGCAGCAAAGATTTTAGGTCACCTTTCTTTGCCGAAGATTACCACATCCATTTTTTGTCATTAATCCTGAAAATGTTACACTTACTAGCTTTTCATTCTTTGTGGAATAACCTCTGTCATTTACTAAGCTATTTCAAAAGCTCAGAATAGAGTTGGGTGGGTTATTTTCAAAATCTGAGACAATCAAATTTATTAATAATTTCAGACAAATTAAATAAATAATTGCCACCATAAATGAAAAAACAACAACTAAAAAAAAAAACAAAAACAAAAAAAAACCCCCAAAAAAACAAAAACAAAACAAAAAACAAACAAACAAAAAAAACCCCAAAAAACCAAAACAAATAAAATTCCACAACATTTCAGTTTTTTACCAGTTCGATATTTATGGAAAGTTATTCTGCATATCTTTGCAAAGTGACTTTTTACTGCTAATGTAAACCAGACAAAAATACTATGTCTTCTTAAATTCCTTAGTCAGAGTGTTTTGGTGGATGGGAGAGGAAGGGAAGGAGGGGGGGAGAGAGAGGGGGAGAGAGAGAGAGAGATATATATACATGAAAGGCTGATTGTTCTTTTTAGTCTTGCAATTTAAATCACCTAAAACTGAGAGAAATCAATCCCATTCCTCCTTGAGGAAATACCTAATTATTTTTTAAAATGCAACAAGTCCAGCAGGAAAGTTCCTTAGAAATTCCTAAGTGCATACTCTGTAAAAGACTCATTAGTCTTCTAAGTCTCCAAAGTCTGCTAAGGTAAGCCTCTGAAGAAACATTTGGGGCAGTTTTGAGCTTAATTCTAAAACAGGCAAAGGTGGATTTTAAACCTGTTTTCTATATCTCACTTGAAAATTCAAATCACTGAACAAAGGACATGGAGGGAACACAATCTCCTTCTCTTCTATTTTGTGAAGGACATCTGGGCTCAAAAGTATGGTTCAGCTGAACTAAAAATAACAGTAATCTGTCATAAAGCACTATTTGGGAGTCTTTGCTGAGTGGGTATGCTAGACCTGATTTTGATTTTTCTGTAAGTTCACACAAGGCCTAGGATTCCAGGTAATATGTTTCTATTGAAGTATTCCAGATGAACATGCATGTGGGGAATACTGAGGTTCTGTTTCTTCTCTTAAAGAGAAGAATATATATATATACATATATATATATATACACACACCGGTTTCTGCTCTTAAAGAGGGAAGCATGGTACAAACGGTAAACAGAGTAGGGGGAAACAAAGTGACATATTCTTGTTGACACATTAATGTTGCAAAGTGCTTTTGGGAAAAAAAAAAATTAGTGTAAACAAACTATTATTTAGAGTTGTTTTATTACTGATACTACGTTCTATGACATTTGACACCTGGAATTTTCAAAAGGTCAAGAAAGGTAAATATCAGCATGGAGTAATTTTAGCATGCTGTGGTCTCCTGTTACACTCATTTAATGCGTGGGATAAAAATGGATAGAATAGAAGATGTTGGGATGCCCAATATTCTCCCACATGCAATTAAATCATGTCTTTGTGAATACCATTACAATAAAAACACTGATAATTTTTATAAGGATGGATTTAATTAGAGTTCAGCATCTTTTAATAAAATCTAGCAACTAGGAGGATGTGTAAAAGCTAGCTCAGTGTAACCACAAGCTAATTCCCTGTGAAGCACAGAATTTTAGGAGCACTCTAGAATTACTACACAAACTTAATTAAGCTCCTACCAGAAGTGGTCTCTCTCGCTTGGTAGTCTGTTTTCAAAATATGTCATGCTGTATTATTCAAAGAATTACATGAAATAAGAATAAATTTTCATTAAAGACTCATTTAGACAAGGCTGCATTTTGACAATATTAAAGCTCCAGAAAATGCATCAGATGAATAAATAAATAAATAAATAAATAAAATTTGATTTGTTCAATGTATTAATGAAATACCGTTTGCTTGATCAATCTTAGTGCAGTTCAGATTTTCTCAATGCCTCTATAAGGAATAGAATAGAATAGAATAGAATAGAATAGAATAGAATAGAACAGAACAGAATAGAATATTGCTCTTTTCAGAATAGAATTATTAACCCCTTCTCCAGGAAATTTGCTTATGGTTTGACCATCCTCTTGGTCAGCACTGCTGACTCCTCTTGAGTCTCCTGTCAATCAGCACTCCCAGACCCTTTTTGCAGGGCTGCTCTCCAGCCACTCTTTTCCCAGCTGAGATTTGTGTCCAGCATTACTCCATCCCAGATACAGAATCTGGCCCTTGATCATCCTCGATTTCAGGGCACTGATGATTTCCCCATACTTCAATCTATCCAGATCCATCTGTAAGAGCCTAGTATTTTTCTCTTTTATTAGATGGTTAGCTACAGAACCTTCACAGGCATAATCTTAATAATTTTAGCTAGAATTCTGAAACCAGTATTTTGTCATAAAATCTATTCTTCAAAAATTTAGCGACTTCAAATATTAAACTTCTTTTGTTATTTACTTTGTTCAGACATGAACTTCAGGAACATACATTGCACAAGCAACTCCCAGTTAGTAGAAAAAGGCTGATTTAGAGGAAGAAACATTCTTCCTCTAGAATATTATTAATCACACATCCCTTAGAAGGTCTTAGTTGCTGAAGAATCAGTGTAGTCCAGCTGCTGTTGTGTTCGTTTACTGGGAAATAAGGGAGTTAAATGATCATACAAGATGGCAGAAAAAGAGGCCCGGACAACACCTAAGTCCTTTTAATAGCACAGCACCTTTGGAAGGGAAAAAACCCACCTCCACATCATAAACACATTTCAGGTGCAAATAATAAACTAGGCCAATAACATGACTAAAAGAAAAAAATTACAAAAAGCTCTTTCATTTGCATCTGAAAATCAAAAATCAGTCATTCAATTTATCTTAAAAATATTTAAGTCAAACTCTGGGAAGAGCTACTATGAGCAATTTCTTATGGGGAAGAAAACAGGTGGTTTTAATTAGACCACAATTTAGCCTATGTTCTAAATACTGTGTGATCCTTTCCAACAGAAAATTTAAAATAAATTCATCTTGAGTTGTACAGTAAAAAAAAAAAATTGTTTTGGGAAAGATACAGTTTATATTCAGTAAGGAAAGTGTTACTATTTTTTGTGACAATTTTTTTAACTTGTGAAGACCAAACAAAATGAGAACATTTTAAATGTTTGATTTAATAAAAATTACCACTGTTTTAAGAACAGTGCAAGCAGACGTACAAGTAATGTGCACTAAGTTCATTCTAATCAATGAAGATAGCTTGGCCTAGCTATGATGATGACTCCCGCTTTTGGAGACATTAACAGTATTCAGACATTTTAAAAGACTTTATCACAATTTACAGTTAATATCAAGCAATCTACTATCTCATTTAAGTTGCCTTATCTAAAAGTACTGGAACAAGCATTTTACAAAATGAATCTCTAATTTCTGCCACATTTTTTCTCAAAATCTTTAGAATCTTATATCCTTCTACGTTTCCCAGGTATTGAGGACGAAAGTTTTTCTTTTTGTTTGTTGGGGCAGGAATTCTCACCCACCACAATTTATTTTTATAAGTCTACTTTAACAATAGAGGCCAGTGATATTAATCAAAAGCATTTTGCAATGAATGCTGCTTCTGAAATGATCTCTGTAGAGATAATTACAGGATCTACCTTATAGTTATGTTTCACAAATATCTTTTCATAACAACACAGATTCTCTTTTAGGTGTACCAAACCTAGCTTACACAAAATGATCCAGAACAACAGGTTTTATTCAGAAAAAAAATCAAAATACAAGTAGAATTCATACTCTATTAGGAACCTTATTTCCTTTTGCATGGCTGATATTCACATTCCCACAAATGCATAGATTGGTACTTTTATATGTATGTACAGGCATTCCTCGATATTGTCGTGTCACAATCACACTTGGCACCTGCACTTTGGAAAGATAGCAAAGTGGTTTATGGGCTCATTATCACTGACATGAGAAATGCATCTCATTTGGAATTATGTCTCCATAAAAGCAACCTAAACAAAATACACAAGTTATCATCAGTCTTTCTAATTCTTGATTAAACATTTCTGCAAGCTAACAAAGTGAATGCAGATGGAAAATTTCAACTTAATGAGTCAGATGCATGAAGGTCTTCTTTCAAATTTCTTGCTTCTGGCAATTGTCTGATGCATTCATTCTTTTCATGGTAAGGAGAAAAAAGAGCTATAAAAGACATCTTACAATCCACCTGCTAAACAGATTCACTTAGAAGAATAAACTATTTTTTAAATTTTAGCTATACATACATGAAAAATGAAGTTCACAAAGCTACTAAATCTTTTGCCATAAGAATGAGCTTGTTGTTTAATCTTCATGGGCTTTTGAGAGAGTTTTTAACAGTGTTGTCCAAAAAAAGTTTAGTATTAACACCACAATTAGAATCCATTTCCTGTGTGGTGCATCTCCCCATACCTTGACCCACACTATGAGCTGAGAAATTCTTGTTAGGCCTGAGCTTTAAAGGGCAGCGCCTGGGCTAAGCTCTTCTTGAGCTTATCAGAAACACTGTCTGTTCCCAGGAACTAGTGCTGTCTATCAAGCTCCTGTTTTTTAGTGAACAGCCTTGGAAACTTCTTTTTCTTGTCTGAATAACAACCCAAGTGGAATAGCAATTTTTTTATCAAACTTTCAGACACAGTTACTGCCCTGAATTGTGGCCAGGATGAAAAATTATAATGATTAAAGTCCACTCACTTGAAACCCTGCAAAAAGTGGTCCAAAGTGAGACCCTCTGAGCTCTCCTGGACCTCAGCAGGCTGCAACCAGCAACCTCACTCTGAGTGGGATACTTCTTACACCAGGGAACTCTCCAGTTTGCTGTCCTTGGAGGACTGGTGAATGACAACAACAGATCCTGGGCTGATACTCCACTCCGTGAGGCTCAACCCTTTGTCCATTGAGAAAATGCAAAGGCCTCTGAGGTGAGTATTTCACTGAATTTTAGGGGAATTTTTCACAGGTGCACCTTTACATACCCCTCCAGTTCTGTGTGTGTGTGAGTATGAATATGCTATAGCAAACGTAATATAAATGTTGCTCTCCTGGATTCTTAAGTACTTTAGATTCGTAAGTAAGCTAGGCTGGTGAGTGAGTTACTGCTGTGCTATAGTAAATTCTATATGAATCCTTTGTTAAAATGTTTAACGTACGCTATTGATTTAGTGCTTTTAAATCTTAGGTCTAACCTGTCAGTCAAGTCTGGCATGCAGTTTAGCAAGTCTGAACCTTGTGACTCGACAGGAGGGTCTTTCTTATTCCTTTTTATCCTTACCCTTTTCTACTCCTTCCCTTCCCTCTCCACCTCCCTCACCTTCCTCCTCCGCCCTAGCCTCTTTTGGTTGTAGATTGATTAATTTTAGATTTTTGTTTGGGCTTTCCTCTGTGTGCTTTAACCACTTAGTAAGTAATAGAGTGAATCTTGCCAACAAACTTTGTTGTGTTTTTGATTTCATATTAAACCTGCTTTTGTTGATAGTTTTGCTGGTGGTACTTTAAATTACATTAAAACATTCATTTGTGACAGTTACACCTTTAATTTCCCTTCAAATATGAATTGCTATAGCAGCTGCAATTTGACAAATCTCAACTACATTTTATTTGATTATAACAGATTAAAAAACATTGACTACAAGAATTTTTATGTATTTTCTTCTTACTTATCATCAGCATAGGAACTCAAGGACTAATGATCAGAATTGCATTTTGCCGGACTTTCTACTGAAAAAAAGAAAAAAAAAATAGTTACTGCATGAAATGAAACACATAAAATACAGGTGACGTCACCTTCAAGATAACCTTTCCTCTCGCCTCATGCAAACTACTACATGAATTTGGATTGTTATCATACTAAAGCATTAGCATATCAGCATTATTAGTTTAAATTTTATAAGGTGGTGTTTCTTCGATCTTTCATGCAGTAAACTCACCGTGAAAAGAAGGCAGTTACCACAATTTTTGTCCTCAGATATGTCGGAAATGGCTACTTTTTCCTAGCTAAAACTACACTGACACTGTCATTCAAAACGACCATGGAATTTCCTTTTTATTAAAGACAAGCAAACACAATAAACCACAAAAAAATGCACAATTTAACTTCATTTATTGAGGGGAAAGGTAATAGTCCTATACTGACAATTTTTTTACCAAATTATCCTCAATGTCTTTAAACTTGAGGTCTTTCATACTGTGTATGGGCAACTTCTTGAGTATGCTGCTGTCTTAATCTCCTCTGACTTGAGAGTTGTCTGATGCCTGGAAAACCTGGTCCTTAGCCAAACTCTCTCCTACATGATCATCTTGTCACCATATTACAAACCCACATCACCTCAGGGGAAATCAGGTGTTACACTGAATGACAATCCTCAAATTTGTCTACAGGCACATTTATCTTTATCCAAATAATTATTGACCAAAATATTCATCAAGCCATTACATAAATGAAGTGTGCAGAAAAAGCAGGTGATTTAAGTGCTGGGGAAGCCTTACTCTTGGTCTACTCAATGATGAAAGGTCTTATTAAAAAGACTCTACTCTGTCACCTTTCACTGGGATAAAAAACATAAACCCATAAATATTCAGAGAATATCAAGTGAATTTATATTCACCTGACAAGATCTCTCACAGGGTGACCAATTGAAAATGTGTTTTCTTAACAATGGGAGTTCCCCATCTAACAGAGCAAGTCTGCTCTAGAAGATACATGAGCTAAGTGGAGGAAGTTGCTTTTGAGGAAGAAAAGAATGGCACTTAACTCAAGAGTCATCTCTGTTTAACTGTCTCTCCATGCACAGTCTCTCTTATAGTTCAATACTCAAAGCAGTACCAATTAAGGACAATTAGACTATTCTCAACTTAATCCAGTTTCAGTTAACAGCACACAGTTATGCTCTATGCTTATTTTTTGATGTGCATTCATATTGACAAACCAGCTTGTTTCAGGCAAAAGTTAGTATTATCCAGGTTATACAATACGTCTTTAAGTCATTAATGTAACGTTTCATTACTCCTTCCACCTTTAGTTTACATTAAAGAACTGGCAAATTTGTATTTCAAGATTTGCATTTCAAGATCATTTACTTTGGTAAAGCTGAAGGTTCCTAGAGAATAAGGATATTAATGGGAAGACAGTTAAAATAAAAAGTTATCCAGTTCCATGTATCCTCTGAAATATTTTAAATCACCATAAAAGGTCTCAGGTATGTCTACTTGATTAGAATTTTTTTTACAGTTTGCTTTAGTTATCTTTCGTAACACTGATCTATTCCTGGTACAAAGTTAAAAGGAAGACACCAAACTTCATTTGTGGCAGAGTATATACATCTCCAAAAATTCTCTGGAAATTTTTGAGTATCACAAAGCACTGTTTTGTAGGACATGTAATGGGAATTTTTGCTTTTTATCTAAAATTATCCACTACCAGACTTGGAAACAAGCAAGTCTGCCTGGTTATCTTAGCAGTAAATAAAATGGACAAGTAGTATCAAGGACAGGAAAGGTTGGTAAAATTTTGTGTAGATTTTACAGAAGGATATAGATGGAACAGATAGTTCCTCTTTGGGTAATTTTAGGTAATGTTAGGTAACTAGGTAATATTACCTATAATTTTTTTAGAAAAAAATGGGTAATGAGGACATTGATCACAACAGCCTTTTTCAGAGCTTAGGAAATGGGCATTCACCTCGGGGAAAGAAACCAGTAAATGGCTCATCCATTCATATTAAAACAGACATAAGAAATGTAGCTTGTTGGGGTTTATGCAAGCATGAAAACTGACCTTCTAAAAGCAAAGCCTGCTTACAGCCTTGTCATTAGTTGGCAAGGAGCACAGTGAATAGACTATATATTACATGGGTTGGTTATAACTGACTCACAGAGAGAAGGGGCCTTTTGTTTATTTAAGTTTTTGGTTACCTTGTAGGTAACATAATTGCAAAGCTGTTCCTAAGGAAAAAATTACAGCCCCTGAATAGGGCATAAAAAATTCTCTAAATTTCCATAGTGACATAAGATAATTGTCATTAGTCCAGCTCTGGAAAAAATATATATACACTCACTTTCCCTGCACAGTATTATTGTAATTATTTTGCTTACAAGATAAACATATGTAAAAGAAGGTATGTGAGCTGGTCATACTTCATAACATCGGACGTTTTCATTGTGCATACAAACAAGTTCTACACTAAAATAAATAGATGGTCCAGGATTTACAAAAGGGTGTATAGCTTTCTACCAGTAGCTTACCATCAAATTAATCTTTAAATACAGATAGCAAATCATTACCAACTGACAACTGCTGGTTTGTCCAACATTAGATAATTTCATTCTATTTTCCAATGAGCAGATGTTGCCAGGACAAAGACCATTAATATCAGTACAAAATATTATTCTTTTGCAATCGTAGCAGAGAAATCAAGAACAGAAAGGAAGTTTTAGTCCTTTAATTCTCATTGCTGCCAAATAGAAAACAGAAGTAAAATAGTTTTTGAAGCAGAATGGAGAAATTCCTATGTACTGAACCACACATGCATATCATTATCATATCATAAAGGACATGTCATTTGCATCTTCAAGACTATTAAACACCTTCTGTCATAAGAAATTAAATAATATGAAGTGCTTAAAAATTGGCATACTGTATTCCATTTTATTACATCCATAGTATTTGTGATATATTGTATCTGATGTTTAGATTTCCCTCAGGATTTTACATCATTTCCAAAAGTAGAACACATGGCAGCAAATACTCCAGATATTAGAAGAATAAATTTTGTGGCTGGCAAGTTAAAAATTCATTTGATTATTTTCTGGACATCGGCACTTCAGCCAGAAGGTTTGTGGTCAGGTAACATCACTACTCCTATTTTCAGAGCTGTTCATTCTCTGACACTTTTTTCGTTGGTATAGCTTCAACCTCTGTGACAAACATTTGATTTGTACACATACATGATGCTGTTTGTTTACCAGAAGTGCTGTGTTAAAGGCATATGCAAAACACTATAAATAGTTTATTAAATATTGAGTGCTCTCCATTAGCAACCAAAAGTAAAGCTCTGAGAGGCACACTGTTTTTATGTTCTGTGTGGCTATTCTTACACGGCTTAAGAGTTTTTGCAATGAATTTGCTATCTCTGCATGCCGCCCAAGAGCAAGCGGCAGATTCACTGCAATCCTGAATGAAAAAAAGACCCCAGAGAAAAAGATAAACAAGCCCAAAACAAAGGCTTGTTGCATGAACAGCAAAAGTTTTAAAAAAGCTATTACAGAAAAACAAACAAACAAACCCCCATCTCAGCAGGTGTACAGTATTTTGATGATGTTATAGCTTGCTCATATTTGTGCCTTGCAATTCTACCCCTGAATATTTTCACAAATATAACATCTTGAATAAGTACATTTTCAGACAAACCTCTGAATTCTGAAGTGGTCGCAAGCAATTTTTTTTCCCCACACTTTTTCAGATTAGAGGTGTGTACGCAGACCATCTGTTATTTGATATTTTTGTAATCAATTGCCCCTATAGCCATCATGCTTGGACTACTACATATTTTTCCAATTTAAACACCTCTGGATTTATATCCCCTTTCTCTTATTTAAAATAACTGTAGATATTCAAGAAAATAAGATTCTAATAACATTATTTACAAAGACATTCTTATAACCATATATTCACATGCTGTTAATAAGGCCAACTGCATCTGAAAAGAGATTCCAGAATGTCAGCCTCAACCTCCTGCTCCATAGCCTCAAATGTACCATTTAACTATGTATTTCACTGTTACATGTACTATAAGGCTATTCAAAGGGCTTACAAAGACTTGTAAAACTTGTTTCCCACTGTTTAGCATTTGCAGGTATTAAATAGTAAGTAACCTTTGCTTGCATTGTTATTAATCTTACCAAATTACAAAAGCAGAAAACAGCTCACTGCCCATAGTTAGCTTAAGATTTTGCCCTGTCTAATCCTTATCTCTTTCCTGTCTGATTTAGCCAATTGTCTAACTTTTTCATTTCAGACCTCCAAATGCTGCAAGGATGACAAAGTCAAGTGCGCTGGATTGTGCTATGCCTATAGAAATAATTAGGACAGAGGATTTGAATTGGGTATGCAGGTTTCACAAACCCTGCTCACAAAAACAATAATGTGCTTCTCACTGATAACTTTGAAAGGTCCTCATATCTGAAAAAACGCTTCAGAATTCTTCAATGACTTGAAAATTGAAATATTTGCATGGAAATCACAGTCACTTGTCCTTGTGACTGGGATTCTGATAAGGCAAAATTCAGTGTTTCTTGAACTCAAGCCTTAGCAAAGGAGTTAATTAATTTTCTAATTCAGCATAAAAATGGAATATAGTAACATCTGTACCCCTTCAGGCTCTTTGTGCCAAGCAGGGAAAAAAATTATAAGATTGGGGGAAAAAATATCTATTTGTATGTTCATATATATGTTTACATATAAATATGCAGAAAGCCACATATTACAAAAACATATTTAACAAAGAAATAGTATTTCTTTAAAAATAAAAAAAAGGGACATCCCTTTCTCATGTGTTTGTATTTCTAAAGAATTAAATCTTTCATCCATTAATTTCTTACCATGGATATTTTAGCAAAAATACATGTTCCATTTTATTTCACAAGTTATAGGAGAAAGAGAAGAATTAAATTTCACCGAACTATTTTTTAGAAGTTACATAACACTGAATACTGGAGACTGCTGATAGTGTCTACATGAGATATTAACTAGACTAATTTATTAGAATTGCATAATAGATTTGGGTTAAAATACACAGAAAGTCTGTTGTAATACAGAAATTTAGAATTAAAAAATTCAATTAAATTTGGTCTCAAAGACTGCTTTACCACTTTCCAAGTGAAAATTCATATTCAGATTTCCTCTCCAATTAGGGGGAAATAAGATTGCTTAGAGGAAGAAAAATCCTTGATATGGCTTTAATCATGGTATTTCAGGTCAAGGCAAGAGAGCACACACGTAAGTCTTTCAAAACTACACTCACTTAAAACCTGGCTGTGTATTTCATATATTCACTGTGTAGAAGGCAGCCAGAAACTGTCTCCATATGCTGGCATGATCAAGCTTCACTATCATGCATTATCCAAGTTTCTTTTGCTAAGTGCTCTTCACTACCTAGATAAGCTTGTAAAGGAGAAATGTTGAACTCTTAACAGAAAACATTAACAAGTAGTCACACACTCCTCTGCTTACCCAAGGAGATTTTGGTATGTATTACTAAAACTCAGGAAAAAATGGCTCCAGACAAGATGGGAGAGACATTTCTTCAAAACAAAACAAAATGAAATGAAACAAAACAAAATAATATGAAACAAAATGCCATTCCCCATGAGAGGGTAGTGAGCAAAAGACTGGGAGAGTTTTGGCTGCTGGCCGAGTTAAGCCCGCCATGCCTTTCTTCTTTTCTATAATACACTTTTTAAAGCTAGGACCAATTTAGCAATGCATTTACATCTGAGCTTATCTCTAAGCCATGCTTATGCACCATGCAAACAGACAACCACATTACCTTCCTTCATACAACAAGAAAGATGGTGTACACATTATAGTACATTTGCACAAGAAAATTATTGTAGGAAAAACCCCACCCAGCCCAGACTAGCAAAAATAAACTCTATTTTGTCCTTCATTCCTAATGTGATTTCTTCTGTAATTAAAAATTTTCAACTTCTTTATTATACACAGAAAAAATTTAAATGGCTAAAATCATAGACTCATAGAACACAGAATGGTTTGGGTTGGAAGGGACTTTAAAGGTCATCTAGTTCCAGCCTCTTGCCATAGGCAAGAACACCTCCCACTAGACCAGGGTGCTCAGAGTCCTATCCAGCCTGGCCTTGAACACTGCCAGGGTTGGGGCATCCACAATTTCTCTGGGCAACCTGTTCCAGTGCTTCACCACCCTCTTAGTAAAAGGTTTCTTCCTAATATCCAATCTAAACTATTCTCCTTTGATTTAGGTTGGCATATGTTTTTTTATTTAAAATTTATTTAAGACATTGACTTTTTATTTCCTACAGTTCTATTCCAATTATTATTTTTCAATATTAGCTGCTGGTTTGGGGGAAATCAGCAAATGAAGACAGGGAAATGTGCTGACTGCCAGGCCTACCAAGGTAAACACCTGCCCAAGTGAACTGCCTGCAGCTCTTTCCCCGCACCACAACTTTTCAGTATCTGCTCTAACTGCTATCAGCGTGCCGCTCCACCACCTCTGCTTTTGCTGAGATGAAACCTGGGCTTTGCTGTTCTTTATTGCAGCAGAACTAGTGCAAATTCTGCTCCTCTCCCAGGCTGAACATGCATGGAGGTGCTCATCTCCATAATTAAATTAGTCATCTACATTAACCAGACAGACTTTATTCTTATCTCCTATCTGGATAGTTTCAGTACTCCTTTCTTCATTGTGCACAAGTTGGTTTTGCAATATCAGTTATTACTAATGTAATTGGAATACTAATGTGTTCCAATCAATTTATCCAACCTCATTTGTGTCTTTGCTTTTATCTCTACAGCATATCCCTAGGCTGTGGTTCCTCCTCTATCCCCAGCACCCTCTGCCTCTCTGGTTGTACTCGCAGCCATCATTATTATGGATGATGTGCCATAAAATCTAACTCTGCTCCCTGAGCACTTTGCCCAAGACCTGTTCTGACAACAGCTGACTGCCACGTCAAGAGTTCACCAAGTGCTGTGTCAGTCACATCACTCTCTTGTCTTACCCATAACTACACCTAAAACACTGAAAAACTGCAATGAGAATTCTGCATCAATAGCATTGCTTCCAGGAATTGAAAGAAAGAAAAAGATATTTCTAGTTATCAAGAAAAGAATTTGTTTTTTTAAATAAAGGAGAAAAATGGTGACCAAGACCTTTTTCCCCCAAAAATTTAAATTTTGGGACGTCTGCCTAATTTCAAATATTTAAAAAACTTGTTCTAATTTCAGGATATATTGAAGATTCATCAGGCTTTTTATATATGAATTATGTGTCTGAAATTCTTCTTATGTCTTGTTGAGAAGAAAACCCCAGGCTAGAAGAAAAAAACAGAAAGGATTATGTTTCAATCCTTGAGTGTGATCCTAACAAAATCCTTTTCATTTCTTATTTTAAAAAAAGGTAATAAAGTTCCAGAGGTCCTCCCCTGTCTAGATATAGTATTCGCATGGCTGCAAATATGTCATAGATACTATGGAGTCAGACATTCTCAGTTGTCTTCAAAATTGCTTACATTAATCTTAAAGTTTTGAATTTTTTTTCCTACCAGAAAGCCCCTTATTAACTGGCTGTCTAATGACATTGATTACAAAAGTCCCACTGTTTATAAAAAAAGGACTTGGGCAGAATTTAGGCTGCCTAGTACAGCTGCATGTGACAAAAGTCCATTTCTCTGGGAAACAGGCTCCGCAAGAGGAGGAATCATCCAGAATTCCAGTGCAGGAATTGGAAGAGGTACCATAAGGTGGTTGATCCACATGGCACAAGGTAGCTCAGAACAAGCAGCTGCTGTGCAGTCTCCCTACATCTCCAGGTTCTACAACAGCCTTTGTGTCAAACACACACTACAGAAAATGCATATGCTCTCTTCTTAGAATAAACTGGGCAAGACAGTGTGATCATTGTGTTAATATTTAAATTAGTCTAATGAATAACCTGACAGTAAAAGCTTCTTTCCCCACTAGTGAACAAGGTTTAGAACTGAGATCCAGATTAATAAATCCAGTGAACAGAGGTACACTGCCACGGGCAGGCAAAATACTCATTGGAAAAGATCGATTTCACGCAAGTTCCACTGCAGTGGTAATATCTGGTGCTTTGTAGAGATTAAAAGATTTTCTCCCACTCCTGCCCTCCCTTTCCACTTGTTTGCAAAAGTTCCCTTCAACATTCTGTAAAAGGAGGCTGTTTGCTAAGTCTTACAAAGGCTTTTTGAACTTAAATATAAATAGGTACTTCAAGGATCTCAGAAATACTACCATACTCCCAGAAGATTCTTGAAGAAATAAATTTTTAGTCCTAGAAAGCAAGATATATTTAGGGCCTTTTAACTGAAGTATAATTTTCTTGGGGGAGGTATATCATGGAGAAATTATTCATGCCTCCTATCTTGAATGGTTTAATTCAAAAGCTGGAAAATACGGGCTATGGGACACATTAACATTTTCCACAGGCCCCATACTGACCCAAGGGAATCCTCACTGGACTGCTGCTTGAGTGTAGCTAGAGCTCATCTGGACAGTTTTTCTGCACCACCGAGAGACAAAATATGGAGTCAAAGCTTTGCCTGCATCCACGCTGGAATTGTGTCCTACCATTAGCACACAGAAATTCCTTCTTCCTTCTGAACTCTCCAGCAATCACTTCTTGGAAAGCTAAAACATGACAACTTTTAGAGTGTGAATGTTTCTTCCAAAGAGTGATGTTCTTACTTTTTCCCCTGTGAAAAATATCACGCTTCTCCCTTACTTCAGTTTAGACAAATAAAAGGTATTGCCCATATGCTAAAGAATTAATTACAAGGGAATTAAACAGAACAGACACTTCAGACATGAAGAGTGAAAGGTAGACATCTGTAGAATAGTTTCCTTTTTTTTAAGTTACATTATTTTTCCAAATGTTGGAAACAAATGTTTGTTTAAATTCCATTTGGTTTCCTTTTTCTTAAGATAACCTTCTGATTGCTCTTTTGATATAATTTATACTAAGAAACAACTGAAATATCTTCACTACCGCAAACACCATTTCCAATTACAGATTTTTTTTTTTGAGGACTGAAATAAAACAATGCTTCAATATGAGCATCATTTTGTCTAAATTTCTTCTATGATATAGTTAGACTCCAACAAAGACCTGAATTACTTAACACTACTGAAACAAATTAGGTCTCTCCCTCAAGAATCAGCAATACCAAAGTTCAGGTCCTTGCCCAGTTCATGCTTGAGAAATATATTCTACTATAAGAGAAAGATCTCCCTTCCTTACTTTCCCCATAGAGTATTTTTAACCGATTAGTGTCTTGTACTCCTGAGTCTCCTGGCTACTTACTGAATAATATATGAGTTCATCAAGGCATGGCAATGTACATTGTTCTTTGTCTGAAATGAAGGCAAAGTGCTGAAGAGTTGACCAAGGGACTGTCTGACGAATAATAGGCAGCAGCTCCATTTGTGCTTGTTTACCTAACCCCTAAATTAGCATATGCTATCATTAGAGGAAAGGTATGTGTGCCTGTCAATTAAGTATTTGACTCTGATATTAACAGTCCCTTCTACGTGCAGTATAATAGGAAAGGTTGCACGCTTTTCACGTCTACGGCATGCCCACAGTATACCAGGGTTGAGTTTGGGGTTTTTATATAGAGGGGACGGTACAGGCCTTGCAGACTAAACCAGAAAAATCTCCTCAAGGCAGAATGAACACTCAAAAGAAAACCAGTTATTTAACACAGACAATTTCTAGACAAAGTTAAAAATATTGACTGAAATTCAACTGTTACATCGGCACAGCAAAATCCAGGATTTACCTCCTGGCAACCAGACTGCAGCCTCCAGCTGAGCTGAACGTGAGTACAGGAACAGCACTGGGAAAACAGCTTCCCTCAGCTGAGATTTCAAATGTCCTGGGTAATTTTAGTCAATTGAAAATACCTTGAAGTACCTGAATGGTGCAATTCAAAGCTTGAGATCTATCACTACAGGTTTTATAGATAACTTTACTTTTGAAATAGGGAATACCTGTCTAAAGTTCCCCCAGAAATAAAGTGAATGTTAAATTTTTGAACTGCCCATTGTACCAAATAAGAGGCTGCTAAAGCAGCTATAGCATCACCAATTCTCTCCATTGGTGCGAGCTGTGCATGTAGTAATACTCTGGAGCATAAAGAGCTTTCAATTTGTCTTCAAGGGCTCCTAATTCAGAGGGTACTACAAGCAAATAAGTAAGATTAAGATGACATCATAGTGTAATTTACAAAATCTTATAATTAAAGAATATTGCAATAGAAGCAAGCTTGTCAAAAGAAGAAAAATAAAATTGAAATATTTTTGAACCAACCATTTTAGATAAGCAGCAAATTAACAATAAAGGTCTCCCTCCTGAGGAAAAATGCCTCACAACTATTTCAAAAGCATGTGAAATATTCATAATACTGCCTTGAAACACGGTATTTACATGAAGAGTTGCGGAATATAAATGCTGCATTAATGAACCTAGGTAGTGCTACTTACTCTGCAAATACCACAGTTGCAAATTGAAGAAAATAAAACTACACGTAAGTATGCTACCAAAATGCTAATATACAACTCTGTGGAGGAAAACATAACAGGAAAGAGCTTTTTATTTGCATATGGAAACTTTTAAATCATCTTTTGGCTCCATATTTTGGCTTTTTAAACATATCGCTTACTAAATGGTTGTCTAGGTTTGGGTAAGCATTTGAGCAATAAGCAGTGTTAAGCTTCAGTGTTCTACAGTTTATCTTAATGCATTATTACCAAGAATATGCCGATTAAATGTTCTTACTTGCTTGTCTTTTCTGTGCTTGCAGTTAAAGCATATAATTGCCAATTCATCTGTGCTTGTATTTGACATTTAAAGCCAAAGCAACTCTAGCTGTGGCTTCCACAAAAATTGGAAGATTTGACTATACATCTCTCATCCTTCATTTATATACTATAGGCTACTACTTTTCCCTCCATAACCCAAAGCTATGCTTCTTTTAACTTTTAGAAAAACTTTCCTGCTTTAACCTGACAGGCAGGTTTAGTGCATTAACTAGCTCATATGTAGTTTATCATTAATTTTCTTTTTTGTTTTTTTTTTATGTTGAACTTCTCAACAGTTAAAAAACACTCCTAACTCTTAGAATTATCTGAAAGCTAGGTTTACCACAATGAGCGCATCTGAAATTTTTCACCCCTGTAAATAAAGAATTTTACCACTTCCCTATTCAACCCAGGCAATTAAAGACTCTTGGTTCATGTACTTCAAAACCTAGTTAGTCATTCACAGGGTTTTCATAGAATTAAAATATCAGTTTCATATTGTTACATCAGTTACTGGAAATGCAGTAGGAATGACGATTTTTCATTAATTAGTCTCTTACTTTAAAGAGAATTCACTTGATTGTGATGCAACCTATCCAGCCAATCTGAGAGCTGATGTACATTCATGTCATCCCCAATTAAACTCCAAATATATTGTTATGCCAATGATTTAAGTGGATATATCCTGTAACTCACTACAGTGCCATGCAGGATTTGACTGCTGTAGCCTGCAGGATTTCATCCAAATTGGTGAGGCAATGCTGAGTGAGAAAAAAATTGCTGGTACCTTGTCCTGAGGACAGCCATCTTTGCCGCCACATAGAAACTAAAGCTGTGGAAAATTGTTCCTTGTTTTGCCAGTCTCCTGCTGAAGTAGGAATAATTCTTCCTCCTCTCTCTCTCTGAAAATGCCTCCCAGTGGCTGCCTGTACCGTAGCCCCTGCCCTCAAGCACAGAGCTGCAGACATATGCTGTTCCCTCCTCCTGCTCTGTTCAACTGCCTGCAGAATTTGGCTAAAAGATGGACACCCCTTCTCTAAAATATAAAGCAGTTATTCATCCATAGATTAAGGGAGGAAAAAAGTCATTAATCTTGTCCTGACTTTGTTTCATGGTTTGATCCCAGTCTTACATCAGAAGCGAGTCTGGACTTTTAGCTGAAGCTGACTGCCATCACTTGCTCTGTTTGTGGGACTGCCCCTTAACCTCGGATCACTATCCTTGCTTGGTGTCACAGTTGGCTCCCAGCTTTCCTTTCCTTATGGAGCAGTGCCCACCAATGCTGCTCCCTGATAGCCCCAAGGCTAACACCCATAGCACATGGTCCAAGGACATTGCATTAATATAGAGGTCCAAGGAAAATTAGAAAGTAGCCTGAGCAGGATGTTTCTAGGGGTAGGAAACTCACTGTAGCTTCTCTCCTTGAAAGCATGAGCCCTTATTAAACAGTCACAATTATCTTCTAACTGCTTCACTGTAATTCCAGGAAATGGAGGGAAAGAATCAGGAACAGTGGGAGCTTCCCAATTAGCAGAGAGATCCAGGTGGGAAGTGGAAAGACATTGTGGAGCAGCTGTTTTGGAAGTGGAACAGCTGACTGTGCACTCTTAGATTGACACAACCATCACTCTTACCCAGACCTCTAAACTTAGCCTCTGTGTGGAATTAAAAAGCCTATCAGATTATTTTGCTCTTCGAAAAATTCATGATAGTCATAGACATAAGCCCTTCACCACCTTCCTCTTCAGTTATTTCTCTTACTTACAAAAAAAAGAGTATGCTACATTTGACAAATGCTGCTTCTAAGTGATCTTATAGTATTATGCTATATTTTAACAGTGTATAGAATAAAACTATTAATACACAAAAATCATGCTGCATTAAAAGATGATCTTTTTATCTAATGCACAGGGAATTAGTCTAACCAGCTATCATGATAAAAATTCTATCAACAAGAGTCCTTCAAACATACTGCTGGCTTCTGTGATGAGCAGCCATAGTGAACAGAACAAAATATAAATGGAGAACAGTGGAAAAAAGAAACCTCTGGCTGAACATTGCCCCTGCCTTTTCCAAGAAGACTGAAATATCTTTTTCTGTAGGTATTTAATATTGCAGCTTGCTCTTGCTGCTACTTGAGGAGTACAGAAAGAAATAATTCAAGTCATGCTAACATACTGATGCAAATGAAAATCTAGTCTAATAAGGTATTAGAATAATATAAACATAAATAATAGCTTCTGTGTAGCCCATAACAATCGTAGGTAATTTCATTTTAATTAAATGTCAGTGTGAAAACTCTCTCTGAATTTATCATAATAACTATTCTGACCATAAGGGGAAAAAAAAGGAAGAAAGTGGTTGAACAGTTATTTTAATATTCTGTTGTCATGCAAGATATCAAACCTGCTGGCTTTCTGATTAGCACTGACTTCTTTTGGCATTAAAAAACAAGGTCAACTCTTCTCACAGAAGAGCGTGCTATCGGCACTGTGTAACACAGAGCATATAAAACACATCAGAGCCACTGCTTGCCAGAGTGCTTCAGTTCCTCTTTGTTCTCCTACAGAAAGAGCTGGTGATACAGACTTGGGTATCATCAGTACCCTAAGAGGAACTGAGTCCATATCTTCTCACTAACCTTTTTAGCAGCCTTGTTTACATTTTCATGAAAAGGATGAGAGAGGAGAACCCAGCTGCACTCAGATTCGAAAATCAATGAGGATGAAAATGTCTCAATACAAGCCTGTGAGTAGAACAAAGCCTGGATTAACCAGGCGAGCCTTCTCGCAGAGCCAATCTGTAGCTTCAGTCTTGGTCTGCTGTACAGCATTTCCAGGGAGATGCTTTTTTCCTCTCCAAATACTGCAGATGTTGGACATCACCAAAGAAGTCTGCCAGCCATTCCTTTGGCCCTCTCTCTTGCAGATATTTACACACATGGGTTTCACAAGACAACAAATCCAGGAAAAATGAAAGCAAGAGGCTAGAGAAAACTATAGTAAAAATGCAAGCAAGACAAAGCAATAAGAAATCCTCATTTTTCCATCAAAAGCCTTTAAATTCTTCTGCTTTCTGCATGAGGTTTCTCTCACAATGCTTCTCCATAACAATAAATACCTTGTTGTGGTAGAAGAGCAACGCAACTTCAAAGTACAATAAACAGAGACTGGGCTACAAAAAGAGGCAAAACACTCAAAAAAGTGTAACAGTTGGCAACCTGACCTCAGCATCAAGGGATAACTTTTAAAGCCTTTCTTGGTTCACTAACCATTTCAAAGACAGTGTGAATGTTTTAGAGCTATCGTCCAGGATTATTTAAACTTTCTAGGATTATTAAAGAAGAAAAACACAAAAACACATTCAAAAAAAAAAAAAACAAAAAACCCCCTCCTTTCTCCCTCTTAGTAAACATGTACATTTTCAAGAACAAAAATGCATTGGAATGTATAACTTGCTGTGCAACAAAATGTTGATTTGATAATGTAGCTTCAAAGGAGTATTGCACTTCCTGAAGTTATGCATTTTTCATTAAAACAGTTGTCTGAAATAATAATGTTGATCAGAGGACAGGCTCCATAGGACTCATATAGTTTTTAAATTGCTAATGATCAAACAAATAGCTTTTTAAAAGAAAAGAAACAATATCATATTGTTTCTAGTTTGTAAATACCTAGAAGATGAAAATTTTGTCCAGTCAACAACTGACTTCTATTAAAAAATCTATAAAAGGCATTTTTTCTATGAGGAAACAGACCATTAACATTTAAACTTACCAATTTTTTAGAGAAAATCACTTTCAAAGAGAATGAAATGAAAATATTTAATTAAAAAATTCTTTGAAATAATCTAGCAAATGCACATATGCAGTATGCCTTAAGCAAAAATTAAAGCTAGAACCTATATGGGTTACATAAAGAATTAAAGTTATGAATGCCTTAGGAGGAAACACATTAATAGTGTGTCTTCTGGTTAGAAAGAAAGTGTTTTGCATATGTAAGAACACCTGCATACAGTCAGACCAAAGGCCACATAGCCTTGTTATTTCCCATGCCACTAGTAAAAATTGTCACATTTTTAGAACAGTAAAATAAAAGTAAAGCATAAAGTGATCTTTTTCCCAAATGCCAACTAATTCTGATGTCTAATCTCGTGTCCATGTCTCTAAAAGTTTCTCAGGATAGCAAAACTGAAACAAAATGAAAACAGTCTAAACTACCTATAGGAACTTTCTCCTTTCAGTGCATAAAATAGACTGTTTAAGATGCAGGCTGCCATCCTAAATTTTTCAGTAGTCCATTTCACCTGAAAAAGCCTTTGTTCTTTATTCAAAGAAGCTACTACTTGAAATACAAACTATTTCTGCGATATACTACTTGAAATATAAACTATATATGTATAGCAAGATGACTACTGAGCACATTTAAAACAAAATCAAAACTGAAGAAAGTTTTATAGTGTTCGGAAAGCATTTCTGAATGAAAAAAAGCCATCACAAAAACAGAGAGAAAAACCCACTGCTGCAGATTGGCTGGTTGTGTTGCCTGCATTATTTCCCTTTAAGAACTTATTTTTAGATTCTCACTGATTAACCAGCATTAAAATGCTAACATTGGTAGACTAACTGCACTGAGGGAAAAGCTAATGAAGGGTGGCTGTGTTTGGCTCTCCAGGCTGCTCACACAGACTGCTGGAACTAGTAAGTAGACAGTTCTTTGGGCATAATGTTTCAACACATTATTTTTTGTATTGCTATTTTCTGTTTAAGAAGGCTCAGCTAAAATAAAGTCAGATCTTTCTTCAGAAAATGTTTGTTGTTTTCATAGATCTTTTAAAATGTACTACCTTACAACTACTGATTGCTGGACCTTGCATTTTTAATGCTACTTTTAACACACAATTTTAGATACCATTATCATATAATACAAATTTTGCTTGACCATTTTTATCCTTCCCTTCATTGAAATTTACTTCTATTTAATTAAAAGAGGAGTGTATCTTCTCATAGTATTTATGGGGAGGAAAGTCCATCTTATTTTACTTCATTTGAAAAACTAAATCATATATTTAATCATATGTAATTCACTTCTGTTTTAAGGACAGATAAAGGTCTGCTCAAAGTAGCTCAAAACACTCTTTGTCTTTACTCCCCCAGGCATTAACCTGTCCTGTTAATGACAGCTCTGGCTTGCTCTGCAAATTCTAGCACAGCCAGATAGGCATTGCCAAGTAAAGCCTTTTTCTGCCCTTTTCAACCCAGCTGGAGAAGCAGCCAACAGCAGGAATAAAAATTTCCTCATCAGCTAAATCAGAGTGTTCTGGTGAGACTCATACTTGCAGCACTCGAAAGGGCTGTACACCACGTTCGGTCACATCAAGGCTGTATCTTTCTTCACTTGAACTGCCAAATGCCTTTCCTAGGTGTCCTCACAGATGGCTACAGCATGGAGTGACGCCTTGGAAACAGCTGACAACACAACTATATCCTGAACTCCAGCACAATCCCCCAGCTAGTAGCATATACAACTCTGTTTGGAAATGGTGAGAAGTCAAACAGTTTTATCACCTTCTGGAAAGGGACAGACTTTGGAAGCACTGACACTGGTGTTGCTGCTGTTTGTCTGCAGAGGCAAAGATCATCAACCTCCAGGCACACAACTTCCCTACAACAGCAAATCACTTCAGTGACCCCAACTGGTCTGCGCATTTCCAGTGAAAAATCACCTCGGAGTGGAAGTGGTTCAGCACAAAGCTCAGCCTTCAGATACAAAACAAGCAGCATAATGAAGTGCTGAAGACTCTCACTGGCCTCTACCACAGAGAACATCATCCTTTTAGTGCTGCAGACATTTTCAGAATCTCACAGTATCAGATCCAGGCTGGTATTCTTAGCCATTACACCACAGACAGTATTTATAATTTTTTAATTTCTTTAATACAGAAATTTCCAGACTACTGTGAGATACAAAACATTGGGATTGGAATGTCAACATCTCAAGCAAACCCTGAATAAAGATTCAAGGGTTTGAATGTACCTCATACTGTTTTTGCAGAAGTGATCTTATATCTATAGTGCATATATATATAAATATCTAGGAACATTATAAATATATACACACTCATAAATGTATAGATATATGGATACCGAATGGCAACCTGGCTTTAAAGTTTAGCTCATTTGTAACTTATAGAAAATGTATTTTTCTAACAGAACACATACAATTAAAGTACAGAATCTTCTTTTTAGTAGTAATAAATAGATTATTAGAACTTTGAAATAAAAATACAGAAGTTTTATTTAGCTAGCTACTTTTACCTCAAGTTCAGTCAGACTCCAGCACATACTACCACAGCCTTATCTGCTATCACCACCTGAAAGAGGCATGAATTTGTCAGCTGCACATTTTCACATGTCAGCAGCAGTCATTTGCACTTAGAAACACTGGTGCCATATGACAGACAGTGGGCTCAGACCTGCTCATCGCTGGGCAACCTCATTACTTACCGTGAGATGCAGTTTTCAAATTTCACAGCATTGCACAAATACATTTTACAAAGCACCGGAAAGGTCATGCCCCAAATCTTAACGGGAATAACTAAGGCTCATAAAGGCTGGGTGAGGCATCTTTGTGCTGCTGTGTTTTGTTTGATAACATCTGCAAGCTCTGTCTTAAAGATGAGCAAAACAACAGCAGTGGCACCTGGGCAATATATTTTAGAGAGGCTTCAATCTAGTTGCCAAATAGGAGACAATGACTCAGAATAGAATGACTGAGCAACTTTATTTGCCTGCAGTTGTCTAAAGACCCAACATGAGGCTTGAGGAAATACACAGGTTCTGAGGCAAACAGTGAAGAGAGCAGGAGGGCTGATAAGGCCCCCACTGTTTACAAACCACTTTTAAGTTGAGCTATTTGCTCAAGTGAGAAGCTATGTTATTGCAAATGTATTTCCAGTACCGGAGCTAGCTCAGTAACCTTTCCATGGTGCTGCTCTGTACCATGCAGATATGCATCATCCCTCAAAAATTTTGTCTATTAGATGAAAGATGTTTGGAAAATGAAGATAGTAAGAATTTGAAGCATTCAGCTACACTAATGCAGGATCAATATAAACAACTCAGGGTGTCTCAAACCACAGAAAAGAGCCTTTGTGTTTGTTTCAAAACCCCAAAGGTTAATTCCTTAAGAAGTAATAAATGAAAACTGCAACCGATCAAAAATTATTTCCTAGCAATTTTTCTTGATATTTTTCGGTCTAGGAGGACAACTTGACAAACATCCATAAAGATTCATATAAGCATCCTAATAATCGATATTCTTAGGATACAGTGGGATGCCAGTATGAATAATTTAAGCTACTTTTTACTCAAACACTGAGAAGACTATGCAATCTTTCTTTTGAGTAACTAGTGAAGTGTAGATGTAGAGAAAGAAATAATTTGTTTTAGTGGAGATCTTAAAATTATTAACGAAGAAAGCGTTGAATGAGTAAAATATACAAACACCAGTACAGTCTAGACACTAACTATTCATTATCTCAAATAAGTATCGACTTCCAAAATTAGTTCAGAGAAGGACTATCCTTCAATGTATTCCAAATTACTTCTCAAGCTTTTTAAGTAGATGTAAAATTTACCAATATCAGTAATTAACACTAAAATATGTTACAGGCTATGAAATTAAAGCATCTTGCATGCTCAGCTGCTGTATCCTGCTTACACATGCTAGGTTTGAGGTGATGAGCTCCCCCACAGGCCAGATGGACACAGCAATACTAGAATTTTGATTTTTCTCTTTCCTGTGTGGTACAGTTCACTTCCAAGGACTATTGGGGTGTATTCCCCTATGCTTAATTCCCCAGCTTAATGCTGGTAGAAAGAACTCTTCCTCTGACAACATCTCTGATTTCTTTTGTGTCATAATTTTAGGTTTCTCCAACTAAAAGTTGCAATTTTTCTCAGGACATTGAGAGATGTGTGGGTTTCATAAATGAAACCAACTCTTCTGACCATCATGACTATTGCAGAATTACCAGCAGCTGAAGAAGGAAAGAGGCCACAGGGGCCTGATCCAAATAGTATTTTGTCAACCTCGGCTTACATACCCTGTTAGTAAAACTGAACCTGTCTCACGTGTTCCATATATCCAAACTGACCAAGGAAACTGAGAGATGGTAACTCAACCTATGGATTCTTACTGGACTGCACTGATGATGAGGTTGGAAGTGAAAAAGGAACTGCACTCTCACTCTTACTCCTGTGCAATGAGAGCTTTATAAATTGGCAGCTCTGCTAAATTGGATTTAGTACAGTGTTATTTCATTTGACAACAAAACAAAGTCATGGGCAAAGGGAGCCTTTGAAATGCACTGTAAACTTCTTCTGCCAGTTTCTTACTTATGTAATAAGACTTCTTGATAGAAGCAACCAAGTGGAACAGGGCTTGCCTGAAGTGTAACATAACCACCTGCTTTATATATTTATATATATATATATATATATATATATATAGGAGTTCATACAAAGGGAACCTGGATCCCATTTTCTCCCACCTAATCTATTTCCAGACTATTGGTATTAGGCTCTTTAGATACTTATTCCATTGGACAAATGGACAGAAATAAGAGTCAGTTCCCCTTTGCACTGTATTTGGTATAATGACATGCTTAGGTGAATACACGGAACAAATCCTCACCAGGACAGAGCAATGAGGCTCTTTGCTTTAAACCACTTAGAGGAAATGCTTGAAAAAAGGTGCAAGTAATTGGTGATCTGATTGAAAGTCTGTTTCTGTAAGACCTCATGAACTGCTCTCACCTTCCAGAAGTGAACAAGTACCCTTTATACAATGCTGTCTAAATCGCAAGTCAGAGTATTTAGGATCATTGGGAGTGTTAGTGAAAAGGTTTCTCAATATTGCCAGTGTTCACTTTTATCCTTGCCTTCATTGAAATTTACATTCACATTACTGCAGTGAAACTGTTAGTTTCTGCTGGTTGAGACAATCAGATAATGCAGGCATATAAAGAGAACCAGAAATAAAACTTCTTATGCATCAAAACATATCCAGTATCCCAACTGATGAACATTTAGCTGAAGAAATTCTCCAGGAACAAGAATAAGATCAGAACTTTTACTCACTTTAGGTAAGTGCACTACTATGCTGTGTCTATAAAGTCAAATATATTTGACATATTAAAAAATATATTCATTATAGAGGCTATGCTACTTACTATGCGAATCTCCAAAATCATTATAATTCTAGGTTCCCACTATCTCAAAAGGACATTGAGAGGTATGAGGAACTTGCAGAAACCTCCCCAGGTAATTTCCACAAATGGAGGTTTGCTCAACTTACCTTTCCTATTTACAGACCTACCTATCAAACTATAAAGAAAACCAAGATGACCATTTCTAATCCACCCAAGAATGATACAACACAAGCTCTTTGAAAAACCTGCTGGCTTCAAGCATAAATCTGCTGTCAGTGAACATTTCGATTTACAGAATATGCCTCCACAGAGAATCAGTCTGCTAGATTGTTTCATTACACAAAAAGTTTCTCATTTCCACTGCTTTGGCACTTCACAATGAAGCAATTACTGCGGGTGTAAAATGTGCTGCCCTGCTGTCTAGGTCCATGTTTTAATGGGAAAAGATGAATTAAATATTCTGAAATGCATTTATTTCCCACATGTGGCACAACACTTCGATAGGAAATAAATTCTTAGATGTGCTCCAGTTGCCTAGTTAGTCATGTCACCCTTTTCTGTTATCCATGTTTCCCTTGTAATTGTGTTTGTCAGAATTCTGACGAAAGACAAAATCTCCTAACTATATATAGAATCATCAAAGTTGGAAAACAGATATATACACACTATATATAGTTTTGACTGTTTCTGTCAGTGGTTTAATTTAGTAACTAAATAAAAAGAACTGAAGCTAAAATAGACATCTAAATATGATCCATTGCTAACTAAGAAGATGCACATAAATTCTGAAATCAAATATCCCTTAAGTACTAATATTATTTAGTTCTGCAAGCAGTAGGATTTAATTAAATTTCACTCCTAAACAGTTTAATTTAACAAAGTGTCATTTAGAAAGATTAGTTTACATAATTGCATCTGAAACTTACTACTGAATCAAAAGTAAGGTTTCTTGATTGGGTTTGGCTTTTTGTTAGTGAGACAGACTTCAAGGATAGATATCTGGCAATAAAATTAGAAACATTAACAACTCTACCTCCTCTTTCATGATTTCTTGAAAAATTAAAAAAAAAAAAAAAACAAACCAAAAAAAAAGCAGGAAAGTAAACACCACCTATTACAAGTTTCTTTACTTCCCTGGCAAAACTAAAATTCGTATGTCAAAGTCATGCCTTGTAAATACAATAGTGTGTGTGTTTTTAAAGGAACTCCAGTCCAAGTTCAACAGTACACTGCAGGTGGAAGACCTGGGGTACTCTTAATACATAATTTTGTAAAATACCCTTCATCTTGATGCTTTTGAAGTCAGGAGAGGCACAGACCTTCAGACGAGAATGAACCCCAAACCTGTCATGCTGCAGGCTTGGAGCCTTCTGCAGACAGTGTCTCTCTGACTCCCAGTGCTCTTCCCCATCCTGGTGAGCACAAGCAATAGAACAACAAGCTGCTTTTGCAAAGAAGGGACTAAATTTAAGCAGGAGAATGTAGGAAGCAACTTCTCTCCCCAGGACAGCTGTCACTGTTGCTTATATGTCATTGTGAAATTGGGAATAAAGAGGCAGGTGAAGCTAATGGCAATAAAGACCGTACTAATCCGATGTAGCCCTTGCTCTACAATAGGCCAGTGCTGCCTAAAAGATCACCTGCAACACAGCTAAAGTACAGCTAAAGGGAAGCAAGACTGCCTTGGGCAAGGGCATTGGATTCCTACTTCTTTCCCCCTCCATTTTAACCAAGCTTTGAACAGATGACTAAGACTAAGCTTAGAGATTATTTGGCACCTGAAGCATTGCATATGGTTTCCTCGTGATCCACAAGAAAAGGCCGTCTTTGATGTGATCATTAAAGCCAGATGGAGAGTGGCTGTACCCACCCTTCTCTTGACCTTTTCCCAACACACAGGGAAGGATTAATAAGTCTGTGATATCTGACTGTGGATGAGGGCTGAATCATTTTTTCAAGCTATTCTCTGAGACGAATCCAAAGCAATTATGCAAATTCCAGAAGAATATTAAACATACTTTAGTTGATTTTATGAGCTCCATCCTGGGTAGGGCCAGGAGCTATCTCAGACCAGTCTGAGATCTTTATCTTCCTTTGAAAGGGGAAGGCACAAACAACAATTCATACAGTCAGTTTTGTTGTCTATTCAGTTATTTGTGGCAAACAATAGTGGAAGTTCCTGTAAGGATCTGATTTAATTAATCCCATTAATTAGATGTAAATGCACTTCCTGAGATCTAGAAAGTGACATTGCCTTGACTAAAAGTCGCTTCTCAGATATTCATTATGAAAAGTTGTGATTGTACTAAGAGTGAACACTAACTGGAAAATGTATTGTTAAAGACATACAATATAATTTAAAAGGAAAGCACATTTTAAAGACTATATTCCTTTTTATACAGATTGACTATTGAAGGGAAGGAATCCATGAAAAAAAAAGCCAGTTTTGTAGTGGTTTTTTAAAGTCTTATCTTTTGCAATTGTTCAATGGCAAAAAGCAATGAAAGAGAAATAACAGAACTGAAGTGTACCAGGGGAAAAATTATCATCACCTGATTTTTTTCACAAAATTGTGACTTTTGAAGCAAGTATTCTTACTCTGGAGATTGCCTTGTACAGCATTCAGTAGATGCTTTCCAATAAATAAAACTAAAATTTCTATCTAGCATTCTCCATGAAGCTATTTCACTGCTAATTCAACTCTGCTAGCTCAAATATATCTTCACATGGGCCTGCGATTTTTTAATCAAAATTCATAATGAAATATTTATTTTAACAGCTACCAAAATGAAAATGAAACCCATCTGACCATGAAAAACCAAGTTTTGTATGTTTAGATTCAATTTAATTCCCAGACTTCTTGAAAAACATTGTCTAATTTGGTGCATATTGAAACCATGAAAGTTTCAATTTGACTCATCTAAAATAAAAGTTTAATTTGTCTCTTGATAGAAATATTTTGGAAATATAAGTCTTTTTATAGTTGTAACATTAGAGAACATTCTTTCTGGAACTGGTGAACAAAAGAAATAGAAAAACCACTGCACACTGAGAATCAGTTTTAATGGAACGTTGTTGATGATAGGATCATTGCCAGTAGACACCTCTGCAGGCACTGAGGCAGACTCCAAGAAAAGCAGTCACAAATAGAATGTGCCAAACAGTTGCTAATACACTCCAGCAACAGACCATAAAATTGCATAAAATTTCATAAGGTGGGTTTAGACAGAATTGCAGGACGTGGATAAAGAAGGTTATTTGGAAAAAATTAATATTCTAAAGTCAGTGTAGATGATACCCAGAAGTGCTGGCACCAAATCTTGGTTTTGTTTTATATCTGGTGAGAGAAGTTAACTTTATCAGCAGCTTTAATTTCTGTGGTGGCTTTAGTAAACAGTGCACAAGAAATTAATTTCTCATCTATGTGTTTTCAAGTAAATTGATTCAAGATAACCAGAAGTCAAGTTGCCAGACATGATAGCAAATTAAGGCAGGTTGCTTGAATATAAACACACAGTCATGTCTTTTTCTTAGTGCAAATCCACTGAAATAATACATTTTTTTAAATAGAGTGTAATGAAAATTGAGCTCAAAAAGTGTTTTTGCTGCTTTATTTAACACCAGCTAAAAGTTTTCATTTTTCAGTCTGAGCAAATTTTATGAGATTTTTCTTAAATAAATTCTGCTTCAAAGTTCTCTACACCCCTGCAGTAGAATGCTAAAATGCTGGCAATCCTAGTAGTCCCTGGCATTATTATTATTATTATTATTATTATTATTATTATTATTATTAACAAAATTTCCTTATACAGCAGTTTTATATTTTCAAGGCCATGAAATTACAGTTCTTGGAGTAAGCAGATTGATGCAATAATGTCAATACTCAAGAGATCTCTCCTTTTCAAAGACTTCTGTTCCAAGGCTGATCCAATATATCAGAAAAATAATACAGAAAAATGCTAGTGTAGAATCATGACTGGAAATAATAATGACAAAAACTGCAAAATGCTGAATTTTTTCTGACCACATTAATCACGTGATTCAGTGCATTATACTTTAAATTATGTCAGAAGGGTAAAATTGTACATTCGACTGAATTACAGGGAAAAATAAATTTGTAAAGTTTTTTATTTATTTCTCAATATACAGAAGGAAAATATATACATAAATCAAAAGTGTCTTCCTAGTCTTCAAAACTTTCAAAAGCTCAACATGTTTCTAAGGCGATGTAAGTTCCAGAAAAATAACTACACAAGGTAACAAAGGATGTAGATAGCCACCATTACTGCTCACCTAACCCTGCAGCATTTCTTAGTGTGCTTCAACAAGAACGAATCTAGAGGAATTACATTAGAGAAGGCAAAGGCGGCAGAGTGATAGGAGTCCTGTTTAAAGAGACAACAGTTTTAAGTGACTTTGTCACTTGCTTTCTGCCTGAATTTTGGCATTGACATGCCATTTCACAGCCATTACTGTCTAGGATAGACCCAGCAAAAGGATGAAGGGTACACACATCCATATGCCTAAATTCTCTTTGCCTGCAAAAAGAGATGGCTGCAGCAAATTTTTCTGTTTCCTGTTTTCCTTTCACAGTATCTGGGCACTCTCCGAGAAATTGGTAGCTGATAGGAATCAAGACCATGCTGGGAAACAGGCTAACAAATAAACAGTGTGGATGGTCATAGGCCAGTGCATTAACAACTTCCCCAGCTCTATTTTAATTAGTAAAATAGTTGCAGGAGTTTATTTTGTAAGCTCTTCATCTGTGTTTTGTTGCAGTTCAACAACTTTGATCTTGGGGCCTCCCAGTCCTGAAATTACTGAATGGTGATGGTAAAGAGAAAACAGATACCAATCCAATTGAAAGAAAAAATGGATATAAAACATTGCTGAATAGACATTAGTTGGATAGCTGCACTGATACCATTTTCAATGTTTTCTTTTTTTTCCTTTTGAAAGTGAGTTTGTTAATTTTCTACAATTCCACTTGCACCTTCCCAACGCACAAACATGTTGCTTTCAGGCTTTTGCAGGAGTAAGACACAAAGGGCTTATACTACAGATTTAGTTTGCTTAGAGGATATTTTGTTTGAAATCCTCTCAATTTCATAAAAATTTGTATTAAAAAATGTGTTGATCATGTAGGAAGATGTGAGAGTAAAAATTTTGCTTAGAAAAATATACTATTTGCTAATCTGTGTGGAAAGGGAAAAAAGGAATCCTTTTATTTTTAAAGTATAATGGTAATGTAAGCATCAGAGCTTATAGGACTTGTGGAATATCAGACTACTAGTCAAAACCCATAAACTTAAGTTTTTTTTACTCCTGAAGAGAAATCAGAATAAAAATACAGATGCTCATGATACATTGATGAAAAATAAATATACCTAGGAAAACATATATTTCCAGTTCAGATTTCCCTTCATAGACGATCTTTCAACCATGGCTAAAAGTGACTCAGCTCCAAATTGACTTTTTGTTACTCAGTATCTCAGCACAATAGAATGGCTTACGCTGGTAGGGACTGTTTGAGGTCATGTATTTCCAACCCCTCTGCCATGGGCAGGGACATCTTCCAAAGCATCAGATTCCACTGACCAACCCACAGGTTCTCTGGGCAACCCAGTTCAGTGTCTCACCACCCTCATAGTGAAATTTCTTCCTAACATTCAATCTAAATCTACCCTCTTCTAATTGAAGATGGTTGTCCCTTTTCCTGTCAGCACCTTGAGAAAAAATCTTTCTTCATCTTTCTTATAAGCATCTCTCTTTCCTCCCACATGTATCTCTTCCTCAAAACAAAAAGATCTACTGTCTGCAAAAAATATTCACTGCTCTTCACCTTATAAATCCAGAATGTTCATATCTGAAATGCCAGTATATAAAAATATCATTTTTGTACACAGGGTCTAGAGGGAGGAGATGAGATGTTGGATATGAGAGATACTGGCCAGGGCACCTGCTGTGCTTTAGAGCTGCCAAAAGACAGCAGAACTTCCCAAGACCGTGCAGCAACAATTAGTAAAATTAGCCGTGAGAAGACATGCAAGTGTAATATAGAGTTAAAAAGATGGAGATTTTTTTGCAACAACATTCACAAGAAAAAAAGCAGTTACTCTTATCAGATATATCATAGTACTGTAAAGATAAAGCAAATTGGGATATTACTCAAAATGAAATTCACATTAATTCACTATGAGGGCTCCTTTAGCCATAACAATCACAGAAGAGCTAATTATGTTTTTTGTAAAGTTAATATTTTTTATTTGAAGACCTTATCTGTTATTCTCAAGAGAGGACCAAAAATTTTTAAAACTCTTGTACTCAAGTTCTGAACCTCTATATTTTTGATAAGAGTTTCTGTCAGTTTAAATGTTTCCTGAAAAAGAGCATATGCACAAAAGATTCACTCCTTTGCATAAATGTGAAATCTTGAAGTCTGAGGGAAATATGAGGGAGAGAAGATTTTATTTGTTACTTAGAAAGGTCTGATTTTAATCTTCTAGATTAGTTTATTAACATCACAGAAACACACTAATTTCTCCCTCATGGTAGCGTTAACAGCAGCTCTTACTGTACATTCAATGTTGAAACTCAACAGTTGAGGCTGAAAACTTGTCTTATTTTCTAATACAACTGGTGACGTTTATAAAGTGAATACCTAATCTGTTAATAGTTTTAAAGAAAATATAGAGCACCATTTTTAAAAACCCAGTAATTAATGTAGTAAGTCCATTGAGATGTTGCAATCAGAATTCCATTTTTATTAGGAAAAGCTGTTCTGCAAATTTTTTTTCTCATTTGTTTCAATTCTTGTGCAAGATCAGTGGTCTCAACAGTGAATATTGTAATGCAAAAGGATTAATGGTACTCCCTAGTTATCTAGGTCTTTTGTAACTGGGATTTCATCTTGATGAAGCCAGGAGATGATGTTTTGTAATCATATGTCAGATATGCAAGCAAGTGGAACAGCAAGAGAACATGAATTAAAGCTGCATAACACTCACACAATGCATGTACCACCCAGAGAAAGCAAATAAGCTAATCTTTTAAGAGAGAAGCACTCATGAAAAAAGTTAAGTGGAAATACTGTATTATATTTATTATATTTTTAGTGTTGCTATCATATAAATATTACTATATAAATTATTTCCACTCAAATACAGATTTACATGTATTCTTTGCTCTATTCTGCAATTTGTAATGCATAAACTTTCATCTACAATAGTCCCAGAAGAACTAAGATTGCCCATGTATTTTAAATGTAGGTAGGAATGGCAGCTAAAGTAAAGTGTTTCTCCAAGGAGACTATTCTCTAATATTTGTCTCGAGATGCTCCTCTACAGAGAAGATTTTATTCAGTATTTTGTCTTCTAAAATTGCAGGTTTCTAGGAACAAGATCTGTTTTGCCTACTTGAAATAAGTAAATTATTTTTAATCTAGTTTATTTTCAATACAATTGACTAAAATTCACTTTTCAGACGCTGTGAATTTATTGATCTGGCTGGCAAGAAAGAGAAGAAAGAAGGGCTCTCTCTTCCAGGATGCCAGGCTGGGTCAGTTTACCCAGAGGTGCCATATGTCCCCAGCACAGCAAAAGAGACTACTTCCCTAAACAGGATGTATCTGAACCGTAATCAACCTCACCAGCTTCTGGAAAATCACTGCACCTTTTTTGTAATTAGCCTTGTTCGTGGCTTGCTGAAGGGCTTGGTTTAGCTGCAGAGGTCCTTCTGCATCCTCAAAAAGGACAAAAAGTGTGGTTCTTATAAGCAGGTTTCAGCACAGCTGAGAGGGATTTTCTAAATCTAACATGTACATGAATTAATTCATGTACATGTAATTAATTCAAGTGCCTTTTAACAACTATACTGACTTATGTTTAAAAGTCATTCTGGAATGAACCAAAGACAGAACATGATCTAGAACCTTCCAGACATATGAGAAACTGATACATGATATAAATATTTTCCCTTTCTCTCCTAATTCCTACCTCTTTCATCCAAGCTGTGTCTTCATCAAATAGACTGTGCTTCCTGTCACTTGAAATGTTTCTTGAAGAAGAGTGATGTAATTTCTACAAATGCTTAGTCTTAGAGAAGCCATAATTAATAGTCTTTTCAGGAGTTTTATTTCTCTTTTCAGTCAGTAAAAAGTTGGTAGTCGCAGAGGGTTACTAAGAAGAGTAATACTGAATGCATTCCTCCTGCATTCCGCTTGCTGTAAAAGGCATATCTGAAATCAAGAACACACTTTCTACTCCTTCTCTTTCAATTTGGATGACATTGTTCCTGATTTACAGCACTGCCAAATTCATCAGATGAATTGATTTAATTCAGGATGATTTAGGGCAATAAATAAGACAGATTGTGAGTTAACAGTGAACCATTCTTGTTTAAAAAGAATGGATTGCCTTGCATTTTCAAACAGATTAAGGAATATAAAATAATAGCAATGATTTTTTTCTTTAAATAGAGCAATAGGGAAATAAAGTCAAACCTATACTGTGTAAAAACCAAATATCAATAGCCTGTGGAAGTGGGTTTTTTCAGGATTTCCATAATAATAATTCATTTTCTATGACCAGAGAAAACAGGTCTCACAATAAATCTGCCATCTTGACTCCAAAACTTTTCTTTTTTATTTTTTTTCTCTTTTTTTCTTGATTAAATGAATTTAATTCTGTTTTTCTTCTTTAGAAAATTAAGGCAAAGATTGCAAAATATGGAAGAAGAGCAAAATAAGATAATAAAAAAATGTTCAGACTTGCTATATTATGTTTCATTTTTCAAATGGCTCCATAAAATATGGAAAATACCAGCCTTCTAATAGCGCTGTTTATTATGTTTCTTTGAAAGAAAAAAACAAGTCAGTGCATAAATGTCAGACATGTACTTAATATGAAGGAACCCCATACAATTGTTTTGTGCCTGCAAAATTCATGATGCTTTATATGTCAAATAAACTCATTTGCTTTTATTGATGTTTTGGCACTAACTAGCTGTATACTACTTTAGAGTACATCTCCAAGAATAAATGTAGCCAACCCTTCAGGTGGGAGACTAACACTATTTTTTTTCTAAATTGGGAAATATTTATATTAAATGTATTGATTAAATCCTGATATTGGATAATTCCAGGTATTGGTGGGCTCTGACTTCCATTTCACCCTCTCACTTCTCTCCTACCTATCAGAAGCAACTCAGAGAGGAAATCACTTCAAGTTTTAAATTGCTACCCCAGAGACAGGTGTTTGAAATCCAGTAAAAATGACTGATGTCCTTTATAGAGAAGGTCAATATTTTATATCTGTACTTAGAAGCTCATAATAATTAAATGAGCCTTATTTCAAGATGCTGGTTAATGAGAATGTGCAAATTAACTGTGAGTTAGAGTGACATTCTCTCCGTGTTTTTATTACATAGACTCTTTACTGCTTGATATTTCTGCTGTAAATTAACACTGAAGGTATTTTTTTCAGCAGAAGTTTATCTACCTCAATTTTCTAAACTTCAGGTTGAATATCTTTTGGTAAAAATAAAACTAGATTTTATTTGTCCTACACTTCAGTCCTTGAAGGAACATCTTTATTCTCATAATGGTCCAGTGGGCTATACCTTCTTTATATCTATTTCCAGATCTCCAGCTGGGTTAGATCCATATAATTCCATTATTTGAAAGGATACAGGTGAATGTAAAGTATCAACAAATAATTCAGAAGGCTCAGGAGGAATGGAGCTTGCTGTACATCATCTGGAGGCTAACCTGCAGCAGTCTTCCTAATGCACAATACTTACAAACCTCCTGACCAAGACACTAAAAATACTCTCCAAAATCCAAAAGTCACCTTGGTTTCTCCTATTTAGTCTTCTCTTGTACAAATTCTGAGAGACAGTTTTAAAAATATCAGGGAATATTAGATGACACAGCTCCCATTTGCTTTAATCAGGCTCAAAATTATGTCCTTTAAAATCATGATCACTTGCATACACACAAAACATACTTCAACTTTTTGTAACAGTATTGTTTGTAACTATAAAATAGCTAATGTCATTAGAATAAAAAAAAAATTCTTTTTATATCTTTAAGAATTCTACAATTTGATTTAGCTATTCTCCAATTTGATTTAGCTTTTGGATTGCTTGAAAAATCTTTAAATCAAAATTTGTGAGACTAGTATTTTAATGGAATAGCACCTTCCAAAACATGGTACTTCTCAGTTTATCCTGCATGTTTTACTCATGTTTATTTGTTAAGGAGAAACGTTAAGTAAAAATCTCTTGATATGTACCAAATGCAGTAACAGTAAAAGAAAAAAGAAACTATGGCTTATATAGCACTAACATCTTTAATAGCCTGACAATAAATACCACATTAAATTGTGATGCAGAGCAAAAGAAAATGGAATTTTCCAAGGCTGACTACAAAGGAATGCCTATACTATAGTTACTGCATCAAAATTGCTTTCTTTATTCTTGGTTGTTTTATGTTATTCACAGCAATTCATCTCTAAAATGCAATTAAAACATTTGTATTCGTGAACTACAAATATATAGATTTTCTACTCAAATGCCTCAGACTCAGAGCCCCTCAATCACCATAACAGCCTAAATTAATATTTCTCATTCTCTCATTGTCTTTTCTTTGGAAAAGCAAAGTGCATCATGCCTTTTAATAAAAATAAATGGCTTCTAAATATTTCGTGGCATTTCTAATCTAATGAAAGGACAAGGAAATAAATTGTCATGTTTCTTGTCATTTTTTGCAAAGCCTTTGAAATAAACTTGTTCGGTGTAGACAGAGTAATGATGAAAAGCATATAATGAAAACCTCAGCTCTTTGACAGGTTTTCAAATACTTGTGTGGAAGAAAGGCAACTTCAGCTGTGACAGTGCTGGGAAGATCAAAAGACACATTAGCAGTGAACAGAGCAGCATTACAAAAAAAGCAGAGACAGAAGGTTAGGAAATAATGGAGGAGGCTGTTGTCCTGATCTGTGCCACGCATGCAGAGACAGATTGCCAACCACGTAATCAAACCTGTAGCACATTCTGAATAAAAATTCCAGTGATTACAGAAATCTGCTTCACACGGTATTCAGGTGGGCCAGATTATTTACTGCAGATGGCACACTGATTTAGAACAGAAGTCATGAAACAACCTCTTTTTTAATTTTTCTTTTCCCCTAAGAAAAGGTGCCATGTGAAATGTAGGTTCACTGGTGAGCAAATGCCTCACTTCTCAAGACTGGCTATACCAGACATATAAATCAATGCTGCAAAATTTGTGATCAGGACAGGTTGATATCATATGGGGAAAAAAAAAATCCTAATTTGAATAAATCTGATTCCTGTTTCCCGTGCCCCCTCATCCTCCAAGAAAACCAGCACATATGTGGTTTTTAAAATCAAATTAAAACAGAAACATAGTAAAATGTAAAGATTTGTAACTGAAAAAATGAGCAAAATCATCTGGAATGTCTTAATGGAAGTAGGAACAGGCTGCAGTGTTGATCAAATGTTTGTTACTTAGTTTTATGCAGCTATCATACAAAATAGTCAGTGGATAAGAGTCAATAGTCACTAGCTGCTGTAAGACAAATTCTGCCTCAGCACAGGGAAAAAAATATTTCACAATGAGAGTGAAGAAACTGGAACTGTTTTCCCAGAAAGATTTAACAAAGTGAATCTGTGTTCAGACAAATTTTGACAGATTAGTCTGAATCTTGAATATTTCGAAATTCAATGGGACAAGACCCTGAGTAACCTTCTTTGACTTTGACGTTGTCCCTGCCTGAAGTAGAAGCTTGGATGAGATGATCAGAAGTCCCTTCTAACCTGAATTGTGAGATTTTTGTGATTCTATGACTCTATTTTTCAGTTCAGCTGTTATACTCTCTATATCTCAATGATTTTGTTCTCACATTTTTAACTAAAGCACCTTGTTTTTTCTAAACCTCAAATCAAAGGTGTATTAATTTGCCAATGGCGTGTGATTGAGATTTCTCTATTTCATCTTTCACTATTTGGCCAAAACATCAAAAATGTTCTTGTATTTTCTTAACCACTGAATTTTGGTGCTCTTCTTTCAGTCCATTAGTCTGTTACCATTCACATATGTTATTTTTCACTGCTGCATCTATTTATCTCTATTTTTCTTTTAAGTTCTCACACAGTTATAATTCAATTCATTTTACAGAATTTTTATAATGCTTTTTATGACATATAATTGTTCTACTGGTCTATGGTTTCACATAATATACTAATTACTAATGTACTAATATAGAACATTATAATTTTCTATAGACGAGCTCTTCATTTTCATTTACTCATGTTTCGAACTTAGAGCAATGCTTAAGAAAAAGTGCAAATATATTTGAACACCATTTAACTCTTGCATGTTTGAGAAAATGCACCCTAAGCAATATCCTGGACTCAGTGACATCAACAAATTTCCCACAGGATTTCACCCTTGCGATGAGACTGTCATATCTAACACAGCAGTAAAGAAACTGGATTTTATCTTTGGGTTGCATCATTAAAAATGAGAAGAAGGCCAAACTGTCTCCTATAAAATCTTTCCATGCAGAAATGTTTTCCTGTGTATCCGTCTTGAATTGAGGGATGTAATGTCCTTCCTAGCTCCTTTCTCAGCTTTCCGTAGACAGTGTTCTTCAGAGAGCTCTTCAGCTTAAAGGCAAAGACACTGATCAATGGGAAGCAGTTTTCTGGAGTCTTTTGAATGGAGTTATTTATTTCTTTTGGTAATCTGAGAAACATTATTTTAAATAAAGACATCCCAATAAAAGAAGTGCACTTTGGACTTTGAGATTTTCATGGCTTAAACACATTTCTTCATTCATTTGACCATTTCTATAATTGCTGAATAAGATTTTTATGTTCTTTTAGACAGTAGACTCTAGGAAAATAGTTCATTCAGGTATTGTGCTCTTTTTTGTTTTCTTATATGATTTTTTTCTCAACTCTGCCTTTATATTGGTTTATTTATTAACTTGCATTTATTCACCTATTAAGGTATTAAGTGCTGCCACTTAGGAGACTTGGAAACAAGAAAGTATTAATTTACAGCTTTTCTAAAATACTGAAACACAACATTTATTATCCTGCCATAAAACTTAAAAAGAGATCCCTAAGAAGCAATTAATTTTGTTGGAAGTGAGAGTGTCAATTACTGAAAAAGATTCAAATTCAGTTTAATATTACTAGAGCTTCCCTGAAAAATTTGGGAATGGAAACCTGCTCACATTGTGTTAAACTCATTGTGGTAAACTCTGCTACTTAAATTCTTTCTTCCTGGGCATTAAAAACTAACATGTTACCTAAAGAGCAAGAAATTGTCTTTTTCACGAAACTCGAATTCAACATTCCTTAGAAATGCAGGGCCCAATCTCAAATTGTCATCATTTTCTGTGAAGAATTGAATAATCAAAACTTCAGCTTAGTCTGACTTAGGGGGAAATTTTCTCTGCTTAATTTCTTCATTATGATACTGACAATAGAAGGATTTAATACCCTGCCATCAGACATGTGAGAAAAAAAACAGAGACTACCTTGCTCTGGTAGTAAAGCCGCTTCAGAAGATAAAAGAAAAACAAAAACATAAGACATTGTAAAAACAATATGGTGAGAACTCAAAAGAACTTCCTACGTTGAAAAGAAAGCTTTTAAATTTTGTGCATAAACTGAGACCACATTTCATGATTGAAGTACTGCAGTTGCTTTTTTCTTAACAGCTGAATTGAATCGGTTTGTATTTACTATTCATTTTTTAATCCCAGACTCCTTGCAAAGCTACGTAAACAGCAGTGGATTCCCACCACATTGCTACTACACATAGCATTATTATTATTATTATTTCTAACAGTTGACTCGTGAACTAATTTAGTTTGACTGCAGCTTAAATCCATAACAAACAGTTGGTACAGAAGGGAAACTTAGCAGAGGTTATTCTTACATAGGTAAGAATACACTTACCATCACTGGGGGAAGGAGATCTCAGCTTTTGCTTTCCAGTTAATGTTTCATTGGCAATTTCCGTGCTTTGTTACTGATTTGCACATGAATGGATGGCATTCATAATTTAGAAAGAAAAAACCTAACACAATCCTGCAAAAAATTGTGTGGCAAGAACCTTATCCAAAGAATTACATGCAAATGTCAAAGGATGACATACCGTATGGACCAAGACAAGACAAGTTTGTCAAGCCTTGAAAGCCCTACCTATCCTATTTTTTGAACTAACTTACACAGGGAGGATGTGTTTGATATGTGACCTTCATTCAGAGTAAAAGTAATCTGCTGTGTTTGCCAGGTGAGGGAAAAGTAGTTGTCTTTTCAACGACCTTAGGAGAGATTCTGCTAAGGTGGTAAGAAAAAAGCTTCTAAATAAGGTATCTGAAATGTAAGTTATAAGTATCTCCAATACTTATCTGAAGACCAGGGCTCAATATAGGAAGTTATTTACCTTTATCATGAAGTAAAAACATGGGGGTTTTTTGATACTGAAAGCAACTTGGCAAGGCTAATTCCATTAACTGCTCAAAGCTCTGGTTTCTTCACAGAGGCCCTGGGCCACGTTTGCTGAACTTGAGCACTGACACTGCTTGTTACTGAGAGCAGCCTTGCAGGATCTTGAACTGCTTTGACTTGTGTGTGCTAAATACAGTTCCAGAAAATGGATTAAGAAGTAATATCTGTGATTCATCTCCAGTGTTTATTTGCATAATAGCATTAAAATGAGATGCAGCTTTGCAAGAGGCTATTTGGTTTCAATTCAAATGAGAGCGCTTTAACACAACACTTAAAATGAGTTGTTTCCTTTTTTCCAGTTTATTTTGAAGACAGAGCATGCATATGTAAAAAAAAAAAAAAGCCGAGTAAGTTTGCTTCTTTATGTCAAATGTAGATTAACTCTACAAGTATGAAGGATACATCCCTGCTCTCTAAGAGGTTTTCTTTCTCATCTAGGACTTTTTACCAAAACACCAAGTTCTGTTTTTGCAGCTTGTGATTTTTGCCACAAAATAAAATTATTTTTTAATGATTAATTCAAAGCAAGGAAACACTGAGCCTTTATGCAATGTTTTTGCCAGTCTGATTTGCCAGAAAAGAGAGCATCTTATTTTCAGCTTCAGGAAAGCAACTGAAGCTTTGCTTCATAAAGCAGTGCCCTGAGACATCCTCCAAGGACCTGAATTAGACTCAGGGAGTGCTCATATTGCATTTTGTGCCATATTCAGAAAAAAAAAAGTCTAAGACAGCTTTGGCAGCCTAGCTTTGCTAGTTTGAAGTTTCACATATTAATTGCCTCATCCAGAATTTTAAAGAAGTCTATACTCCTGTCAAGTTGCTTCCAGAGGCGAAATGAGCTCATATCCATCTACTGCAGCTAACACTGTAGTCAATAAGCACAGTGTAGCTGATTCTGTGCCACAGCAGCTCTCTGCCAATCTCCTATCCCTATGTTGTATAAGGCTTTGTGATTCCTAGGGCAACTGAGTTAGAATCTAGCTGAAAACTGAATTCCAGACCTGCATGTAGCCAAAAACTTTCCAAATGCATAACAAGAAATTTTGTCAGGATCTGAAGATCTATAACGTAACTGTTGCTAATTTCATGAAGACATGGTATTTCTACAGTGTTTTAACAATGGAATTTTGGCATCAACTAGGCACCTTTTTGTTTTAAACAATAACTACTGATGTGAGCTGATGTTAGTTTGGCAAAGTTTATACAACTCTTTACCATATTCCCAGGCTTCTCTCTTGTCAACAGTTTTGCTTGCCTTCAGCATTCTTGCCTACAACTTCTCCCCAGAGAAGTTAAGGAGAGTTCCTCCAAGATCTCCACTAACAACTGTTTTTTAATTTGCCTTTTCTAATAAGATTCAGATTTCTCCAGAGGTGAATAAGAAAAATGGAGAGACTGGGGCATTTAATGATCATACTTGTCATAAAGAAAACAAGTATTTCATTCAACAGAGAAGGAAGGAACTTTCACAGGATAAAAAAGAGACCAGGCTCTCCAGGCCTATAATGATCATGTGAGAAAATAGCGAGTTGACAGATTGTATTTCAGTTGCTCATTCATTTTCTTTCTTTTCAGAAACATCCCAAAAAGCTAGCATATTAGTTACATGTGTATCACATAAAGACCAAAAATTCCAGAATTATTCTTATTTAGGCACATAAAAGTTTGCCTAATATCGATCTTGTTGCTCGAACTAGATGAGCAAAACAGCAAAATATGCTATGGGATTTCTGGAAGACTAACAGTTTAGCCAGATTCATACTGAAAACATATTTAACTATTACCTATGCTGGCTGCCTCAGAAGATTCATTTTTATTTAATAGTTGTATTCTCTCAAGAACTTCTCTCTAGGAAATACAATTCCCATTTTCTATGTGATAACCTCTGGTTAACCCTCCTGTGGCCCCAGAAAGAAGGACTGCATGACTTAACAGGTCTGATTGACAGCATACTTGAGGGTCTGCATGGACAGTTTTCCTACACTACTTTTCAGTAAAAACGCCTGAAGTCAGGCAACTATTTCCTACAACAAATCTCACAAATCTTCTATTTATTTTTTAAATGAAAACCACCAAAAGGTTTCTGCAGAAAATTTCCCCAAACCCATTTAGCAGTATTATTTTTAAAAATGTTTTTCAAATTGAAAGATGAGATTTCACCTTTTCAATATAAGCAGATGTTTAGGATAGTGCCCAGGGCTGCAGGAGCACAAGATCGAGTCTGTATTTCACATGGGATCAGGCAGAGCTGGTCATCTCATGCTATTTATTCCTAAAATTATATCTTTCTCAGCCCAGGCCCTGATCACCAAGCTATGAAGTCTGTTGCTCATTAAACACAACAGAGTTTTGAAACATTTTTGGCACAAGAGAAGAAAGCACCATCAAAAAACCTCAGTAAGTTACACACTGATTGTTTGCAAAAGCTATGATTAAACTTTGAAAAACAAAATCTATCATTTCTCCAAACACAGAGAAGATACTGTTCAGATTTTGACCGAGGGCTGTTGCAAATTTCTATTTTGCTTTCAATTTGGTCAACAATGCACCCTTACACTGATTCATTTCAGTCTGAAGAAGGAAAATATACAGCCCACTGGAAATCTAGCTAAATTAAAATTTCCATCAACAGCAAATATTCTTGGATCAAAATATTGAAGAAACCTTTAAATTCAGTGCTTAAACTTACCAAGCTGTACTAAGCTGTAATCTTCTGCATTCCTTATATATTTTGGTTTTATTTCTATTGCTGTTGTTTTAAAACACGCCTTCTTGGAGCAAGTCTCAATAGGGAGGAAAAGCTGAAGGAAATTTCAAATAGTATGTTAAATAGGGAAAGCAGATATCCATCTATTCCCTCAAGGAGCACTGTCAACACCAACAATAATAAAATTAAAAGTAAATTCCAAACATCCATTTCCCTTGCCTTATTTCTTAGTTCTTATTGTTATAATTTTTTTTACCTCAATATTCCTGTAAGGAGAAGAAAGGATTTTGAAAGCACAGGAAGGAAAAATAACCCATGCACAATCCATTTAAAGTCAGTGGGGATCAGCAGATGCAGAGAATAGTCCTGCTTATCATCCTGCAGAACCAGGATGATTTCTCTTTCCTCTCTTGTATTCTAATTGACAGAAATATTTTATCAGATGGATCTGTTCTATTTGTGTTTTGGAGACAGACAGCATAATTGTTCTGCCTATTTATGTACTCTGCCATCTGACCATCTGAAGAATAGGATTTTACATTTCTTCCATTACCTCACATGTAGGTGCCGTGATTAGAACACCTCTTCAGGCACCATATGACTGTATCTCTTAATTTAGGGTGTTTTTTTAAACACACATTTAAATAAATAAGTGGAAATATATGCAGAATTTATGCACCTTAGTTCAATAATTATTTTAAAAGTGTCTAGATAAGTCCTGGTGAAAGGTAAAGTTTTTGTAAGTATTTGCCAACATATGGTTCCACATTGTACCTGATATAACTCAAGTATGGACATTTAATTCTGTTTGCACTTCTTTCAAACACACATAATCCAGAAGTTCTTAGAATTTAGATATGTAAAGTAGTTATGCTTGATCAGTTAACATTCACCTTGTCAGGAACTTAGCAACCTGTACAACACAAAAATGATGATCCAAACCCAAGTTTTTACTTCCTTTTCCTTTAAGCAAATGACGCAGAATTGCAGACCCTATTTTCTCCTTTTAGAATCATGCTTTTCTTCCTTATAATTTGTAGGTACTGGAAGAACTTCTTCACTTTTATTTGGAATTACACAAAGATGACTTGAAAGGACTTCTCTGAAAACTTCCCACATATGCTCAGCTGTAGACATGCAAATCTGTCATACTGGGGTCCTTACTGCTCCCATAAAGACCACAAGATACTTTTGCACATGAACAGGAAATCAAATTACACAAACAGAATACCTTTACATTCAATTACTTCAGCTGCTTTTCCTACAAAATTATACAGGTACTTCAGAAAAGGAAATCAAGTGAAGAATACAATCTGAATAAGAGCTAAATGTAAAAATGGAAAATTATTTTTAAAGAAAACTAGTTAAAATAGCACAATCAGGAATTACATGGGTAATATTCCAAAGTTCAAATAAATGCAACCAAAAAGTACATTCTGCAATAGAATAGTTATGTCAATGTTGGCCATTATGCACAAGCTTTTCTATTAATTATGGAAACACAAAGATAACAAGAACCACGGAGGGAGAAAGGAGTCTTGCATTACCTTCTCAACACTAAAACAGAAAGTAAAAAAGAGATCAGCTGTCATTTTTGATCAACGTCTTAAAATGTTTTAATGGCTCTGTGTCAGAATTTGGTATTAATCAAGATTTTATACTGTTACAACTTTAGTATAAGACAATAGTCCTTGAGTTGCTCCAAGATAACAACAAATAAAAGGTCAGGAAAATGCACCAACATACATTATATTTACTGCTTTCCTCCTCTCCTCTGATTTTTTTGAGTAATGAATTCCACACATGTGCACCACATACCACTCCCACCACTTAGATAAAAACCAAAAGGCTACAGCAGGTCTCTTCACAGGCTGTAGCAATCCTTTGAGCCGTAACAAGCCTACTGTATTTTTGGACTCAGTATCAGAGGCTTTGATGTAACTCTAGATAGGCTAGATAGACTGCAGCAGACTGTGGCAGGCTTTGGAGGATTCTTGGGATTTTACTGAGCATGCACTTACAGCCATTTTGTCCCTCTGCAATTACATATGCAATCTGATTACTGATTGTAATGAAGGAAAAATTTCTTTTTAATGTTTAACAGATGTTTTGTGGTTTTATCATCATTTGTACTCCAGCTTATCTTCAATTATGGAGATCTCTCTGGTAGTCTAAGACTGAAACATACTTAATGCTCTTTACAGCCACAACACTTTATTTAGCAACAGGTTAGATCTTGAACTTGGGCTGCCTGTGCTGAGTAATATTTACAGCCACAAAGAGCAACAATATTGTTTTTCTCATTGAGAAGGTCTGTTTCCATCTAGAAGTGCTCAAAGTACCGCATTGCCACTTCTAGTGAAGCTATTTTCTACTTCCTCAATTAAAAATTTATAAGAATAGCAGTCTATTGAATTTTTGTTTCATTTTTGTAGGAACTGAATGCACAAAGAGAAATAATTCACACTTGCTAGCCAGTGGCACTGCATGGCCAATCTCCCTCTATCCTCTCACAGCCACAGTGAGGTAATCTATTATTAGAACATAATATTTGACAAATAATTCCATAGCAAAACTTATAAAAAATTAATGAAGATCTTCAGTCTGTAAAGTTCAACCCAGATCTAAGGTGCAATGCAATGAGAAAATGAAAGATGAGTAGAAAAGTGTTGCTTTACTACTTAGCGGCAAAACCAGCTGTTTTCCAAAAGTGATTTTATCTATGAAGGATAAAACCAGAATAAGACAATTTATTGCACATGGCACTGCTCTCAAAGACTATCAGTGGCAGTAGAACACAAGGGCACCTAAAAGTGAAAATGGCTAACCAGGTAATCAACAAATGGCACCAATGGAATCCATTTAACTTGCAACTACTTTATCTTCTTTTCCTACAAAATTCTACCAGCACTTTGAAAAGGAACAGAATAATCAGTTGTGAATGAGCACTAAAACTAAGAAAAGGGAAATAAATTTAAAAGTCAAAAAGTTTAAAAAATAGCATTGGGAGTTACATGATTTTACTACCACCAATACTAAAAAACCCAACAGTGTTCTTAATAAGTTGTCTGGTTTATCATAAGATTAGTTAATGCAAATTTCACAGACAGGAATTCCAAGTTAAAAAATAAAAATCCCATATAGCAATCTGTTCTTCTCTATTTTCACTGGTGAATGAGGAGCATCAGGAATAATACAAAATCATCAGCTAATTAAAAGTGAAGAAAGTAAGAACACAAACTTCCGCCTATAGAGAATCCAAGACATTATGGGGAAGGCTTCAATCCATACAGAAATACAAAAAAAGCCCAATAACCAACATAAGAGCAAATCTCAATTTGATTTTTGCACTTAGTATATCCGTTATTTTAGGGTGGGTTTTTCTTTTGGATTTGAGAGGAATTTTCTTGCTATTGGCTTGTGTTAAGTGTTTCCATTGTTCCTAGATCCAGTAGGAACAATATTTCAGCCTTCTCCATTGCAGACTAGATTTGCTTAAGAATAGAAAACTCTTTCCTAACCTGTGTGGAAAAGGACTGGAAAATTTGAAAAGCAAACAAAGTGGTTTGGACATTTCAAGGGATCTGCAGCTCCATATGGAAAATTTTAATTACTGTAAAGCCTGGCAAAATGTGTTTCCAGAACAGGCGATACTACAAAGTTGCACCTGTCAACATTTATTATATTTGGCACATTCAGAAGAAAACTGGCACAACTTGGATAAGCAGTTTGTCAAAGTTTATCTGTGAAAAGACATATTGTTTTATAGAAGAATTTATTCAATAATTCATGTCTATAGTTTTTGAGGTAAATAAGAGGTCTTCAATGACATTCAAATATTTGGAATTACCAGGGAGCTGAATTTTTCTTTTATCTCTACTTTAGTAGTTCACACTGGTGAAAAGATGTGGGTTATCTCTTAAACTATCCCCTAAATGTAGGCAAATACACTTGACTTACAAAATTAGTTCTAAACATATCTTACATCAGAGGCAGACAGTAAATCTATTACACTATTAAGTTACAACTATTGTCATTAGGTTGATTTTTTTTTTTTTCTTTTAACCAACTGAGCCCTAACTGCAGAAATCCATAATGGAATCAGTTTTCATTGCATTTCTGAACGTTTGGGTAAAGATTAGTCCTTCTGCCATATGATTATACCATTGTTAATACTATTAGAGGACCAGATTTTCAATAGAGATGGGCTATGGTCATGCAAACAGTTGAGCTGCAAATGCACACGTGGCTGTACTGACTTCGGGGGAACTTTTCTTAAGAAGACGTATGTGTTTTTGCAAAATATTTTACATTTATGAGAAATGCACGCATTTTGTGAACATGACCTGAGGAACACCACCACAACAATATATGTGCCTGCTTCCCACTGTATCTTCTCTCAGCTGACAAGAGACAGCAGCATGGGAGCTCTGATTGGCCTAGGAGCGGCAGCAGGATAACTGATTATTTTCTGCTACCTACATTTAAAAATGCTATAGTACCAGTAGAATTTCAGTAGCATTTACTTGAAGGAGAGCACTAGTCCCAGAAGTGGCATGAAACTAAAAAGAAAAGGGGGAAAGCTCAACCTCTTCACAGCTAATGTTTTCATGTGTATGCAGTCTCATGAGTACGTTACCATTTTCTCATGCATTTTTCATACTACTCTATACTTGTTTCACATTCTCAAAATGTTCTGCATAATCAGAAAAAAAAAAAAAAGGAAAAAGAAAAAAAAATGTTTTTCATGTATGCCTAAACTTAAATGGACATATTTGAAGTACACCTTTTTTTTTCCCCCCACCCTCCTCCTCTGCCTTTACCACTTTTTCTTTTCATTCTTTCTAAAATAATTTTTAAAAGTAGCTACAACCAACGATTTTACCTATGCCTCATTTCTATGCTTAGCTGTAAATACAGCAGATCATCAGAAAAAAAGGCAAAGAACTGGATTTTTAAAATGCCTTAATAGATTTTGAATCCATTTATGTGAACTTTTACTTCAACCATTTCTACAAAGTATTCAGAATATTATTTTTAATAGTACCACACTTTCTATGGAAAATGTGTTCTGCAAATATATCCAACAATGCTTTTTAGAAGACAACTCTACTGCATAGTGCATACATGAATGCAAGAAACAAGAGGCTGTAGCAGTAGACTACAATCTCATTAGTTTTTAAGTCCCCTGTGATAATATGGCCACTCTTCTCAGTCTGCTGAACCAACTTCCGAGTTTGCCCAGCTCATCAAGATGCATCCTGCTCTGAAACATGGGTAGAACACACTTAATTCGTAATGCAAGTCTTAATTTATCACTTCTTAATGCTCCTTCTGATTGTTTTTCCTCTCTGTTTAAATTGTAGAGAAAGGGATATTGTCTTATTTTTCCCTGCAGCTTCTCCATACTTCCATTTGGTGTATACTAAATATTTATGTAGCGATGTCATACATGATTTGAGTCAGTGTCTGCTGAAGTGTTATATGGCTCACTGACATTATCAAACAGAGCAGATCTGCTATCCTGAAACACACAGACACAAGAGACACTGTGTGTTTGTAAGTGCTGAATCTGGCTGTAGGGGCCATGTGAGGGCAACAAGACATTCGCAGACACTGTAAAATAAAATTATTTTAAGAGGGTTATTTTAAAATGTTACACTGGATAATAAAAAGAAACAGAAGGAAATATATATTTATTAGTCTGAATGTAAGCTGTGGAAGAGCTGGTACTGTATTAATTTTTCCTTAGGGAATTTATAATCCACTTCAGTATTTATGTAGTTGAATTTTTCAAAAAGAACAAGTCACAAGTAGAGCAAAGATTTCTTCTCTGAGAAAATTACCCTGTTTTGGATGTTATATTTAATTGAGAATTTGCTTTTTTTAATGTTGTTCTGTTGTTACATGACTGTGAGTTGTTGCAAAACCTTGGTGCTGTGTTAAGCTGCTATTCTCAAGATGTGCTAATGTTTCTGGTACTTTTCAAGATTTTCAATGGTGCCTGGTGATTTTGCTTCCCCGGGTTGCAATTCTTGAGGTAACACAACTTGTCTTTCACACCATACTAACACATTTCTGAAAATTTGCTTCTTTGAGTCTCAAAAACCAAAGAATTAGTAATTTCAAATAATCTACCATTTAAAAAATTCTTATCTATAACATATTGTTCATTTTAATATATAATAAATAAATTTCTTTTAAAGTACTAGATGTTAAATTCAAGGAGGTCCTTTGAAAAGGACACATGGCATGAGTGAAACAGTGTTTGTTTCTTTCAGGATATAGCTAGTGTCCATTAATGATATAAATTTTCTTATTCTTTTCTCAAATATAATGTAATTCCACAAGCTTGCAGCTCCCATTGGAGTTGACATATATCTGACTTTAGCCTGAGGGTAGTGATGCATTTTACATGTTGATGGCAGCCACAGGGATACAAACAGAAATGAAAACACTTCTGAAGCTTAGGATACACAGTTCAACATTGGTAACAGCAGTCACTGTGTATCTCAAAGTCTTCCCTCAAAAACATGTCACACCCTTTTCAGATAACAGCAAGCAAGACAAGAGCAGCAGTTCATTCATCTTCTCAGTTCGTGATTCATGTTGGTAAATATGAAATTTGAGGGAATATAAAAGCCCTCAAAGGTTTTGTTTTGTTCTACCTTTCTCCAACTTAGGTTGGATTTTTTTGTGTTCTTTTTGTTCCCAGCAGTCCACTAATCCCCACACTCCTCCCATTACTCTTTTTCCTCCACAGCATTTTGCAGAGAAACTGTAGGACATGGAAGTCTGTACATAATCCACCATTTGTGTGGTGAGCATTTATATCTGTCGGACACTGAGGAGCCTGAAGCATCTGGGTTCACCTTGGGGTGGCAGGAAGGCCAGCTTCCTCATGAGGAAGGTTGCAATGCTGGGAGCCCACCTGCTTCCAAGCTCTTCAGCTCCCTTTCTTCCTTCCATGCCACTGCAGCCTCACATCCCCTTACACCCTACCCAGGGCCATCTTGCTATAAACCATTTAATCAGAAAAATCTTCCTAATCAGAATGATTTTTATGGATCTAAAGTTGTTATCTATTGTCTTGCCCTGACTCAGCAGTCACTGGCACATCATGCTTCAATGCAATCTGTGAGTTAGTAGATAAAAATATCATAAAAAAAGAAGACATTACACTTGAAAGCTTCCTGATTTGTACATCTGGCAAGGTCACTTCTGCTTTAAAAGCCTGACCTTGCATCCTTGAAGGCAACACTGTTCCCCTGTTCTTGACTTCACTGGCAGCAATCCAGATTAAGCTTTCATGAAGGTTGCTGTGCCCCAGTGTCACATAGCTTAATAAACTTACTGAAGTTCATTTGATGTTCAATAGATGTCTGGGATCACGCTGCATCTGTAAGTAAAGTTGTGGTATGTTACATGAACCTGCTTATTGTACATACCTTCCCTTAAAAACTTTTTTTAAAAAATTATTATTCATTTTTAAGAGTATAGCTTCTATCTTGTTTAATTCAGTTACAGAAAGCAAAGAAGTCAAATCAATGTACAAGTCATAAAGTCTGAAAAATTCATGGGGATAAACAAGTGCTGTGAGGAGTAATTTTTAATACTTTTAAGAAAGTTTCTCTGTGTTCAGAGTTCATGAGGGAGTGAAGAAACAGAAAATTTTCAAAGGCGATATTTTTAAAAAGATACTTTTAAGTGCACATAAGCAACTCTTCTGAAGTAAAAATACCATATGTCAGCATAGGCTTGTATTAACATCACTGAGCTAAAAAAAAGCCCAAAACCCATCCAAAACTCAGTTTCTCATTCTCTTGATTAACAGCAACATTACTTCATGAAAAAGTCTTCATGCAATTCAACTGAAACATGTTCAGCACAAAGGTTTTGATCCAGTACCGCAGAACAAAATATTTTCATAACTACTTAGCGAGTAATACACTAAAGCTGGGAGAAATCGGTATCCAGTTAAATCTTTTACTAGACTGTAAACCTAAACCATGCAGGAAAATGGCAGCATTGAGTATTTGCTGTCATCAGCATGAACAAACATTGCAACACCATCTCAGCACTTGCAAGTATAAAATGTGCTGGGATATCAAAAAGGGGAAAGCTACTAGCTAGGTGAAGAGATGCTTTATTTGCAACTTCATGGGTGATAAAATATAGGCTCACTTGTACAATTACAAGTCCAGCAGATTCCCTTCTTTCTGGCATATTTTGTTGGGTTTTCAGTTACAAATTTTCTTACACTGCATTTAATGGGATTTCAGTGAACAAATGCAGTTACTCCCAAATATTTTTAGAGTAATTTCCTCTCTCTAGATACATTTAGCACTTGTAAAATGGACTTTCCTTTTTGCACTAAGGAATATTGTACTTTATCCACAAAATAGAGTTGCACGAAATTATCCCTTCAGTGCCCCCTTAATGGGTTTCCACTTTAATATATTGAAAAAAAAAAGAGAACGATTTTTTTTCATGTACAACATATTAAGCATATGAAATACTTTTAAAATTATCAAGTTGTTAAATAGCAATTCTAAATGAGCACTAATGTTTCTAGGTGAGCCTGTTCTCACAGGAGCACCTGAGACAAAAAACTCAACAGGCAGAGCACTAAGGCTTCACTGAAGTTTTCTTCATCTTGTATTTTATTACATTGTTAATTACATGCTAATCTGAAACTGAGAAAGTTCTACTTTCTGATTAATCCTTAAAAAATCCACTGAAAGAAAAATCATCAATATTCTGTTCAATTTGGCTTTTTGTATGTAGTGCTAAGTAAAAGAAACCATTGAAATACAGAAAGACATGATACAGAATATCTTCACCATTCATAACATTTCATGATGTGGCAAGAAATCCGAGTTGTTTGTTAATCTTCATGGTAATAAAAAGTTGCAATATAGTTGCTCTTTTAGATAAATATTTGTAAAACAGATGCCTATAATAAAATTTCAGCCTCTTCAGAATATTTCAGCAAAAGCACTGAAATAAGACATTTCAACACATTTTGAAAACTTCGGGTTTGGACTACATTTTGTGTGAACTTACAGTTTGCTTAAAGTTTATTGCACAATGCTACTGGAGCACAACTAGCCAATTAGCACTTACAGTGCAATGGCTGGAGTTCGACTTGTTAGCAAAAAAAAACACAAAAAGCCTTCTGCTGTCATCAATATCTACTGTGGATGCCTGAAGCTGGAATTCAGAGTTAAGCAGTCAGAAATAAAGGCACATGGAGATTTTAGACCGGGCTGGAACCTACAAAAAACCTGAATGAGGAGATGACTTTGGCGCTATTCTGAAGGTCTTTGCTAACAAACTCTCTAAATATGTTTCATCAGGTGTAAAACAAAATAGATTCACCCCAAAATAACTGCTGCAGTAGAATAGTGACGGAAGCAGTGATGTCACAAATCAGCAGATAGAACCACCGAGGTAAATGTTCAAAAATGAGATTGTTGCATGATGGATGATCTCCCATCTCATAAAAAAGTGGTGATGCAAGAAGTGGCTTGCAGTACACAGAACAAAATGATTTAATAAATGGATGCAACATATGTGCAGCCATACATGCTAATATATATTCATAAACATATTGTTGAAGCTTTATTGTATGACACATGGTAAAGCTTGACACACTGATATCCTGAGACTTGCCCTACACTCTGCTTTAGGTTTCTTATTACTGCTGGAAAATTTTGAGATATTTCTAGAGAACGTTTTTTTTCTATTTTGCCCAGACTACATTTTTCTGGCAGCTCTTTTTGTGTTATTATTGGTGAACAGTTGGAATTCCAGTTTATTCATTCCAGAGATACCTCTAGAAGTAGATCGGTAACAGCATTTTGCCCTTGCACAACACATTTCTCAGAACGGTCAGCTGCAAATGATAGTTTTGGAAGTAACTTTGATTTTGCACTGCCACATGTCTTCAGGTCAGTGAACATATGCCTGAATTATGTGGCTACATCAGATCAGTTTGAGGTCATTCATTCCCACGGGACTTTGTGCTGTATATTTACAGGATGTCTCTAATACATTATTTAAATTGTAGTGTCTGTAAACTCCAGCACGTCCAGGGCCATAGAATACCTCTAGAATTATTTCTGTTTGGTATTAAAGCTTTTGCCACATTTGATGGGTACTATGTTTCTGCTCTCTCTTACACAAGGACAGCTTACCATTGCACGACACCACTCTCCTACACAGGGGCAATAAGTCCAGAATTAACTTTTTAAATTTCATTTTTTAAGTGTCTTGCTGGGCCTAACTTTAGCAAAATGAAAAAATATGCTTTCCAGCATTTTTTCCCGTTGTTTGCACTGAATAGTAGCTAAATTTTCCTCCTTTGAAATACTGTTTCTTCATCAACAGCTATTGCTATGCTGTTTAAATAGCAGCTAGCTTTAGTTCATAGCATCTTCTTTCTAAATTTTATACTACTTCTCTTTTGTTTGTTTCAATTTCTTATATTTTACTTACATTATTTTTCTTCCATCATTCAGATAGTTACTTCTATTGCCTTGCCCTTCTCAGCTGCAATTAAACCCCCCCAACACTTACTGTACATCTCAGATGAATACACCTGACAGCAGTCACTTCAAAGAAACTACATCATCAATGAAGTCAGAGCAGCTGAGTCTAGCAATGTAAATAGAAACAGAGCATATGTATATACACCACAAAACAAAAACAAACCCCCAATCACAATCCTTTCATGTATTCAGCACAGCAATATGTTTGAATAAAAAAGACCATTAGTGTTTCATCACTAATGTTGTCAAAGCCTTTCATGGGGAACAAGCCTGGAAGAGTTTCTGTGCAGCAACCATACCAGTAGAGCTGGCAAAATAATTATTGGAAGCTGCTGATCTTGAAATTGCAAGCAAGGGAACAGGAAGCGGCAGAATGATTGATTTTCTTTATTAATAGTGTCAGAGATATTGTTTTAATGCATCTTATCTTTATCCTAACCTTGGGATGTAGTGCAGCATTCACAAAGAGCATTCAGTGTAACTGTATCATAAAATGTGTATTATATTAGTGACATATAAGGTCAAGTACTAAAGATGCATGGTATAATAATATAGCCAATATATCAGAAGACAAGTTAATGTATGCCTTTTATTTTTGTCTACACTATTTCATAAAACCAATTTTCATTCTCATGCACATGATGAACTGCATGTTCTAAAAGCATTCTGACAACATTTAGGAGCATCTCTTCTTATTTTCTGTGAATTAGGGAAAAAATTGATTACTTCATTTAAAAATATAACTCTTGACTGCAAGTGCTAATATTCATAAGCTATGTTAACCTATTACTTATTTAAACTGTCCTGACCAAAAAAAGATGCTATGGATGTTCTCCTCAAGAAATGGGGGTTTATTGCAAATTATTTCTTCAAAACTACTAATAAATGACTACTGTTTACTACTGTTACACTCTGCTGAATATCTGTCTTAGCAGAACAGAGTGCCTCAGTCCTTAACACATCTGAGCGTTGTGCACGTTGCTTTCAAAAGAACAGTAAGACAATTTCATGCCACTTGCTGGATCTCAGAACAGCAATGCCGCACCTGTACCATAGCCACTGGTGCCATGGGTAAGAACTTGCACTGCAGCTCCACAGAGTTTTCCCCTGGGCAGCTTCTGTGGCAGGCACTGGCCTTCTGTTGCTCTGAAACACAAAGTTTTATCCAACTTCACCTACATGTTCCAATGAATTATAAACTAAGAAAAAGCTTGCCACAACAGTTTATTTTGCCCAACAATAAAAGACATACAGACATAACTTCTCTAATATTATAGGGAGGTGACAAGATCAAGGACTCACTAAGGTCCAAGAGTAAAACTGAGCTCTCAATTTTCAGACATGGCAACTATCTGCCTTTTACTTTAGATGTCTTCCTTGTGAAATGGAGTATGAGTGACCTAGCAGAGTCATTCTGAAGAGCAGGATTAAGGAGAACCTGTGGGTCAAGAGGAATTATACATATCTGGGAAACAACAGACAGATCAAAGAGTGCTCAAAATAATTAACATACTCTACTCAATGATGCCACAGAAGTCAAATCCTGACTACTTAAGTGTAGAATAAAAATATTTTAATAACTTAAATGAAAAAGTTTATATTATTAACTTCCTAGTATAAATGTAATTCTTTTCTACTATTACTACAGAATTTATTTATACTGGAATTACACTGCTGCTTTCCTCCCCTCCTCCATTTCTCTTTTAATTTAATATCTCTTAATGTCAAATTAAATAAAGGCACCAAACATGTTTATCCACTGTAGAGCAGAGGCAATTTGTAAACTTCCATTTTTCAGTGCCACCAGTCAGTGACTTTTATAAACACATACGGTGAGCACAACAGGATTTAAGATCTCTGTTACCATACCCTTTGAATCTGTAGTGTAGGAATGGGAACAATTTCTAGGGTAAGATTCTTAAGGAACATAAGCATTTCACAACTCCCAATTAGTAGCGAGGTATGTCATTCTGCCATCTCCTCAATTTTTATTAAGGATAAAATCAGAATTAAAACCACTTTCTAAAATACACTGCATATCCAAGAGGCTCTTACAGTTTTTTTTCTCAAAAAACCTCTTTTCCTAAAATTCTGCAATACCGCTGCAGAAATTCTTACACAGGATACTAAACTTATCTCTCAACTTCTTGGAAAGAGATGTTGGTCTGTTCACAACAACGTATGTACAAGTAAGAAATGTTTAACTTAAATCACTGCAATTCCACCAAGAGAACTGTCTGAAGACCAGACTGAGCTCTTGACCTTGTTCCATCAACATTTTGAGGAAATAACTGCTACTTCAACACTATGTAAAGAATTAGGGGACAAGAAACACTGTCCCCCAGTACTGCACCCATGAGAATGAGCGTGTGTACTTACAGAATGCATAGCTGCAGATGGGTAAAATTTCGAGGATATTTGCTTTGTTCTGTTTTGCTTGGGATTGGCTTCTACCCATTGAATTGACACTACTTCTGCAGCACAAAAAATAATCCAGTTGAAAAACATTCAACTTCCTAGAGCATAAATATCTGAGTAGCAACTCTATTAGATATTCTACTTATTTATTTTTCAACAAGAACATAAAGTTTTACAACTGCTTGCTACTCAAGAGAATAAATGTGACACCAAAAGACTATTTGACATTTGGCTCAAGCTTATTGCTAAGTCATTTTGGATGAAAAACTGAGGTGGTGAGAACTTTTACTTTTTCCACAGAAATTCTGAAGATCCTTTCTATGTTCTGAAATTATTACAAAGGTTATCTATTTCTAAATGTCTCATTACAGAGCAGTGGGAAAGGACTTGGTTCCCAGGCCTAAGTTCCTACCAGACCTCTCCATTTGCAGGACTATCTGAGGAGCTTCTCGACTGGCCAATACATCAGGCTCCCAGCTTCACACAGCCGGGATGATAGTATGAGAAATGAAACTCTCTTTTTTTCTCCTCATTAAAAACTCCCAGATATGGAGGCTCTGGGGCACAGCCCTGCACAGCATCCAGGAGCATACATGTTGCTCATTTTGGCAGCAAAGACTAGATTATCTGAGACAGAAGAATGACCTTAAATGTATTTTCCAATGTGAATCTGCTCCACATGGATAAGTGGCATTTATGATCCCTACATATGTGAAATGTCTGTAAAATGCTTTAAGATCAACAACATGCTGATGCAGGATCTAAGCAGAGAATGAGTGGAACTGTGAGGAAGATATAACATTTTAAAAACAACAAGGAATGCTGAGAATCTCTGGTTGTTTCCTCTTGCATTTATTTGCATGCACATGTGTGTGTCTGCTCCAAGAGAGGGAAGCAATAACGCTTGAATGTTTCCTCATTGACAGGGGATACAGTGCCAAGCTGAAAAAACATCTCCTCTCTAGCAGGGACACTCTAAAACCAGTTTACCTGGAATAATTGAGATTATAATTGCTACTTCAAATAATTATAATAAAAATAATGGTCCTCAGAAGCAACTGGCACTAAACATACTTTGCTATGCTTAGCTGTACAGCAGTCATGCAGAGCCCCAGTTGTCAATTAGGGCTGTGATAATAACTCTAAAAGGTAACAACTGCTAGGATGTTCTTACTGTTCTGGGTAACCTGAAAAATATAATCAAGTATTTTCTTTGACCTTATGGCTCTGAAATACATACAGATAAATAAAGGATAGGACAAACTTTCCTTCTCCTTCCTATTAGCCTCATTTTTAGCTAGGCAAAGTAAATCATATATATTACAGAACTCCAAAACACATTGAAAAAACTTATTACTCATTTAATCCATATTTATGTTTAAAAGAGCCAGTCTAAAGCACAAGCTATAGAGACAATCATAAAACAGGAAACATGTACAAGGAAAACACTAGAAAGAGTAAAATGTGAATAATTGAGCAACTTGCTCCAGAGGAGGAAAGCAGATGATAGAGGAACACAAGTCTCAGTATTGAGAATGCTTTTGTTCATTTTTATGTATAAGGGGATCTGAAGGAGCTACAGTGTGACAAGATGATAAAGCAAACAAGAGCAAGTGCAAGTTCTGAAGCGGGGGAGTATCCGCAGAAAAGAGAACACGAACACAAAGAAAACCCCCCAAGACCTTGAAGCACTGGCAGGGAGAAAAATATTTCAAGTAGGGTAGTGATTAGGGAAATTGCTTTATGAACATTAACACCCACTGCAGTTTAGTAGTTATAGATGGATGTCAAAGAGAAGAAGAAAATAAAACTATACTATGGCATGTACCTTTTATTCTGATCACAGAATCTTTTATTTCCTTTTTATCTAAGTTCAGCACTACCTTACATTTTTCTTCTCCTTTTACTTACACACTCTCTTCCTCAATATCTGAAATTGTCAATGTGTTCTTCAAACATTTGCATTCATTTTAAAAGAAATAAAACCTTTTGTAATACAGGTTGTAAAAAAATTAGTAAGTAAGCCGCCTAAGTTAACGCATTTCTACCATTTATTCTTGAATATAGTTAATTACATGTTTAAGCATTTCTAATTTCTTGGTTGTCATACAGTGCTTCATGCAACAATATTTATTCTATGTACTGTCTTAGACCTCAGCAATGTGTGTATTTGTAGACGGTTGACTGCAGAAGCCATTCTCAGAACCCAGCCTTTCAGTGTCCAATCTTAATGACAACTGACAAATCTATAAAACTCTGGTTTTATTAATTATAATAAATATAATACTTTATAAATATAATACATTATATAAGAATATGTTATGTATCTATATCTATTATATAATACAATATAATATATTCCTGTATAGTGTAATACATTGAATAATATATAATATAAAATATGTATTATAATTGTTTAATATAAAATAATAATAATAATAATAATAATAATAATAATAATCGAAGTGCTATCAGCAAGCCTTCTACCACTTGCAGTTAATTCATGTTGAGCTACATTTCTTATCTAGTTGGTTATTTCTTGAATGCAATGATCTTTTGTATATTCTCTTTCAAGATTCCTCAAAGAGCTTTTCTGTTCCAAATAAGTGACAGGAAATGAAATTCCATCCTTCTTTTGAAACAGAAAACGTGAAATGTGTGCTACACTGCTGCCACTCATTATTTTCTTTAACGTTTTAAAGAAATCTTGCCCTTGAGTGTTAATTGCATTTCCATTAAGAAACATACACAACTCACCATTATCCCTGCCAGCCATTAGCTGTCATATCAGAAATGAAGACTAATGCTCGTTAAAGCATCTTAAAAACAGTGGAACATTGCCACAGCCAAATTAGCTGATAAGGAAAGTAATTTTAACTTGAAAGACAGCCTTTTGTTGTATGGAATGGATCATACAAGTGTGATCAGATTCTGATGTTGATTAGTTGCTCTTCATTCACACTTATTTGCAGTGTCATCATAAAAACCTCATTTGAAGATGCAATAGTTTATCTTAGGAAAGAAAAGAGCTGGACTGAGGCATGGTCCTAGTAGACCTGGATTCCAGACCCTAAAACTGTGTCTTGGTCTTTTATATATTTCTGTTTTAAAGAAATAAAATCTTCAAAAACCAATCGTAACTACAGGAAACACAAAGAATGAACTCTAGTCTGCAAACTGTCTGAAACAATACAAAAAAAAGACACAGGGGAATGAGTTACTCCATGAAAAAAATTCATGGACTGCTAATTCAAAGACCGAACTCCTCATTTCATTGATGGAATGGGGAGGGGGAAAAGAAGAAGGATTAAGGCAGAAGCTTCCAAATGCACAAATATACATTTCACTTTCAAAATGCAAAGGGCTTCATCACTCATACAGGTACCAAAGACTGAGTAAAGGAGACTGCCATGTCCCTTTGCCTCCTATCAAAGGTAGGCAGAATGGCCTCAGCCATGGTGCTTTCCCTGGTAGTCAACTTGTGGCTACTGCTAGCCCAAACAACCGAAGGACAGTAAGACTCCTGGATGGCTGATAGGGCTTTAATACCATGAACAAACACCTGAACGTTGTTTGCTTCAGTTCACACCAAAACTGGACGAACGAGGTAAGTTATATGAATTGGCCAAGTCCTATCTTAAGCTCTTTCGAGTAGGGAAGTTAGCTGACACTCTTTAATCTCTCTTATGAGATGCAAGACTAATAGGCTAGATTTTTATGCTATCATACATTTAGTTAGAGGTGTTTTTAGATAAAAGAAACACTAGATACCAAAAAGTAAACAGTAATAGAGCAAGAGCTATCAGTCCTTTACATCTGATTAGACTAGAAGACCCTTGAACAGAAGTCTGGGCAGCAAAAGGGGAGCTGCAATGGGAGAAAGGGCAGAAGGCAGTGTAGGTTTTAGCTCTGTTTAGTCACTCTTACTCTTCAATAAGTTTCAAAGAACAATGCAGAGTTAAAGTAAATCAGCAGTGAAGGCATGAAACAACATTGATGTAAAATTTATAGCACAAGTCTAACACCTCTGGAAAAAAATCAGCTATGAGGCAAATAAAATCTGAAGCCTTGAGTACAATCTAATAAAGAACATTAAAAAAAATTCCAGTGGCATGTCTAATTTTTTAAGCTTTCAACTTAAGTCCAGCTAGACTTAAGAACTTCTGAGTTGTTAATTAAGTTGTATCAAAAGGTTTTTTTTAAATGAACAGTTACATACTATATTTCTTAAGTTCCAAGTTCAACTATTAGAACAGATAAAATACATTTTATCTTGTTCGAATTAAAGGAAAAAAACCAACAACCCTAAAACCAAACAAAAAGAATATGCATTTAAGATCAAGTACAGTTGCCTCAGCTCTTCCCATATTGGCTCTATCCAGGAAAATGATCCAGTGTTCAGTTACTCTACTGAAATAGTTGGATTTTTCAAGAGAGTCTGACTTTTAATTACAAGTCTACAATACCCTCTGCAATTGTGTCTAAATCATTTACTGATATATTAGTGAGCAAGCATCTATTTGTCTCAGTAACTTGAGAGAACACACTATAAACATGAAGAAGGCATTTAAGTCAGTATCAACATAAATAAAAATATATTGACCTTGAAGTACTATAGAGACCTCTTTAGTTTCTAAACATTTTCACTTAGGGATAATATTTTGCTTCCTCTCAGAGGAAAGGTTTCTGAAAGAACAGATCCATGAGAGTTGTATCATAGTCTAAATGAAGCCCTTTGCTCAAGCTTGCACGCTATTTGAAGCTGTGCAACGGTTTCAGAGGAGCTCCTTCTGCTCTATTCTACATAAAAACCATTAATGTGCCACGATATGTTCCTTAAGAAAGGTTTTGTCAAAATGCAGTGGTTCCATGAACATCTGTAGTGGAACATCTCCAAATAATAAAGTAAATTTTCACAGCTCTTAAACTGCAGCTGAATTAAACAGTTTTTCAACACAATTTTCGTTGTGGCCAAGTGCTTTCTCATCTACACGATACCTCTGTGAGCCTACCACATGCTACATAAGGACTCTTGGCATGAGGAATTTCCATTTGAATTCAACTTAATAAGGTGTTATAATATGTCTGGATGAGTATACTCTTCTCTAAACAAATTTATGGTAAAATCAGGTCATAACTCCAACATGTTACTGTCATTCTTTAAAGACATGCTAAAATGAGCAATATGTTCCATGTTCATCACTGTCTAGTGAAAAGAGAAAAAGCTTAAGAGGCACCGGATTCTAGAGAACGTAATTGCTCAAGGAACAGCACTGGCCACAGAAAGCTCTGCATATGTTGCAGATAATACCACACAACATTTGCAACTCAATTACCCTAAACTAAAGCGGCTACGGATCCCATCTGCTTTTTCAAAACCACATGATCAATTAGAATTTCTTTAAAATCAGATTTCTGTCATCTCAGCTACCTATACTTTGAGAATTAAAAGACTACTAAGAATTGTTTTAATCAAGGACTGCTTAAAGAATCCAGGAGCATTACAGTGTGAGAGATTAAACTGCAGATAGTTGAAGTAAAGGACAAAAAGTAATGCACATTATTCTAGAACTAGAAGGAGTAGTTAGAATTAGAAAGTCTTCAAGAAGTATAATTAAGAGTGACTTTCCAGCATTTTACTGCTTGTTTAGGAGTTTATTGCTTCATTCCTTGTAGATTAAAGAGATTAACATTGTTTCATTTCAAAAAAGCCAAACCTGTTTACTTTCCAAGTAATCATTCTTTCAATCAATACTTATAGTAGCAGCTTTTTCCTCAAGGAAAGCAAAACAAACCAAACCTTAATTATTTCATACATTCCCTTAAATGATCTTCTGAGGTGTTTTTCATTTAACAACTAATTATTTCCATCAGAATTTGGATAGTCTAACTAAATACTTTATCTTTTTTGTCAATTTGGGAATAAATGGTAGCTACTAAGAATCACTTTTTCCTTTACAAAAATCTCGTTGTTATAGAGTGAACATATCCTAATTTAGAATTATTTGTTTCTGTTAATTGTCAGTCCTAGGAATCCTACCCAACAACTGTTGGTTTTGGCAAACCTTTTCTGTGCTGGTATATGTAGTTTCATTTAAAGCATAACCTTCTTTTACCTTCAAATACTAACGGAAATAAAAATACCAACAGATGGTGTATCTATATCTATGTATATCTCAGCTTCCAGTTTCACACATAGAATCATAGAACCAACAGGGTTTGCAAAGACCTCCAAGATCAACAAGTCAACTCTGACCCATTACCACCATTTCCACTAAACCACATCATGGAGTGCTATGTCTACTTGGTTTTTGAACAATTCCAGGGAAAGTGACTCTATCAGCTCCTGGGGAAGCTTGAAGATTTTAAATAATTCTAAAATCCAAGCTACTTGTATCTATAGTGCTTTTTTACCAGTGCCCCAGGTGGTGTTTGAAAGAGGTTTTGTCATATACGATATGAGGCTTCATTATATTGAGGACATATCTTTTTACTAGAGAATCTAACATACCTTATAGAAGAATTGACTATAAGGGTTAATCTTTTCACCGTGGATCACTCTCTAGTCATTATCTGGATAAAGTCTGAATCAAAAATAATGTAGTCACTTAAAGGTATACCTATTTTCTGTTAATAACTAATTCCAATATTGGTTTGGGGGTGAGATAAGGAGGAATGTGAAGGCTTTTATACAACCTGTATTAACAGCTGTGCCTAAGACTTAATTCTGCAGGCTCTGCTCTGTGCACCACGCTTTTCCCAAGGTCTTTACAAGCACCCTACTCTCTTCATGAACAGTATTTAATACAATTTATTTACTCCATATACCTAGATTTGAACAATAATTAAAAAAAAAAAAAAAAAAAAAGAAAAAGCTTATATGCTTGCTTTAGCTCTCCTTTAGTATGTCAGCTTTTTAAACTATGAGATCCAGAGAACAATAGTACTCCACTCTCTTTTGGAAACAATACAACCAGGGATGACCTGGTTGAATACTAAAAGTCAAACCATGTAAGCTCCATGGTTATGGAAATTCTTCAAGGGAATCAATTTTGTTTTTTCCCCTCAGAGATTAGGCATAAAATAAATTTTAAAAACTCAGTGTTGAGAGTACAAATTTGAATTAGGAATGAACAGTTATCTCCTTCTACCTGTGGTATAGCCTTTCCCTACTTGCACGGAAGCAGAAACAAGATGAAATTGTCCCATAGTAATTTAATAGTTCCCACATCATCAGTAATTGAAAAGTAGAAATGCGGAAAAAGAAAATATCCGTTCAGCAGTGCTGCCTGAAGTAAATGGGGCTTCTATCTCCTTATACTTCTTGTTACCTTTAATTTTGGTTTTCACACATATCCATCGTGTTATTAGCTATTCACTACGGCAGTGAAGTCCTGTTGTTCTGACCAGACTTTGGAGGTAAACATCAGGATTTTGGTGATACTCATGAAACATGAATATGTAAAATTCCTGGGAAGGCTGATACTTCAAAAAAGAACAAGCAATCCCATACGAGAAATCTAGCTGCTGTCCTTTCCTTGAAGGAGTTAAGAAAAAATAAACCTACAATTTAACAAGTTCCAGATGCTTTTGTACAATAGTATCTGCAAGACTGATTTGTCACCTGTGTGGGCTGAACATGATAAATTGCTTGCTTGCTAAAATTCAAGACTACTGACAAGGAATTTGACCTAAGGACATTGTTTATTTCCTACAAAAGCTTTAGAAGGGCTTTGTATGTGCTTTGTCAATCAGATACAGGCCAGGAAATCACTGTGCTGAATTCTAATGAAGAGACTAATCCTTTGCAAGGAATGTGTGCATCATCCCCAAATTACCTATCCACTATCTATGAGTTAGTTGAACTTGAGCTCCTAGATTGCACACATAACTGTCATCTATGGCCCAAACTCATCCCCTTTTTTGTGAAAAATTCTCTTTTACATCAAGGCAATATCTCTGGAAAGATCAAGACAAGATCTTCAGGTAATAGTTACATATCTATGATTTTTGTTGCAGAATTTGCTGGCCAATCGTAAATGTGAAAAAGATTTTACACCTAGTTTGGACTATGTTCCAAATGAATCTGAACATAGATTAACAGCACAAAAGCCTTGGAACAATACTGTCATGGCAAAGTAGTCTTATGCATTTGAAACAGATATTATGAATATTCATAATACAGAAAAACTATTCTATAATCTGCAGGAGTAGAAAAGATATAAAAGATGGCCTCCAAAACATCCTGCAAAACATCTCAAGATATCAGGGTACATGAGGGACAGCAGGCTAGAGAGAATTCCTATCACTGAAGCACCTAATATTGTAAATGTCTGCGAATTAAAAATAAGTCCATTTTAGGCAACTGAAGGAGTGCTGATTGAGCTTCAATTATATATTTTTTATTTTAATAACTTTCAAAGAATTTTTCAAAGCTATAATGGCCATGCATCTCACATAATTAGAAGATTTCTCATATTTCTCCTAATCACTTGGCTATGGCCCTATTATTGATGGTTTAACACTAAAAAATCAGTAGAACGGTTAAAATCATAAAGTACATGAACTATTATAAGAAAAAAAAAGCATAATGGAAAAAAAGGATTGGCCACAACAAGTGGTTTTAAACAAGACTGAGGTTGTGGGCTAAGAGAGTTTACCATCTGTTTTTTGCAAATGCATGAGAAACACGTGCTAGAAGACAATAGATCTATTGCCAGAATTACAGGTACAGACAGAAATTAAAAGATCAGATCTCACTACTTGTATTCAGGAAAAGTAATACACATTCACACATGGACATCCTTTCTAAAAAGAGGAAGAGGGGAAAACTCAACTGCAAATTTTTGACCATGATCTGTGCATATACTTAGACAGAAAGAATGGTGTTTAAGCTGTCATTTAATCTACGGACTTGGGCCAACTGGAAAGGAGGTAATTCTGGTCAGGATGGTGCAGGAAAGAGCAAAGATAAAAGGTTACATTGCTGTCTTTATAGGGAGGCAAACACTCTACAGACAGAACAAAGTCTTTATTGTGATCTATGCCAGAAGAAGATTCTGTTAGAATAAAAGAAGTCAGTGGCGAGGATGATGTGCCTTAGCTGGGATAGCTCTTTAATATACTACAGCGGAGCCTGGTATTATGAACCTCATGCCTCAGGAACACTTACATTAATAGTGTGAAATGTCAAATAGCTATCTGCCAGGTGTGAACCATTAGGTCTCTGATTTGGTGCACCCTGATACATCCATTTGATGCAGGGTGCAAATGTAATCAACTTTGATTATGATGTGCTGCTGTGGGCACTTTGGGAGAGGCTGATTTATTTTTAGATGACTGCATCTCTTGAACCGTTAGAGCTCTCTTGCTGAAAATCACTGTGTAACTACTACTGGAGGGGCATTCATACATAACCATCACGTGCTATTTCTACATAGGAAGCCTAAAACAGGTGGTATTGATGCGCTTCAATTTTTCTGAGGGCTTCACTAGAATAGTTTTATAGCCATACATGATGGATAATTTATTAATTTACATAATGCATCTGACCATTCAACGTATCTTAAAAAAAGGAAGGAAAATTAATATAAGTAGCTCTGGACCAAACGAATTCTTTCACGGATCCACAGGCAACAGTTTTACTGGCAATTCGCTTGGCTTTATTTTGAAAGGACCTTGCAGCATTTTTAATAAAAACTTCACACCTGCTTAGTGGATTACGTAAGAAAACCTTGCTGCCCAGTAACTAGCCCATTAAAACTCTCACTAAGAGACTCCACACCAAGCTGTGAACAGAAGACCACTTAAGGTGTTGCAGAGAGTGTTGAAATTACTCTCGCCCAGCTACCTCAGTGCCCCCGTGCAGCAACCTGTGAGCTGGATCACAGGAGAAAATGGCAAGGAGACAGTTTTGAAACCACTATCAGACACCAATCTTTCAGCTTGGGTATAAACTGCCTGTGGCCGTGAGCTCATCCCACACCCTCAGCTTTCAGAGCCATTCTTAGAGGCCCATCACTATTTGTTCTTTGAGCCTTTTCCTTCTGCCCTGCAGCAGAACTACCACACGTGTGTGTGCCATCACATAGGGAGACAAAAATACCTGCTCTGCAAGTTGAATGTTACTGTATAAAATACTCATAGATCTCTAGGAATTAGTTCATCAAAACAATCTGAGGCTTACTTTCCATCTTGCTCGACTCTTCTATAGATCACATTTCAGATCAAGACACAGTATTATATTAAAACTAAATAAAAGCTCATGTGATTTCTGATTCCTGAACCAATCAAGGAGTCCATGCTTTCTGCTAAGCCAAGGATGATCATGATGCATGCCCATCTTATCTGAAGAGCTTTAAAATTAATAAAGATTTTTTCACCAAGAGAAACCCAAACCCATCTTTCTCTAGAAGACAATGAAGCAACAGATTTCAGCAGAATTTTGTACTTCTGTAAAATATTCAATCCTTCCAGTTTACTTTTGCTGAGCACTGAGATACATTTGGGAAATGACACTGCAAACTCTTGTCAGGTGGAAGAAAAGAGTCTTTCTGATGCCTTTCACAGAATAAACACAACAATGTTTGGTAGAACATGATGTTAGGAAAATTTTGTTACCGAAAGCCAACTCTAGCATGATAAAAAACATTAAAAATTGCATTAGTTCCAGGCAGAAGACTCCTGAATTTTTTATCTTTTCATTATTGTTTGAGTTCTTTCTACTGTTTATGATTGTCAGCTTGTCTTTGCTATTCTTACTGTGAGACGAGCCATGGCTTTGCCCAAGGGCTATGATGAAACAGAAAGCTAAATGTGCATGCTCTAAGACTTCCCAGAAGACATATCCAGATACGGGAACAAAAAATTGGTCTGTTCAAACCTCAGTGCCAGAAGCTATCCAAGAAAATTTTCATATGCTCACTGATATAAATTTCTCAGGACCAGTTTTCCTTCCCCTTTGAGGAGGATGCTGTTGGGATCTACTTCCCCTCAAATAGTACCTGTAGAGGTAAAACCTCCTGTTTAACAACTGTTCTCCCATTTCTGAACTTTCTTGTCCTTTTTGCATTTAGGGGATCTACTTCCCCTTAAATAGCACCTGTAGTTGTTAAACCTGCTGTTTAACAACTATTTTCCCATTTCTGAACTTTCTTGTCCTTTTTGCATTTAGCTCACCTCTCAAGAGGATTTCCCTACATTTCAGGGGAAAAGAAAAATGTGGTAACAGTTTTTGAATAGGTTTCAGAGGTTTAGTTTGCTTATATTCTTAAATCTCACAGTTTTAAACCAATTTAATAGCCTCAGGTAGTTATTAGAGACTCAGGTAGTTATTCTTATTTTAGTTCTGTTATTAATTCCTTCTAGATCCAGTTTGTGGACAGGGTCTTTGAGATTTATTATAAATTCTCTGCTATTCTTTTTCAGGTTGGCTCACATTTTATTTGCAGTTACCCCAGCATTTCAGACAGTGGAAGGAGATTAGTATTAAGAAAAATAAAGCTATTTAAACACTTAGTCTGCTCCCTTGCAATTCAATGATTTGTACACCAACAGGAAAGACTGACCTTTACACTGTGTAAAAGGAAACCAGTATCCCAGTCAACCTCAGTCTAAGTGAGGAAGTAGCCTAATAGGACAGCTGGCACTCCTCGAATCAAATCTCCAAGTGACAGCATCCTCCTACATCTCAATATTCAAAGCTGTTACTCATTCTAATAGTTTCAAAAGTTGGAATGACCCAAGTTTTCAACCAAATCCTGATTCTCAACCTGTTACAGAGATTCAAGAAGAGAGACAGAAATTTTTTGAAGACCTCACCATTCACTTTCTCCTGGTGAAGCATTGTGCTTTTCTTGGAAAACTAACTAAAGAAATTCAGATTTATCTGTGTTGACAGCCAACAGCAGCTTCCACAGACAAACTGAAAGCACGTTTGCAGACCGGCATTAACCACTGATGCAGCTGGCTGTCTTGCACTTTGTTTCTTTGCTAGCCCAGTTCCACAGGGTTTTTCCACAAGAGACGTTTAATCAGAGATGTAGATGCCTCAGACTATTTAACAATGAAAATAAGGTACTTATGGTGTTTAAAGCAGAGGTGATACAGATGGCTTGTTGGTTGTGTGACACTGAGTCAGTGTGGCTCACAGGCTGAGGAGCTAGAGCAGGAGGTCGTGGCAGAGATAGGGGGAGGACAGGATGATTCTTACAGCTCCTTTACACTGGAGCGGGAGGAAAAAGGTGCAAGATTAAATGCTACCATAGCTTTTTGTCCTCCTGAAGCTGTTAAATTGTCACTTTTGTACAACTCTAAACTCTGCCTTAGTTTAAGGTTTATGACTTTGTAGGACAGAGAGGCACCAAAAGAAAAAAAAACAACAAACAAGTATCCTCCATTGCCCGTTCGTTTAAAGCTCAGCATGTCAACATAGAGACTCAATGTATTAAGATAATATCTCAAATGATCCACTCCTAAATAAGTAATAATATACATACAACAGCACAGCAACTATTGTCAGAGAATCCTACTAAGTTCTGACTAATTTTTGTCATGTCATTTGGAAATAAGATCTTTCAAATCAAATTAATGATGATCTCACGCTAAAGGCTGCTCTGGGTCTTACTTCCAGTTGTGTAGTGTTGTGGTGAATGAACCAGCCAGGAGGCCACAGAGCCCAGAAACAGAGGTTTGGTGGGCTGGTACCACGGAGTGAAACCCCCATTCTGTGAAGATGGCTTCTGCCTTTGAATTCCTAGGATTCCTGAGGGGTGGTTCTGTCTACAGTTGACAGACACCTCTTGTGTCCCCTAAGGGAAGGCGGCCGGACCTGTCCCACCCTTCTCCTCTTCCTATGGGTCCCTGTGGTGTCACCCCACCCCCTTCCCTGCATCCTATTATAAAGCCCTGATTACCGTGCCTTGCTTTTTGGCATTCGGACCTTTTGAGGGTGCTTCTACAATAAACCCTTGGAACACCGGCCGAGGGCCACCTCTCATCATTTATTTCTGGTTGCGCCTGGGCTATCCAAAAGCCCCAAGCACGCTAGGCTCCGTGCTCTCCACCGCACGGGCTGGGAGGCTGGCAAGCGAGGCACCGAGGTGCCCTGGGGTGTTCTACCTTTGTGTGGGACACGCCTGGACCAAGCTGCTGCCATCTCAGCCCTGCCGGCATGCCGGCGCGTTAATATAGTGTAGCATTACGAGTAGGCAAGTGGTTCACACATTGTAGATAAATCACATTCACAAATGTCATTATTGATGTACTTTGCTCATCTCAACTAAGAACTAAAACCTTGTTAATGGTTTTGGTATTTTTCTCCTTGTTATTTGCAACTTGCATTTTTAAGACTAATCTACACCCAAGCTTGAGTCCCCCTGGTACTGCCCTACTTCCTACCACACATGGACAGTCACTGGAATCAGGTTAACAGCACTCTTTGCTTATCAGTAAAGCCACAGTGCCTGGCAATGTGTCTCTGCACAACCTTCTACTTCTAAGAAACAAAATGTTTTATTTAATACACCACCAACCACCCCCATTTTAGGATTCCAGGTGTACTGTGCCAGTATTCAGAGATACCAGTTTTCTAAAATCAACTGATAAATAGTCAAAAACTGCTACTAGTGGCAATCTCTCTGTATTCATAATTACTAAATCAAGTGTATACATTTTTCAAACAGAGTAAGGTACAATTTACTGCCAATAAATGGGTCAGAATCTGGATTTGAGAAAATCCAAACCAGCTCCTCTGAAAGATGTCAATTCACATTCTGCAGAATACTGAGAAACTGTCAAAAAAAAGCAAGAGAAGTGAAACAAAACATTTACGTTTTCTTACACACTGTCAAACATCCAGTATTTCCCATATCCAATATTAAGGGCAATGTTAAAGCCCCAATATTGAAAGAAAAAGGGACAAGAAGGAAGGACCCTGCTTACTTTCAGCTTTAAGCAGAAACCAAATAATCACATTTTCAATCTGTGAGCTCAGCTCTTACTGACCCCTGGAATATATTGAAGCCACAGCAATCGCAAGGCTGAAAATTTAGGACAAAAGCCTAGTAATCTTTGAGATGGACTACAGTTATCCACAGTAACATCTGCATGCCTCAGTTTACATCAACTGGCTACAAGTGGGAGCCAGCCCACTTTAATTAGGCTTCAAGGAGGACAGTTCCTACCTGGAAGTGATTATGTAAGTGGGCTGACAACACAACGCGCAGGGAAAAGACAGCATTATGATCTCCATTTTAAAAATGCTGGACAAAGCCAATAGGAGATTTTAAAAAACCCAACCACCTGTCAGGCATACAGAAAGTACATCAATGAGGTGGCTACAAATTCAGAGGAGAAGAGACACAGTGTTGTTTTAAATTTCAGGGTGCAGAAATCTTTGGCAGTTTGGCTATTCAGGGTAGAGAAGTGGGATGAGGTGAGAAAATACTGTATGGTTCTCATTCAAATCAATGTGAAAACAGATGACATTGAAGTTTGTTAATTTAGGAGAAATTTCCAAGAGTAGAGTCACAAAATTGAAAGAGCAAAATATCCCAGGAAGTGTGACCCAGTTCCTAAGATATAGAACTTCTTAAGCAATACACCTTCTTCAGCAAGTAGAAAATGAATCTGAACTCAGGCTTTTGGTCTCACAGGTGAGTCATAGTGCTCACTACAGTATCACCTTACTGAATAATTACTTTGGGGGCATGGTTCCTTTTTTTTTTTTTCCTTTTAGAGCACTTCCATACTGTAATATATTACATTAAAAGAAATTATTGACAGAAAAAGAGAGGGTCAGATTAACTTTTTTAGTTGATGATTTAATATCAATGTGGGAAGTGAGATACTTGGGCTGTACTATTTTTATTAAATAACTTGAGAAATTTTCAGTAACACAGACTGCCACAAAATCACTGAATCAACTAGGTTGGAAAAGATCTTTGAGATCACCGAGTCCAACCTATGACTTAACATCACCTTGTCAACTAAAGCCCTATAGCTTGGTAACTAAATTTATTATTGGTAATATTCTTCATTATTTAAATTGAGCTAGTAAATAAGCAATGCTTACTTTATGTTAAAAGAACTTCTTTCAAGGGAAGAAAGAATAAACAATTGTCAATCCAAGAAAGAATAAACCAAGTGACCTCAGCTGCTCCTCATAAGCCTTGCCCTCCAGACCCTTCACCATCCTCATGGCACTTCTCCTGTACTGCAGATAAAAAGCTTGAAGAAATGTATTAAGGAGTATTAATTTCACAACAATATAAGAGGTCATAAGAACGGAAACACAAGAGGAATTGTTTCCATGATAGAGGGATGTTAATAATGGTGCTTTCTTAATGGATCTGTTCAGCACATCCAATATAGCAAACTTTGCAAACGGTACAGAATTCATTTAGGCTGGCCAGGTCTAAAGAAGCTTATGGAAACCTGCAGTCTTTTTCTGTACTTAATATTGCTGCTGTCCTCAAGGAACTTAGAATGTAGGTGCCCAGTCCCAGAACCACGTCAATTGAAAGGAACTTTGAAATCCTCCAACTCAACCTCACCATAACCTCCCTAGAAGAAATTACGTTTGCAGGACATAACAACACAACAAAGATAAAAAGATCGACATACTAAGATTCAGATGATTTCTAGAATAGCAGACTAGTGTAGGGGAGGGGGGAGAACAAAGATATTTGGGCTGCTTGACCAAGCACATCAGCTTGCAAGTTTTGTAGCCTGGCTTTTTCCTTTCTTTCTTTAATGTTTTTCTTTCCTTCTTCTCCCATATTGCCACAACAGCAAAGCAGGGCCAGAGTCCTGCTAAGGAAACTTTCCTGTTGGACCATGCCACCCTGGCAGTCACACTCACACTGCCTATGCCGTGTCTCTGAGTGTCCAGTCACCTGCCTGTGTCACAGGTCCTCAGGCCCTTCATTATATAAAGGGTCCACACCAGATCACAGACTCTTGCCTGGGGCTCCCACCACCCAGAGATCAATCTGCAGCTGGCCCACTCTGCTACCTGCACTAAAAGTATTCCTAAACAGCCCATAAAATTAAAACATATGGCATCTTTGTGGGAAATGCATTAAAAAAAGCAGTGGTGGGAAGGGGAAGGAAAAAGAAGGAATTCCCATACACCCCTAGGTTCAGAAATACCTATCTCTAAATAAAACAACAAAATGTAACTTGTACAGAAGCAAGTGGTCTCACCCTCTTGTCCAGAGTCACTGAAACTGCTGGGGGGAATCAGATTTAAAGGTTCATTGTCTCTGAAGTTTACCATGAGAAAAGAGGAGCCAGGACCCACACAGAGCTTCTTGACAAGACTAAGATTCTGTCAGCATGAGATTTGTCCTTCACTCACAAGAATTTTTTGCACTGCCCCAACTCTATTCAATAACAAAATCAAATCATCTCTGGGACTGACTACCCAAATCGCATTCTGGGAAAGGTCTGAATGGGCTTTCCCTATACCAGATAAATTCATACACATATGTGTACATGCACCAACCCTTAACATTTAGTTCCATGCATGTCATTAGGGATACTCACCTGCTCAGAACTGGGGTTTAATGCTCTGCCACAGCAAGGTTAGATTACTGAGTATTTTATGAGATAATTCAATATACAAGCAACATAAAAGAGGAGTTATCTAAACATAACATCAAGCAGTCCAAATATTTGGTTCCAAGTTCATAAGCTCCTGACAGCAGAGTTATGGTCCTTGTTTGGTATACTTCTGGACATCATAAAGGACCATTAACAGTTACAGTGCTATACAAATGATAAATGATGACACAGAACACTAACTGCCTGTATTTATGCCAACACACTTAGTCAGGATGAACAAGAAAGATAACTTTAAAAAAAATCACTGAATATATGTAATTATAATGAGCTAGTCACAATCAAAAACATGTCCTTATTAAAATCTGTAATCTAAACCCGTATTTATTTTTCCCTCTTAGAAAAATATTTACAGTTCTTGACAGTTAATTCCCTTTTTTAGATTATGAAGCTGCATGACCATTCCAAAGGCCATAGCTAAATAGAAGCAGCAGAACTCTCTATAGAAATATTTGGCAATTCCAGCGAACACACAAATATAAGGTGGATATGAAAAAAAGGCACTTGTCTCTTTCTACCCTTCTCAGTCTGAGATTCAGAAGATGCACAGAAAAGATGAGTGTTTAAGCACAAGACAGAAATTCAAAACACTTTTTCCATCATCTGTCAAGGACTTTCTAAACAACTTGCAGCAAATCACTTTATGATAAAACAGAAATAACATTATTACCCTGTCTTTTTAAAAATTTATTTAATTTACTGAAAATATGAGGCACTCTGTCCACATCATAGAAATACCAATAAATTATACATTGGGAATTCATTCTGCCATTACTGACTTCCCTTTTTTTTCCTTAATTTCTTAATGCCACCTCTACAGGTGTGGTAATGAAAAGTTCAAGGGGACAGAGGCAAGCAAAAAGGGAAACTGATAATGTAAAGCAGCTGCAGAGTGAACATAGTGGTGGCCTAGCTTGTACAGATGACTTTATTGATTTACTAAAATAATAGAATACAGAATGGAAATAAGGAATCATCTGTCATCCTTGCATCATTCACCACCTCCTCTTCACTCTAAATGGTGGGTTGCTAATTTTAGCTGATTTTTGTAAGGCACCTGCCCAGAAGGACGCAGCCCAACAATGCCCAGTTTGGCAGTGATTTAACCAAGAGCACGCTGTAAAGTAGCAGCTCTTTGTGAACATGAAGCCAAAACCTCCCTGGCTATGTGTGACACTAACCTTCACCTGCTCCAAAGCACTTTTCTGGGTAGCACAGGGAACTTAACATATTCCTTTATTATGTAAAGCCACAGCAGAGTACTACTTTGCATTCTTGAAAGTATGCTGAGCTGTGGCTTAAGAACGAGGGATAATCAAAATTATTGCTGAAAAGTGAGATCAACCCTACTTCTGGACTCTGAGTCCATGGTTCTCTGCAATGGGTGGGAAGGGGTGGGATTAGGAACACTCTGACCTTGCAGGGTTCAGATACACACCTTCCTCAATTCTCACAAAGGTTAAAATAATCCAGAAATTGCATTTAGTAAGCTAAAGAAACTCTTGGTTTAGATCTACTGATAGCACTTATGTAGATGTGTAGATGTCTAATATTTTTTTTAATCTACTATGTCATGATAAAGCATACATAGTAGAATTCCTAGTCAGAAAAACTCTTGATTCAGCTTTGTTATATCTTTTACTTACAAGGGATGCCCCAAAGCACACCAAAAGGCATTTACAATCAGATACAGCCTAGTTTTGTTGAAATTAAAAACAGGATATTTCATTCCTTAAGTCTTAACTTGAAGTGACTACATGAAACCACACCAAAGTGGAGGCATTTATGAACAATTGCTTTCCTGTCCACAGGGTGCTGGCAGATACATCCCTGCTTTCAGGCCTGATTTGAGCTGACTTACCAACGGTGTGAGCAGCAAAATCCATCCTCATTCTTAGACAGCTTAGACAGTTTCTTTTGCCTATTCTGAAATCCACCTATCTGCTTCTTAGATGAACAGGAGACTTACAACTCAGCCACTTTTCCCAGTTCCTCCAAAATATTAAAAAGAACAAAAAAACCCCAAATCTCCTTCTAACAGGGACCCAGCTACACCAATTAACATAAGGTAAATAGCACAGGTGTTAACAATTGGACTAAGATTGTTTCCTTATGGGCTTCTAAAGAGACACACAGCATTTGGTTCTACTACAGCCTGAAAATACTTGCAACTCCAATTTACATTTCTAAGTGTAATAAAAAATATTCATATGCATCTTGACTGGGGCATTTATTCTTACTTTAGTCTATTTGTGATAAGAGTGAATTTATCCATGCTGTTAATCATTCATTTTGTATCTATATGACTTTGTGGGGATGTATGTCTCATGTAGAAAACCTAACATTAATTTTACACGAACCTTAATTATAGCTTGAAAACAAACATTACTTATTATCATTTTTCAAATATACTTTAGCTGCAGTTCATCACATTTAAAGCCCCACTATTAACAAAACTGATCTAAAAGTACATTGGAAAAGGGATTATATTTCATTAAGAAAATAAAAATGCATATTTATACTAGAATACATTATAAAGAGCCACCCAATTGCAACTAAATTATTTGTATCATACCTATGTTCTTTTTTGACTTTCCCGGGCAGAGTTCAAAATATTCTTATCGTGCTGGCAGAGTGACTGACTGATCATTTTTATATCTTATATCTTCTATGGTAGTATACTTCTTATAATTCAAAATTCAGAAATGAATCTTTGACAGTTCTTCCACATCTACTGCTTAATATTCAGCACTGATGCAAATGCAGTGGTAGTTCAGAGGTAACTTGTGCTTGATGGCTATTTTTGTTGCATTGAATACACTGTCCTTTTTGGTTTTTTTTCTCCTTGTTAAATAAGTACTCTGATTACAGTACTAAAAGTGGCCATTGTGCAGTGGCATTGTGTTCCACACCAAACTAAACCCCTACAAACACAAGCTACCTCATTAACAAAAAAAAAAAAAAAAAAAAAAAAAAAAGCAGGGAGAAGTTATGCAGAAATCCTTGGAAAAAAATTCTTAGCTACTGGTCTTACCAGGTACAACTGAAATAAGTAAATCTTTCCATGATACTTCATTCATCTAACTTGTGAGTTCTTTTTGAAGGCTTAGCTAGTTCCTAAACTAATTCATTTTTTTAAATTTAATGTTCATGCTCAAAGACTGCAGAGACTTTGATAACTGAAAATAGGATGATATGTATATACATATTTATTTAAAATATCTGAAAGACTACATGGAATATCAAGAGCCATGGTGTGGTAAAAGACTTCAGCGTTTTCTCTTGAGGACGCTTGAGCACCAGTTTGCTCAAAGCACCCCCTTCTGGTAGAAATCCATAAATTTGGTGCAGATTAGCTAAAATATCAATTTGCACTATGCTTATACATGTAGAACGACTATAATTCTCTTTGGCAGGCTCAGCTTCCCATAAATTCTGAAAATTATGTGGAAAATATAAATGTGATCATATGTGCATATAGAATTATCAGATGGATTTCAAATATTTTTTGTCTTTTGCTCGCTAATAGTATCTTTCATGAATATAAAACTTGTAAAAAAAGGCATAAAAGATTATATTTCATAAGAACTGTTGCTATACTACATTAAAAATTATTGGACATTTTTTTCTGCGAAACCTAGCTCACTGAAAGAAGAAAATTATTTTGCTTGCATTTAGATCTAATTTTTCATTGAAATTTAGATTCTTGGCATCTTGCTAAAGCATTTCTTCTGCAAAAATAGGAGCAGTATCTTGCCTAATTTTTCCTAAAGTTGAAAATATTATGCAGTCTCTACACTAGTGATGAATATGATTAGGTTATAATGAGCATTCATGCTACCAAAGTCCCAATACTTCAAAAGAATCTTTACATTGATTTTGACCTACAGCTTTTAGTGTAATTTTAAATAATTGCTAAAGCTTGTAAGTTTTTTTTCCCTAATGGAGACCTATTTTTCTGTTTTTCAAAAACTCAGACACTTATATTGTAAGTGCTATTTGCATTCACTGTAGCTATCTCCATGTGCACGGGGTCTGTTGCATTCAAACTGCAGAAGAAAGATGAGAAAACAGAAGATTCTAGTTCAGCTTCTAGTGAATTCTGCGAAAGTAGAAAAGCATCCAATGGATATTTCTTTCTTGAGTCTCTTGACAGAAGCCTTGAACAACAGAGAAAAAAAGAGCCACATAAACAACTGCTGTTACCTACAGTGCCAATAAGCAAAAAAAGGCAGAGAAGTGGAGCTGGATGACTGTGCACACACGTCCTAAGCCAGCCAGGCAGAGCTCAGAAAACAGAAAAATGAAACTACTTCTCTTGAGGACTTGTACATGATTATTCCAGAATTATCATTTTTCTCCAAACTACTGTATGAAAAAACACATAACAAAATGAGCCTGAGGTGTGGCTGAAACTTTAGCCAGTGCTGTTTTAGTTCACCACTTCAAACAGACTTGCTGAGATGAGATTCCTTGAGTGAAGATTTAGGTAAAATGTGATACCACCAATTCCTGCGTAAGGAGCAAGCTGTCTTCTGCAGGCAAACAACATAGCATTTTGAGGACAGTATCAAAAGGTTCTGGAGTTTTTTGACTCAAAATATTTGAATCCTCCATCAGAATTTCTCCAAAAAGCACTCTTCAAAGCTCTTTTCCTGAAATCATAATTATCAGTCATAAATGTTTCCTTAAAATACTTTATGAATATAAAACCTCTGACTTTTTTTCATGGAAAGTGTCTTGAACAAAAAATGTGTGAAGCCTTTGATTCCGTTAATTTAAATTTAAAAAAAAGATGATCTTAACTTCTTCTGGTAAATTAGATTCCTGAAATCAAGCTGAAATAGTATAAATGCTTTTGAAAATCATAACTAGCAAATATTTGGAAGTAAAATAATTTAAAAATCACTCAAAAGCACAAACCACAAAAAAGAGCAATATATTATTCTGAACAACTCTCTCCATTTCAAAACCACAGTCTAGTGGTAGTAGTCCAAAGTTCTACTTTTAAATAGGATTTCTTATATACAGTTTATGATTAAAGATGAGCATTATCGGAATAAAAAAAGTCACATATGTTTACATAGAAAGCTACCCTGCCAGCAATCTTCATATGCCATGCATGACACGTACAAGCCTCAAATTTACCTTACGAGAAGCAGTATCTGACAATGACAATGTATATTTTTGTATCTGCATGTTCTCTTTCTATATGAGGAAGTGGAATCCCACTGTGCTGGTAGAGAGACCATTTCCAGTTCATTCCATGCCATAAAGATATGCCAGTAATGTAATAACACTGACAAAAGTGTCCATAAAAAAAATTCTTTATGCAAGCGGGAACTGAAATTATCCTGTCCATAAACCTGTAGGCGTTTATCCCCTGTAGGGATCTCAAACAGGAAGGACTTCACAACAATATGGTTTGTAATTCAAAAACATTTTGATGAGCATTTTATCTTTAAAGAGGATAAGCTAAGATGGATTTTACAACCTATGTTGTTTCCATTGCAGATTAGCAAAGCGGGAATCACAGCTTGGTCCCTGGGTTGTTCCCTGAGATAGTAGATTACAGTGCTGCAGGGGTGAAAATCACAACTGGCAGAGAACCAGCCTGTTCAGCTCGGTACCTGTACCTGTGTGATCATCCCTAGAGCACTGGCAGAGCTCTGCAAAGACATCAGAGAAGCCAGGTGCAGTAGAGCATCAAGGTTATGACAGTGCACGCTTTCTAGAAGGAACCTGTTTCAACAGTCCTGCATTTCAACGTGTGCCTCCAACAGCATTTCCTGAACATGGACAGCCAGGTATTGCAGTACCTAAGGACCCATTCAGGAAATGCTTGAAGGCCAAAGTATCCAAAGTTTGGAGCAGGGAACAAAGTATTCAAGAGACACTTTAATCTGCTGTCAACCTGGGAAAATTATTAGGGATCTTGTAGGTTATTTCTGAGAATGTGGGAAGGAGACATACCTTCATTCTGGAGCCTTCTGAGGTTAGGGGCAAACTATTCTTGATTTCAGCAAGTTTTGGATGAGACACATTGTTTCCCTGTGCTGCTGATATATTCACCAGCTACTGATATTCTCTTATGCGTCTCTGAACTGGCAGACACAGGAAAATACTCTGTAGTGTAGATCATGAAATGAATAGGAATGCTGACAGAATAAATGCAGAATTTCTTAACTGTAGAAAACTGTAATTGGAAATGCAGAGATATAATTAATCAACCAGTAATACAGAGGTTTATGTGCACTAAAATAAATATGTATACCCCAATCAGACACAAGTACCTTAAAAAAGGAATTTTCTTCAGAAATATCTCAAATCCTACCACCCTTCCTCTGCAGTCCCTGTAAAAACCTAGTGTCCCTGAGTGTCTCCTAAGTGAATGTAATCAGGTAAGAGTGGAAGTTTGCACTGAAGGGCAAATAGTCTGTTTGGAAGGAGTTATTATGCAATGAGACGTTTTAATGTTGTTTTCGGAGAGAAAATTATGTTTTCTACAGCCTGTGTTCACTATAGCATCAATAAAAGTATCTGATGATGCCATTTGCATTAGACTTTCTTCTATATGTAAATGTAATCAAGCTGCATTGTATATGGCTAAATTACTATTAATTAGCATTTCCTGAACTTTTTTCTAATACATCATCTCAAATGAACTTTAAAGAATATGAAGTTATTTGACATGTTTTAGCTCACTGAACCCAACCTAGGAATAACTTCAAGTGAAGTAAATACACTCAAAATAATAATTAGAGATAAAATATCTAAAAAAATATTTTGCTTTCATTAGGTAGCCTATCATAGTATAAATGTTTAGCAAACATAAATACTGAAACCAAATGTTACTGTTGAATGAAGTTTCCATATTTTCAAACAGTTAAAATCCATCTAATAGGTCTGTGTTTGAACAGTCTGATTTTTTAATCATTGTTAGGGAGAGCATTTTCAGGAGGAACTTCAACATTCAAAAAGAAAGCTTTCACTTCAATACATGAAAAGTTATTTTTCCCTTTGAAGCATGCCCTGGTATCTATTGTAACAATCCTAGAAGAACTTTCTGCAATGTGGTGCACATAGGGACAGACTGATACCAAAATCAGTGTGACTGCTTTCTCATCTTTGCCACCAATCTGCTCTGCAGCTTCTATAAATCAGGTCATATCTCTCACAGTTTCTCCCATAACCTTTTCCTTCAAGTGTATTCTTTAAAAGCTCGGTGGGATTACAGGGCAGAGCAGGATGGGCTAGAGATGAGCTCAGCTCCTATTTATGTCTCCCTCTTCAGCTGGCAGGCCTGTCTGTCTCAGTGGGACAGGCACATGCACTCATTGCCACAGTCCTAGAAACCCAGTGAGAACGGAAGCAGATGCAGAGCAAAGCAATGTACAGATTATGTCCTGTAACTGTGATTCCGCTCCACTAAGGATGTTATTTTCAGAACTTTGAATTTCTTTTGTGTGGAAGGTGTCTGCTGTACCTCAGCCATCAATACTAAGCTTGCTAACCCTAGAGAAATTTATCCTTCTCTTGAGGTGTCAAGATTCTGTTTTGCTAATTTTGTTACTGCTAAAAAACTTGGAGCTGACCTTGAACTTTTCTATGAAAAAAGCAAAGCATGGGTAAACAAAAAAAAACCCAAGGTATGCAAGCATCACAGGAGAGACATTTTTCTTCCCATTAATTTTTACTGCATAGGAAACCAGGGGACACTGGTTGCAGCATATGGGCCACAATAAGGCATGTATCAGATGAGGAGTGACAGAGGCCACTTGGTCTGTTCAGCCTTTAGAAAACGAAACTGAGGGAGACCTCATTGCAGTCTACAACATCCTCTTGAAAGGAAGAGGAGGGGCAGACACTGATCTCTCTGAGGTGACACATGACAGGACCTGAGGCAATGACTGAGGTTGTGTCAGGGGAGGTTTAGGGTGGGTATCAGGTGAAGGTTCTTCCCCCAGAGGGTGGTTGGGCACTGAACAGGCTCCCCAGGGAAGCGGTCCCAGCTCCAAGCCTGACAGAGTTCAAGGAGGGTTTGGACAGTGCTCTCAGGCACACGATGTGCCTCTTGGAGTGTCCTGTGCGCGGCCAGGAGTTGGAATCAATGATCTTTGTGGGTCCCTTCCAGCTCGGCAGATTCTGTGATTCTGTGAAATACACAAAAATTATGATGATGATAATGATAATAGAAATGCAGTTCTCATCTTAGATCCTCAATCATTAAGTCTTGAAAATCTACAGAGCTGGAATCATCTGTATGATCTCACTGAATTAATATACTTGATTAACAATCAAGCTGAGCTGGGGTGACAAACACCTCATAAATTCAGGACAGGAACTTTTGCTGAAACAATGAACTTCAAGTGAGCATCAAAAATTATTCATGGAAAGGGAATTATAGATTCAGATTTATAAAACTGCAAAGGAAAGCTTCTGAGAAACAAATAGATCTAAATAAGAGAACAGAAAAGTATGTGAATTTTCCAATCTCAAATATTTTGCAATTATGAAAAATTGTTTATGAATATCTCCTACAGGAGAAAAGCATCTAATACTGTTTGACATATGCTTTTTCTTCAATAATTTAGACTTCATAGTCCTATTCTCACATTCCTTTCAGAGAGATAAAGACATGAAATACATGAAATATGTTATTAGAATTCAATTAGTTTACTATTATGGTAGTTAACAACATAAACAATTCATTCAGTAGTTTGAAATAAATGATAACTTTTCCTTTTTTTCTCTTAATATTTAATCCTTTTTTCCCCCAGTTGTCCATCTCAGGTATTCTAATTTCATAACCACAAAACCTGTAGTAGCGTTGTCTTACTGATTTGTTGCTAGGATTTTTTGTTGGTTGGTTTATTTATGTTTTTTTCTCCTAGAACATCTTGTTTGGTAAGAAATTATTGTATTCCTTGACTGTCTTAGGTAAAATTGCCATGCAGTAGTCATACCTCTTTCTTATCCTTTATTTATCCTGGGATCAGAGACAAAAAGAAGAGGGCCTTTTAAAGCCCTCTGCCTCGAAAAAAACCCCAAACATAAAACAATTAGGAAAAAGTCATATAATCTCTTCCCTGAAACAGGAAATATATGCGAATTGGTGGAGAATGCATGCAAATAGAAATAGTAATTTTGCATCTAAACAGGTTTTTGTTGGAAAATGATAGTTTGTTGAAGTCAAAATTGTATTCTGAAATTAATTAAGAGGATAAATGTGAAAGGAGTAAACTTTCTTAGGAAATCTTTATCAGAACAGGTCTCAGGCCAGAAGGGAATTTTGAAAGTTATTTGCTAGGCCCTAGCTATTAGGCAAGATATGAGGCTTTTAACTCAGATTTGCAGAAACACTGAGTCTCCTGCAGACTGGTCGCTGTCCTACTCACCTCATTATGGAGCCTCCCATTCTGGGTTAGTGAAGCTGCAATTTGTTATACAAAAAATTAATGGCACTATAAAGAGAGCCTGGGGGGAGGGAGGAGGGTAGAGTGGAACCGTCAGAACTGACTATTGAGATGTGCTGTCTTTCCACTGAAATCACGCTAAACCTCACAGAGAGCAAAACCACCTCCCAATTCCCCCACGCTGCACTTCAGTTGTTGCTTCCTGCCTCCCAGCTCTCCCTGCTTCTATCCTTCCTCTCTCTGGACAGAACTTTCTTCTTGTCATGGGAAAGTGTTGCTGTCAGTCCTTTCCACACTGAATTTTGCCTCACCTTTCCAGTTTAGAAAGTCACTCTGCTACTCATTTGAGACGGATCAAAAGTGAAAACCAAAAGCATGTCAAAGATTAAAGTTCTTTATAGTTTTTTTATGCATTACCCCTGAAACACTCTGTGAAGAAAATTATCTTCTCTCACTTTTCCAATTGCCTGCCTTTGATTATTTGCAGAATGTTTTGTACCTTTCCACAGCACACACACTGATCTTTTCTAGTCAGCTAATGATCTGCTTCTTTCTGGTGTTAGTGGCAGTGAGATAAAAGAGGCCAAGGTCAACTTAAATGTTGAAAGTAAAAATGCAGTGTATTAAATGTATATTTAACTCTTTTGTCTCAGTTCTGTTTTCAGCTGTCCATGCAGAATGCCTTTTATCTATCAAGGTTTACTAAGCTAATGTGCATAAAGCCTTAAGAGATTTTATAAAGTGTCAGCATCTTCCTTGCATTAGGTAAAATTAGAATTTCTCTTCATTGCTATGAACTAGGAATTGGGGAGAAATTTTAAGAAAGTATTACAAAATGTTTTAATTATTCAAATAATAATGACTGCAGAAGCAGAATTATTCACAGGCTTTCTCTTCTCCTCTAATTTCAAGGAAATTTCTGAACCTTCGTGGAAACACAACACTCTCCTCTATAGTTTTAGCTCTTGCTTTTGTAAGCATTGCTGTATTATTTCTGGTGAAAGTTGAAATTATTTTTATAGTATCTCCAGCTATGAAGTACATGCTTTGCATATCTTTTACAGTCATCCTCTTTCTACAGCACTTTAGGTTTTGCTAAGAATGAAGAAAAAATTTCTTAACACCAAGACAGCTGAACTTTGCCGCAGATTTCCTGAAGATACCCCTGAACCTCTATTAATGAAAGTGTTACGAAAAAGGTTTATAAATTTATCAGGAATGATGTAGTCCTGATGACGGTAAATACAACAGAAGACTTCCTGAGAATTGTACCAGTCAGTCCTAGTTTTTAATTATTTGCTTTCTGCACGATCTGAATTCATACATGCATTATATGTTCACTGTACATTCCTTTCTGCCTATACGTCCCAACAGATGAAATAAGTGACTTCCAGGACTCAGATCTCACTTTTCTGTGTTTTGTTCCATCCCTTCACTTTTGCCAAATCCATTAAATCTATTTTTTCCCTACATCAACACTAGTTCCTTGTCTTTTATTGCATTTTTAATTGGTCCTTTCTCGGTAAAATTAATCATTATCACCACTTAAAAATTTGCAGACTTGCCTTTTAAACTCTTTTTATACCCTGTTTTGCTACTGTTAAGCCCACATTCTTCACTTTTTAAAGCATACTTTGATTGTGGTTCTTCTTTCTTTGTATCTGTTCATCTGGATAGAAATTGCTTTCTACTTCCTCCTCAGTCTATGTAACTGCAATTTCCTTGAGCATTCCACAACACAGCTGAGCACATATTTAGTTTTCAATAGACACTTAAATGTCCTTGAGTTCAGTCAATATAAGCAAGCACTCAACCTTAATTAAATAGAAATTACCTTGAACAGTAGTTTATTATTGGGTGTATCTATTAGCATTATGAAAAATCTGAACCACAGTATTTAACTTTTATTTTTCCATAAAGATTTGGAGAAAAATTTGATGCACTAAACCTGAAATACAGTGATAGAATATTTAGTAGGGTCCTATTGACACATACAACTGTAGTTATCCAAAGCCATTGTTCAGAGGCATCAACCTTGGACCTATAGATGTGATACGTCACCCCATGGTGACCTACCCTTCTGTAGCAGCAGCTAATGTCTCCATGCAAGTGGCAGTAGACACAGGTTTTTAGGCCATTTCGCCCACAACACCTTTAATTGTACCTGTTTCCAAAGTGAATTTTGATAAAAAAAGCCAAGAAATAGAGTCCTGACTCTAGATTAAAACATCTGCAAAAGTCATGAAGGTCTGTACTGTAGTACTTATTAAGACCAATGCATGGGCCAGAAGCACTGCATCCCATACTCATTTATTTAATTGAAATACACCTTTCATTAGTCTTCTAAGACAAATAACCATGCTGAAGTGACAGAAAGATACCTATATCCTTGTCTAAATTCAGCAGCAGACACCATTCTGGAACTACACAGCTAATACCAAAAAGCAAGCATATCTCTACCCTAGATAATATTCATAGCTCCATTTTTCCAGTAGCAACTTTTTCCTTGTCTCTTGCACAGGAGTGTGTTCCAGATGGCCCACACGTGGCTGTGTTGACAGAAATACACGACAAAACAGAAGACATGAGTCTATCAGAAGATTCCAAACCATATTCCTATGAAAATGTCTCAATCATTCTGGTATACTTGTTCAATTAAAGTGAAAGGTTCTCTTTATTTTTCTGAGCTGATGGCTTCTCTTTACTGTATGACATAATCAAATTGTTACTTGTATGTAAAGAAGTTGTATGGATACATCAATTACAGAATAAGAGTCCTTTTTCCCATTTTTTTTAAAATCAATTTTAATAGTAATCCATAGAGTAGATGATAAAGACTCTTCTGGAACAGATCATTGGTGTAAAGTCTGTACTGAATTAAAAATTCAGAATTACCAGAATAGCTATTTTCAAAGATCAGCCAAACATTTCTGTTTTTAAAATATCTTATAAAAGTCTTCACATTCCTGGGAAAAAATCCTTTGGTGTGCAAGTTTCATGGTTCAGAAAATTTGAAGGAACAAAAATAAATTTAGACTCACAGAAACATGAAATATTTACCTGACTTAAAAGAAAAATTTGCTTAGAATGGATTCATGCCTAAGCAATAGTATAAAAGAATATATGGTTTTTAACAAAAATGTTTTTTAATATTTTAATGTTAATTAATTTCCCATTACTTTCCTCTATTTTACAGAATTTACTAGAACCTTAGAAAACAGCTAGTGTGCCTTTTAGACAGTATTAAGAAGCAATAAACTTTGCAAGGTTATTTATGCCTAAACTGTATACAGTTATAGAAAAAAATGTTAGAGAACATAAATATATGCACAAATTTCAGCAGATGCTTCTTGAAAATTCTAAATTTTATTGGACAATATGCTTTTAAGCAGACATTTTCTTCAATTCCTGCTCTCAGTTACATCTTTTCTGCATGAAAAATTCCATTTCACTGCTGTCAGAAAAGTAATTGTATCTCTTACTGCCTAAAGCATCTACTCTCTTCTCCCTGCGCTGATATAGTTCTCATCCACATGAATGAAGATTATGCACACATGGGGTGAGAAGAATTGAACTTTCTTCTGCCATTCCATGGCATAGAATGTGGCAGGATGTGGTATGTATGTATCCCTCCTTCCAACCCCATCACGGGCTAGCGAGAGCTTCCACACGTCCTCCTTTCACCTGCAGACCCTCAAGTGCCCTCCATTCTTAAAATGTGGGCAGGGGTTATTTGGTTTGGGGTGTGGGGGGAGGTGTTTCTTTTTGTGTTACACACTCAATAGAAAATGAAGGTTAATCAGCCAATGCTGAGATGGTCTGCTACCACTCCTTTCATGGCTGGGAGAGTAACTGCTGGAAAGCATAAGCTTAACCATTTCCATTCAATTTATATTTCAGGGAAAAGAAGCAAAATGTATCTTTCTGTCAAAAAAAGAGCTGAAAAGCTGAAGTACCTTCATATTAATCTGAGTGCAGGGCTAACTTGGGAGATAAATAGTGTAAATGTTAAAAGGACAAGAAGTGTTGAAAAGAAAACACATACATTCATCCTCATTGTTTATCTTAGTGCTCAGGAAAGCATGGCAATTCTACAGAATTGTAAAGAAATATAATGTCATAAAACTAATCTAATTGGTCATCAGTTTCTGTTTTGGAAAAAGCACCAACCCAACAACAGCATTAACTCAGAGAACTAAGTAACAGTAATTATAGGGTACCTTGATTTCATCCACACAAATGCATGGTAGTTTGGATTTAAACCAAGAATATGAATGATAGTTTGCAGATTATCTCTGAATGAAGATGCTTCTGCCAAGCATCTCCTAAATGAAACTAAAGAAACCCATCTTAAAGCAGAAAATTATAGACTATGAAAAACACAGGAAGATGTGGCTCAGCCTAACCTGTAGTAACTTTAGTTGTGGGAATCCACAGTTAAATTTTTGTTGCCTTTTTTACAGTGTAGACTGAAATTCATCCAAAGAATTTAATTGAGTTTAATTTTTTGCAAATAATATTTATATAAATTCTAATACAGAATGCGTTTTCTGACTCCAGACTGTCAAAAATAAAAACATAAATGTAGTCAACTAATGAAGTATATGAAAAAAATGAGCAACAGGAACCGACTCCTGCTTTTCAAAATAGAACAAAGAGCAAGTTACTGATGGCTTAACAACTGATCAACTGAACTACCTGGCATTCCCAGGTATTTTTTAGAACCCTAACACACTCATTTAAGAAGTTACCTAAATTGCTGTTGTTCTTGCTTCTCTTTATAATGTAAATTTCAATGAGTTCGAGTCATTAACATTTTTCCTCTCAATGACAAGAAGTTGGTTCTCTGAAACTGTGAAACTTTGATCATAAAACTCTACTCAAAGTGATCTCTGAAACTCCCTATACAATACATTACCTCAAGTGGCCAAGGCAAGAGAAACTATTGCTAGCCCAGCAGTATTCTCAAATTGAACTCAGCTTTAGTGAAAATGAGAAGAAGCAAAGGACAACTTTGGTAGAGAGAGGAGCCAGCTTTCTCTGAAATGACTGTCAATATTGGATGCCCAGCTTGAAATATCCTCAGGGCTGCCAAAATGCATAAGGTGGTACTTTCCTTATGTCACTTTTTAAAGCTATCTTAGGCTGGACACCAGCAAATTGGTGCCCTAAAATTAACAGACATATTCTACACCCCTTTCTGGGATAAAGATATAGTTCAATTTATTATGAAAAATGTAAGTTATTGAGGACTTAATGGCTGTGTTTTGAGAACTTCCAATAGCTATTGTATCTCAGATAGAGCAAGTTCAGATGTGTGTATGTGATGCCAAGACATACAGTGCCAGATCAGATTTTATTTATTTTTTTTCAACAGTTTGGGTTGGAAGGGACCTATAAAGGTCACCTATAGTCCAATGCCACCCTGCAATGAGCAGGGACATCTTGAAGATATAAAAGGTACCTGAAGATACAAGAAAGTATTTTAAAAGTACAATCAACTGCACATGATGTGCTCATTCTGAAATGGTAATTACAGCCAGCTAGTGAGTTTTGAATGAAAAACATATTGCTCCTCCTTTCAGGAAATTACCTCAAATTATGTTATATGGAAGAGTATAATAAAAAAAAGTGCAAATAATGATGGCTCAGCTTCTCAGTCCTTTGGTGCACAGAATTCCCTGTGGAAATTTTCCAGGCTGAGCACTGGAACCAGCAAATTTTTCCTCTATTCCTTTTATACAAAATTTTAACTATCTGAGCTTCCTCCCAGCATAAGAACCAAATTCCTCTCTAGATTTCTCACTGAAATTAATTAACATCTAAAATATATACTTAAACAAAGCAGTATGTGCTTAAACATTTCAAAATGTCATATCTAAAATGATATAGCAACAAAGAAATCTGGGTTTTCTGTAGAGCAAACAAAATTATGTTATAAATTACATAATGTGCAACACAGAATGGTGTTTAAACATAACTGAGATTTGCATTGAAAATAAAAATTATCCCTGAATGCTTAAATTTTTATTATTCTATTTTTCACACATTTTGTAGACTCCAACTATTTGTTTCAGAATCTAGGGCCCAAAGACCTCCTTCTGGTAAGAATAAAATTACCTGTCTACAATTTCAGAAGGGATTTTTTGCAGTCTAGTCAACTCTTAATTTCTTTTTGGATTATAAGTGAATTATGTACTAGCCAAAAAAGTCATGCAGATCTTCACTTTCAAAGACAAATATATCCCTCAGTATTTGATTAATGAGGGAAAGAACATAAAGACATGCATAATATGCCACAGCCATCCATCTTTCATCTTTTTCTTTCTGCCTTGTCAGAGAACCTCACTATTAAAAAACCAACCAACCAACGAATCAAACAACCAAATAAATAAATAAATAAATAAATAAATAACTCACTAAGAAATTACCATGAAAGAAGGCTTTACCATCGCACAGTCACATAAAAAGCTACCAGCTGAGGTTACTGGCTTCCAACAGTCACAGCACCTGACCTTGAATGACTTTTGACAAGCCACTAATAGCACTAATGACATCAAATAAGACTTTGTAGCAGTTTTACTGGATCAGCGCTTTCACTGATGAGGTGATGTATCTCTTGAGTACTAATTTGCAGTGGGATGTTGCACAAATTACTATTTGCAAGGTTCCAGCATATTGGGCGAGAGGGAGGGTGTGTAATAGGCATTATGGACTTACACCCAAAGCACGAAATATATGGGCTATACTTTCATTTACTCTTGAAATGGGGCTATGGCTGCAGGAAAATAAAAAAAAAACCAAACCAAATACAAACAAAAAACAAAACAAACAAACAAAAAAAATAAACACAAAGGAAGAAAATCAGGTATTAAATTGTATACTTGCAATGCACTAATAATGCTCAGGAGCCTCCTTGCTTCAGGCTTAGTTGTGGGAAGCACTTCCCAAACAGATAAAAGGGTGTCAATGGGTGTTTTACAGGAAGTTCTGCTGGCTGCCACTAAATAGCTAATGTAGATTGAAATTGTGCTAATCATTTTATGAAACTTTTTTGCTCCGGGTGGTGACTCTTAAGGGACTGATTCAGTGGCAATCACAGCCCAGGCAGTTCTTAGCAGCCATTCCATCAGACTTGTCCTGGCAGAGGTGTGGATAAATGAGATCTGCCATGAATCATCCGGTCCTAAAAAACGCTGACATCCTGCTGTGCACTAAATCAACTTCTTAAATTATTTTCTTAAGGGAAACTTCTATATGAAAATGAATAATGTATGTATGAGAGTGCACATGAAAAGATTAACTCTGGAAAACAAAAATAAAATTTCATTGCAGTAACTCCTAGTCCTAACCATATTTCTTTTAATTGCTCATTTCAGGGTTTTATTAGAGATTCACATTGTACAGGTAAGACATTGATGTTTGGTATTATTAGAAACTCTCTATGGATTTTAAATATAATTTGTACCTGAAGAAGTGAAAATAATTTCAGCTAGCTAGTTGCAGAACTTGGATTAGTTTGACATTAATTAGACTAGTATTATTCATTAGTTACAGATTCCCAGGCAGCAATTGACTTCACATTTTTTTGCTATGACGAAGTCTTAAAACATATTTCATAACAGACTCAGTACATTATTTGGTGAAGGAAAACCAGACCTTTCTGACAGAGAATTAATGAGCACACAGCAAGCTACTGACTGGATAAGAGGATTATCTGTAACCATAGACCAAAAAAGTGATTAAATTGGAACAATTTTCCATCAGAAAATGCTGATTCAATGTAAAGAAGAAGATTCTGAATATTTGCATTATCAAAAATCTATAAGTAAAAGAATATTTTTTTTCCTCAGCTTTAACTGATGACTTTTCAATTGTCACTTTATCAGTGTTATTAATTGCAGTGATGAAATAAGATTTAAGAAATACGACTGGCAATGTTTAGGAGTAATAATATTCTGATAATGTGAGGAAGCAAAAAGAAGGAACAAGAAAAGAAACCCTGAACACCACTATTTCACTCTGTTTCCCCTTAACATTAAATGTTGTTTTGACATGTAAGTAGAAGTACTCTATTTAGAACATTTTGATAACATAACAGTAGTTAAGAAACTGAAAATATTATGCCCGTTAACTGTTTTCAGAACAAAATATCAGAAATTCTGTTTTACCAGTAAAATTTTATTGCAAATTTTTTGTTACTATTTAGATTTTTTGTGTTTGTTTGTTCCTATCAAATAGGAATTTCAGGCATTATCAGATAAGGTAACCCCCTCTAATGTGGCATGTCAATTACACACAAGGCTTTAGCATACCATAATACCTTTGGGGTTTTTAGGCTTCAAGATAATATGTCCTACTTCTTCAGATTACACCCATGTTGGCATTAGTGTGACTAAGACACAAAATGTTCACCTTGTACTTGATCCGCCAATGTACAAAAGTCACTGTGTGCCAACGACCAGCAGGAAAACATAATAAAACTGGCTACACTCAGAACTGTACTTATTTGTCAGTCAGCATGTCCTTTCTGCAACCTCAAATGCACCCTAATTATTGCTGTTACAAGTGGCCTCAGATATAGCTGTAAAAATGATGAAATAAAAAATAAATTCTTTCACAACGCAAGCTAGCTACCTAGCTCTTACAAGTTTTTTAATGGATTTCTTGAAGTTCAGTTTCTTTGAGATAAATTTTTCAGTCTTCAGAAAGACAAGTATTGGCATCTGAAAGCCATAGATCTCCAAGGTTTGCAAATTGGACTGAAGGTGTTATGGAAAGAGATTCCTGTTCTGCGCCTTTTAAACTGCTGAGGAAAACTCAGTATTAAAGATGCAAACTGCAAACAAACAACCAACATTATTTTTCCAAGTTAAAAAAAAGTTAACTTGTTTGTTTGCTTGCTTGGACTAGAATTTGGAAGAGATGAATGGCAGATTTTTGGTTTATCGAACTCTGCTGACTCGGTCTTTATGCTATTTGTTACTTCTGAGTTGCAGAGACACATTTCTTTCCCTCAGACATGGCAGAACATTAACATACTGAAAGAAATATCTAGGACAAGAAAAATAAGCAGTTGCATTCTGTGTTTTTCTATTGGTTTGTTGTCGTTGCTGCTTTAAATGCATTTTGCCTCAAGTGGTCCTATTACTCATTAATATATTGACTTAGTAATTTAGGGTTAGATGTCAATAAGATTTATTTTACAGTAATGCATTAATTTTATCATGCCATCACTCCTTCATATGTCCTAAGACAGGTAAAAAGAATCCTAGGAAGAGTACAATAAACTCTGTTAGGAAAATACTAACTTCTCTAGTACCCTCCTGAGCACAAAAAAAGCACTTTTCCCCTCCACACCAACAGGCAGTTAACTGGCATGTTAACAAGATACATCAAGGCCTAATAAGGCAGCTTCATAAACATGATTATCACCTTATTAATAATTCACAGATTGGTAGAAGTACAGTACTTATGGGATTTTAATGCGTCGTTTTAAACATGAAGGGAATATTATTATAATACTCATTAAGGTGATGTCAGCTGAAGTAAAATTTGTAGCACATATATTTGTATTGTCTTAATACGGCTAAATGGCCTACATCCTCAATGTAGAAACAGTGCTTAATGTAATGTCTTGCTATTATGCAGGAATCTATGATTAGGCTTTCAGGGCATTTGGAATTGGATCCAGAAAAAAGTCTTAAGTACCTCATTTAAGCAAAATATAGGTGTTTACAACTAAGGAAATTATTCACTCAAAAAAAAAAAAAAAAAAAAAAAAAAAGGCAGTAATAACCACGATTGTCTGTATTTCACATTACAGTGTGGCCTGATAAAATATACTGTCAGTTTTAGAAGAGGGATAGAAATTCAGGACCTCTGCTTTGAAGGATCACTTCAGCACAATCAGGTGCTTGCAGGTTTATCACTGCTGAATCTTACACTGTTCTCTCAGGGCACTGCTTCAGCCAATAGAAAGCAGCAATTCAGCTAAGCCAGGAGAATATGGCAAAGAATACAAAGTGAAGGCCCGAACCCCTTTTAACTCTGTGGGGAAAAAATGCCACATTGTCTTTAATTTTAAATAATCTCATTAAACTATAAATACATTTTTTACACTCACGTTACACATGGTGAGCTGTATTATTACAGACTGAAATTTATTGTTTATTTATAATCACCTAGTGATGTTTTGATGTAAAACTTATTGAAGTTTATCGTAAAAATTTCATTGATTCCATCAAGTTTTGGATTGGGCCCACAGATTGTAATTTGAGAGCTCAATGTGAGAAATTAGGAGATTATCTCATTTGGAGATCATTCAGAAATCTCAAAGAGATTTATTTTATTAAGAGATAGAAGACTTGCTATGCTTTGCAACAGTTAACTCCTATTTGATTCTTTCAGACTGATAACCGTTGAGGGCAATTGTGAGCAAATGTGAGCAATTATTGGAAAAAGTTTGCAATCTATCTTAAAAAATCACTTTGAATAGTTTTTCAGACTGGGAACTATGTATTGGACCCTGCTGGCTTCAAGGTCTGCTAGTGGGGTTGATTATTACCTCATGCACTGTTTCCATTTTCAGAATAAGATCAATCCTAGGTCTAAATGTGAAATATTTATGCCTTATGCAAACAACTAGTTTATTTGTGCAATGAGTCTATGTTGAAGTGATGCACACTGGTTTATTCAGTCTCCTCTTTTGAAATATGATGTGGTCACTGCTGTGATGTAAAACTTGACACTTCTTGGCTGAGGGGTAAAGCTAATCAGATAAAAACTAGTAAGATACAGAAATAACACACCTGGAAGTTTAATACTGAATGTGAATTAACCAGAAAATAAGTATTCCAGGCATCCAAAAGAAGCTTTTATTTTGTTTTTCTTGATTACAAATATTAAGTCTATTTTACTATCATCAATTCTAGCTTAAATAAGATGTCCAAATCACTAGTCCAGCTACCTCAGATTTTGGATATAGTCAGTAGAATAAAGATAATTAACTCAGGAGAACAATTTAGACTTAATGTGGGAAGATGCACTGGAAGAATTTCCACATTTGTTATGAAGTGAGTCTACCACCCCATCAGACCTTTAATTTGGACTTCTGAGTTTCTTAAGTTTGATCACTAGCTGTTAAATTTATGGAATGAAAAAAATATTTAATAAATTAAATTAATTAGCATTGTTAGACAAAGTAGCAGAGAACAAGCAGAGGATGTTGTTTTGGTTCATATTGATAAAAGCTTTATAGGCTTGTCTTCAGGAAATCCGATATTGCTGTGATTTGTACGATTTCGTTGGATATAGCTGTAAAGTGGCAGAGTTTGTAAAAGTACAAGAAAAATGAAAATCAGAACTTGAAAAAACCAATAGAATTTCAGATATTCATGAAAGTCCAGTTTGGCACACTGAGGTAAAGGGTGACATAAACCAGATTTTGACTGCAAGCCACCAGTTAAAGTAAGTGGTGATGCCATCCAGGACAATCATTACTTCAACTTCAGTGCTACAAGTCGCATACGATATTTTTATGTGGTACGTGTCTGGATTAATTGAGTTACATATTTTTACTTCAAATGTTTTGGAGCTTTTGGGGGAGGGGGGGAGGTTCAGTCAATAACACTCACTTTTATTTTGTGATATTTGAATGGGAAGTTACAATTTCAGGTATGTCATTGCTGTGGTTTCAGAATGGCACTCCCCAACCCAGAGCCCCCTCTACTCCAGTGAGAGAGACAAGAGGCAGGGATTATGGGCTGAGATGAGAACTTTTTACTGGAAACAGCAATGAGGCAAGTAAACGAACAGGAACAGCAACAATATTAGTAACAAAAGTGTACAAAAAAAAAGGTGCAGAGCTCAACCTGACCGCAGGCACACCACCCAAACTGGTCTCTCTGGCATTACCCCGCTGCTGTGTTCGCCACACTTGCTCACTGAATGACACTCACTGAAAGGTGGCAATTGCTAAATATTAGATATTAAAAATATCCAACCACTAAAGAAACATATTAGATGTTTCACACATTTTAATCAAATGTTAGAAGTATTTAATATAAAAAGCACCAATAATGTAACAGCTGTTCTCTTGAAAAATATATTAACTTTTAATACAAGCATCACGGTTGCTTCATAAATTCACAACTCACTTTGCCACACGGATACTGGGTATTTTAAAGAGCTATATTACCCTAGCAGTAATTTCCTTCAGGCAGCACCAGAGGTAAAATAAATCAACTTCCCTAAACTAACTTTGGACCCTTAACAAGCAGAAGTAGGTCATAGTCATCTCAAATAACTTTGTCCACTCTTGTTTTGCTTTTAGGAACCAGATACACATCAAGAGCTCTGGAGACACTGGCATAAAACTCAGAACATAAACTGGGAGGAATCAGCATGAAAACCAAACTACTATGCCATATTATGAATTGTACATCTGCACATTTGTGTTTTCCGTCTGGTTTCCAGGTAGAAAAGTACAGTTCTCCAGGCAGGCCAAAATCATAGGGTTTCACAGGAAAAGAAAAGGAAAAACAAAAAACCCCAAACCAAACAAACAAAAACAAACAAACAAACAAACAAACAAACAAAAGCACCCCTCAAAAAACCCACAACAACAACAAAACCAAATTAAAAAAAAACACCACCAAACAAACCCACTCTTACTGCTCCCATTTTAGTATAGCTCCTCATGTACATATACTCCCAGATGCATTATTAATAGGGAACATTCTCCAAGTCTCCTTTGTGTTTCAGAGTGTAGGATGACAAGAGAATTTGTGGATATATAGAAGAAATAGTTCCAGCACAAACCAATGCACTTTTACTTCCAAGATCATTCCAATTGTTAACTTGAACAATCCTGTGTACTAGTTACTAAAAGGGGAGGTAAGAAGTTGGTTTCAGGGCATTTTTAGATTTTGCCCCAGCTGGTGGTGGGCAAGCCTTTCATCACTCTAAAGGCAGTTTGCATTTTTTGTTAGGTGAAGCCTTGGCTTCCTTTCTTACAACTTTCAGGGACTTCAGGGCAGCTTCACCGTTTCCCTTTCCTAGTCCCATTTGACGTGGAGCTCACAAATGGAAGAAATGCCCCTCTGGGGCTTCAGGCCCATTCTCTGGTGAACCTTTTCACAACCCTTATGTTCCTTACGTCTTTCCTGACCGGCTACCTTGCCTCTGCCGTCCTGTTTTCTCTATATGACCCAGGCAGAATTCCACAATGTCTTTGCTGGCAGGCTTACAGGTATAGTATGTAAGCAATCCCCAGTATGCACGTGTAGGCCTTGCTCAGATACTTGTGCAGCTGAATACAGAGAAATCTCCAGGGATGAAGATTCCTTAACCTTTTTGGACAACCTGTTCCAATATCTTCCTACTCTGAAATGAATTTTTTTGGTAGTATTTTTTCAGAATTTGTATTGTTGTAACTTGGGATTTTTGCCTCTTTTCCCAATGCTGTAAAGAGCGTGGCTCTATCTTCCCTGCATTCCACCATTAGATACTTGAATACCATAAAAATAGCTACCTCTCTTTAGCTTTTTATACTAAAGGCTTTGAAAAACCATTTCTCTGAGCCTCTCTTCCTACACTGTGTCCTCCAGACATCTCGGTCACTTTCTGCTGGAGTACCTCCAGTAGGTCAATGTACTAGGAAGTCCAAAGCTGCACTCAGTACCCTACAGGTACGTTTCTGTATTCTTTCCTCCAAGATCAGAGCTCATATTTTCAGAGACTAAGCACATTATATGTGCTTCACATGCAGAGATAATGTGAAATGGGATTTTTAAGAAGGTAAATGCTCTATAAAAATCACCACTTGGTCAGTTTACTCTGACAAGTGCACAACAGTTTTAAAGGCATGAAAGATCAGAACTGGAAATTAGTAATTAGATTGTGATCGCAGCAATGATGATCATTACAGAGAACAGTAATGGATGCCTGGGAAATGTATGAATCAGGTCTGATTTTTATGCCCTTACTCTCCCTCATAATAACATGAAATGTATTTCCTCCAATATATTTTCACCACTTTCTATGAAGCAAGTTGAAAATAGAAAATCAAATGGATATTCAATTATTTATAAAAGTCATCTCCCACAAACATACAAATGGAAAAAGTCCTCAAAACACTCATTAAATAGTTTATGCTTTTATAACACAAACATAATAGTTTTTAAAACAATTTATTTTCTCCTTAAATTGTATTTAAGATAAAGATCAACATCAAAAGTCATTTTTGTGAATCAGCTCCCTGAAAAATAGCTCATTTGCATGGTAATGAAACAAATGCTGTGCCAATATTTTCAATTTTTTTTTATTGTACATCTTACAGTGGCAGATTCAACGTTGTGAAGCATCCATAAGCTTTGTGGGAAAGGATAGATAATGATAAAGCTTCGTATCATTGCAAAGTTTGGGATGGAGACACATGTTCAAAGCATCTGAATCAAAATCTAGAGCACATGAAGCTGACTGAGAAATACACAATAAGGTCTGGTGCTGCAACATTTTTATCTAACTCTCAGATTTAGTGGCCAAACACTTGTAGTGGTTTTATTTTTCTCTGAATTATATAACTGTATGCCCCACATTTACAGTTCAGCAGAGAAAAATGCTTTTCTCCTGTAAGCTATGAATTCGTTTAAGACAGAGAAAGATGGAAACCTCCCTTCTCTGTCTGAGAAGAGCTGATATTGACAGAAGAGTAGGGCAGCAGCATAGCAGAGCTTGTTCTTGGACCAATTTCCATAGCCCCTGGGAATATACCGTAAAAAATTTCAGTAAACAATTATGCTTGCACAAACAGATTCAAGCTGCTATAAATCACTTCACTTCTTGTTCTTAAACAAAACTTTTTAACTTACCCACTGCTTGTTTTTGACAGGCTGTGGCATGAGGAGAGACAGAGAGACAGTTGTGTTGCAGCTTCACTGTCTCGAAAGCTTAAGAGTTTCTAATGCTTTTGTGCCAAAATCTCTGTGTACTTTAGACCACAACTCAATAGATTTCTTTTTGTTCCCAGAAGTTTTGTAGTAAACATGACGTATGAGTAGATGAAAAGATGGAAGTGTTGGAATTCAGTATGGGAGTGGATCTTGAGATATCCATTACATTCTTACATATGTTGAGGTAGGGCAATAAACTGAAGAGGACTAAAAGTTTTACTGTGGCCCAAGACATACCAATGTATCTGATGGGAGGGTGTCAAAAGGATGGATCCAGGCTCTTCTCAGTGGTGCCAAGCAATAGGACAAGAGGCAATGGGCAGAAACTGATGCACAGGAAATTCCATCTGAACATGAGGAAGAACTTCTTTACTGTGTAGATTGCTCAGAGAGGTTCTGAAGTCTCCCTCATTGGAGACATTCAAGAACCATCGAGACACAATCCTCTGCCATTTGCTCTAGGATGACACTGCTTGAGCAGGAAGGTTGGACCAGATGACCTACTGTGGTCCCTGCCAACCTGACCCATTCTGTGATTCTGTGATAGGTATCAAAATCCCATTACCACTGGATTTAGAAGTTTAATACCATCATTGATCCTCCACAACCCTAGACACTGAGGAGTACAATTCACACTGAAAATCAATAAAACATATACTTTTGTTCTATGCCTTAGATTTTACTATGTTTTACTATAATTTCTCCATAAGAGAATCACCCTCAAGAAATCCTACTTCTTGTAAAGACTAATGAACTTTTAAATAATTCATAACCCTTGAACTGAACAAAATCAATTTTGCCTGTCAACATAATTGGAGACTGGGGAGATATTAAACCTGAATATAAAAAAAATTTGGTAGCATCTAAATATGAAATTGTCATCTGTCCTGTTTCTTAATTCCTCTCTTCTTCCATTACAGCACTCTTCTTTTTCCCATCTCTCCATTTCTTCCATGTGCTCAGAAAGATAATTACTTCATCTGTTATGCCACTGCAGTGGCTTGAAACATATAAATAGTTTTCAGCTGTAGCATAAAGAAATTAATTCATTTGCCTAGAATTGGAAAATTAAGGAATAGAACTGATACAAATTCAACACCTAAAAGGGATGAAACAGAGGTGGGGATGTGCTCATAATACTGCTGAGGATACTGTTAGTCCTCTACTTAGACAATGTTAGAGTGGAGATTTAGGACTGGCATTGTCTTAACCCAGTTTGTGTCAAATATGTTGCAACCTTTGTTAATTTGCCATAATTTTAGTTAGAAAGTACCTTTGTGTGTCAGCATTTACAATTCAATTTCAGGTGTCACAGGACTTTGCTGTCAGGCAAATGGATCTAATGGTGAATAAGAACATTAATATGGAGCAAAGCAAGATTTGTACAGAGAGAGGGTTTTTTATAATTTTATATGCTATATATTACTGGAAAAAACCCCAAACAAGTCTATAGATATATGGACTTTTTCTAAAATCTGAAAGAGATGCCAAAACTATCAGGATAATACTTATGTTTTAAACCATTCATTAAAATTATTTTTCAGGGTTTTATACCTCAAGTTTCAGCATTTTAAATGGTTGCTCTCTGAAGAAAAACATTTCAGCTCCTTCTTTCAGAAGGAAATAATTCATCTCCTTCTTTCTGCTTTATAAAGCAGAAGAAAAGCTGTTTGACAGTAGGAAAATAGGTTTTGGGTCAAAAATTATATTCTACAGCGATCTGATACTAAATGGACAGTGGGAACCAGTCCACTTGACTTACTGCCTCATACCCCTTTTGAAAATCAAGTACCTCCTTAATCTCCATGTATTCCTTTGCAGCATGCACATAACAAGCCTTAAGTACTGTAAGAAGGTATTATGATTAAGTAATGCATGGATATGATCCTTTGTTCCTTAAAAATGTAGGTAATTTCTTATTTACACAAGTATGGATGACTTTGCAGGTCCTACTTACTTGAGTAATGATTATTGCTTTGAGCACAATTTCTGTACACTATTGCTAGATCCCTAATCATGGAATGCTATTATTCAGCTATAAAGTATTATTATGACTTAAATTACACACATACTAGTTAGAATCTAGTGCAGTTTTCTTTGAGATTGATATGGTAGAAAAAAAGGAATGCAATGTGAGTAATGTTTTATTTTAAACCTTAGAAGTGTGAAAGTAGGTCAAGCTCTGTGCCAAAAAATATGTTGAAAACTGTTTTAATTGTATGCTGGAATGCTGCAGAAGATTGCATTCACTTCGTAAGTCAGCATCAAAACTGTGTTAGGTACATTAAACAGTGGGCACTCTGAAGTCTATCAAGTGATTGCTAAAATACTCAACACTTATTCACCATGCATCCAAACTTCCTCCACTGCAAAACAGTTGGATGAGATTGTGAACATCTTTTAAATCAAATGTAATTTAACAATAGTAAAACTACAACGACTGTCTATTTTGATTCTATGCTATGTATAACAAAAATGCAAAGTTTGTTACAATTTAAAAAGAAAAAAGAAAACAGATCATTATCAAGTTGAACATCAAAATATTGTATGGATGTCAGTAGCTGAAGATAAAAAGGAAACATTACAACAGTAGGAAAAGAACCTCTGTCTTCCCATACAAAGTTAGGACCTCTTTGGTTACAAAGAAAAAAGTTATAGGGTACCAAGCCTATTAGGCTATTGAAAGACCAGGGGATTGAAAGAAATTGATTTTTGACAAATTCTTTATCTGAAGAGAAAATTTGTATAAGAAGGGTGTGGGGATGGTAAAACTAATGAAAAAAAAATACTCAGATAAGATCAACTTCCTTATTTGATTACAGAAGAGTTTTAAATGAAAATACTTTCAAAGCTTATCTGATAATGCGTTATTGAAAGGTGGTGTTCTAGTTTGATTTCTGGTTGATTTTTGCGTGATTTTATGAACTTAAATTTTATATGCTTTGGGGTTGTAATGATCAGGTATAATTTGTCATTAGTAGAAATATGAAAAAAGAACAAAATTCCATGATGCTCAGCAATTAAAGGAAGTGGGGAGTAAGAAGGAGGTTGGCTTACTATGCTACTATTTTTAATTAAAATTTTCTGATGAAGAAAATAGTACTCAATAGGCTTCTAATTTTCTATGCTTGTTTACTAAATGATCTGTTGAATGCAAAATAGGGGTTTGATTAATTTTCTGACTTATTTCTTGTACAAAAACTGATCTGAAGCATAATGTGCCTCTTCTTATTTGAAAGAGAAGCTTTCTTTCATATGTTTGTTCTAAAAAATAAGTATTCAGATGAAAATTAATTTCTAACCGCCTGGGGGAAAATGTTGTTTGTTGTATAAATAGCTATAAAGTCACTCCCAAAGAGAACTTTTAACACAGATTTGAAAAAAAAAAACAAAACCAAAGCTATGACTATGATATGCTGGTACTCAAAGATGGCGTGAGGATTTAATAGCCCACACATGCAGTAAAAAAATAACCAAGATACAAACATGAGTATTTATTTGGTTACACCTTCATTTGTTCATGCAGCAAAAACCCAGACAGTCATGGTATAAATCCCCAGCCCTCTCAGTTCAGTCTGGATTTAAAATCCCCTATGAATGTTAAAAAGATGGGAATAGGTGATTTTATTTACAGCACATCGAAGTAAGACTATACCTGTTCTAAGTAAGACCATACCTGAGAAGGCATTTTTAAGTTAGGCAATCAAATTTACTTCTATTTATGGTTTATTTAACTCTGGTTTATTAGGACATCCTTAGGAAAGACCACATGCAAGGGTTGCTAGTCAAAAGGAGGTGGCTGACCTGCTTTCCCAAATCCCCGATTTCCTTACAGTTAACAATCTCCTACTTAGTCAATGCGTGCACATCCAGTTCCTGATCAAATGAGTCCATCTAAAGGGTTCTGATCACTTGTAGTACCAGCTCTGACCCTTATGAAGGGAGATAAAAATTCCTCCTGTGTTCACAACTTCCTTCTCAATCACTGTCAACTGGCCAACTCCCTGCCAAAACCATCACTGAAACATTTCATCCATCTTAAAATCACCTCTGGAGAAGGTCCTAGGTCTGCCCTAAAGCTCTTAACAATCAGCTTAAAAATTCCCAATTCTTTGCAACAAGGTCTTTAAGGCATCAACCTTTGCACTTGCACAGAACAAATCTTTGCACTGCTAATAAAAGTCAGCTGCCCCACTGCAGATAGGATCCACGCAGGAACCTCACCAAGAAATGGGCAGCCTCATGTGATGGGAATGAAGAATATTATGCCTGATGATTCAAACTGCAGCCCTCATGAACTGTTCCCTTGCTCCCAGAAATTGAATTAACAATGAAATTAGTAAAGTCACGCAGTGGACTTGGATCTACAGCTGAGAAGTGGAAGGTTCATGTCTATTTCTGAGTGCAAATGAATGTCAGCAATCAATTAGGTATATCTCTTAAATCTTTACTGATCTTATGAGCAGTCACATAATCCAGCAACAATCTGAGTTACTCATATTGTGAACCTGGCTCCCTATGAATCGTGTTCCCTTCAAAGTAAAAGTCGTCCTAATAAATTTTATCATATTTTTACCTGATCTCTAGATTCCTTTTTATGCCCAGTGGACATTTCAAGTGGACATTCCAAGTGGACTTAAATTTTATTACTCCATATACACCAACGCCAAGCTGCCTCCTCAACATTGCACAGCACTGAAGTTCTGGGGCAATTAACTGCCATGTTGTGCTGATCCATCTCCTTGCCAAGATAGTCTCCAAGTCTTTGCTTTTTAAAACTTATCAAAATCTTGGAAACATAAGGGATTTTCAGAAATTATACTTAACAAAGGTGCTTATAGCAATTTAGTAATTTAGTGCATGAAACATAAAACTTGGCACAAAGTACAGTGATATTTGACATATGGATGTGCAATCTATTTCTGATGTAGCAGTATGTCTGATGGTGTTAAGATCAGATTATTAAAATTATTAGAGATGCCCCTGCCCAAATTAAGGTGCAAATGAGACCATATGCCAAAGGCAATAGCACATATCTTATTTTGCAATAAATGTGAGGGAGAGAGAGAGACAGAGAAAGATAAGGGGGCAGGGGGAGAGAAAGAGATTGATTCTATCCACAGGTGGAGGGGGAGAAAGAATCCACAGAATGCAAAATCTGTTGGGTTTATAGTCACTCCGGTTCAGGTGGGAATGACCAGGTACCTCCCCTCAGGCAGGGAGTTTCACACTGGAAGATACAATCTTCCAGTGTGAAACTCAGAAGATCTCGGGTTATTGTTGTGGATCTTGGATTATTTTGTGAGTCCCTGACATCTTCTGAGATGGTGCAGTTGTCTCTCAGTGTAATTGAATCAATCATGACCCACCAGCCAAGATGAATACCTTCATCCTATGTCTCAATGTCCCCATTCTAAGGGGAGTATTCACAGCCTAGTGATTATGCAAGGAGGGACACTGGCAGGATAAGGAGGACTTATTCCACCTTGCAGGAGTTACCTCTTATCAGCCTCTTCCCTTATCTGGAAATCAGACTTCCAGTGTGATTAAAATGGGCCTAAACCATCCCTTGAACCTGTTACAAGTTTCAACACTTTCCAGAAATCTCTGGAGATTCTGTCAAGTGTAACATTAATTTAAATTACAAAGATATTGACAGGCAATCCATTGCAAAACATGAGTAGTTCGGACTTCCAGATCAGTGACGGAAATATCTTTAACAGAATATGTATTAATAACTATTAAAAATAATGTTAGATGCATATTACTCTGCTGATTTTATGGACTGGAAGTGCAGATGCTGTAATGAACACTAGAGGGTAATTAATTTATAGTTTGTCTAGAGAAAGATATTGACTAGGATTGCAAATTATCTAAATATATGTGATAGTTCACGCTCAAAGACTCGAAGGCATTCTGATACAAGATTATCATACTCTATCCATTCTTTACAGATTAAATCTCTAATAAATTGATTTAATTGGTTAGTATTCTATTTTTTTAAGATCCAAAATTTGATAAAGTCATCTGATGCCAGCCAAAAAGTCACACTTAACAGTCAAAAAAAAAACCCCGAAAAATAACTGACCTTCTATGTGCCAATCAAATCACTTATATTTCATGGCTTAATTTGCTGCCATTTTTAACGAACAAATTTTGTGTATTCTAAAACTCAACACTCAGTACCAATTAAATAAATTAGTATCTGTATCTCTGATTTGAACAGAATGTAACCTTTGGAACTCTAAATCCTTAAGAATTCATTTCTGAAGGGCTCATCCTCTCTAGAAATAAACTTGATAACTAAAAATAAAGTATTAATTGTTTAGGAAGATTATGCATAAGTCAATAAACTCTTAAATAACCTTGAGTAAGGTTACTGATGTGTGTTTATTATTGTGTTCCTAGAAGTCAATGTCTGTTATTTTCATGTTGTCTTTTTTTCTTATCCTCACTAAGTCTATGAGAGTAAGGTCCCTTATTATTTCAACCATAAAATTATTCAAGTCACAGAAATTACGCTAGTTGAGGAGTTATTATTCCCAGAAAGTCAGGCTTTAGGTATGAAGCCCATTTAGCAGCCTGCTGATTATGTGTATTAAATTCCATTTAAACAAATCCAGAATAATACAAAGCTTGTATTTGAAGAGCAATTGTGCAGCTGAATCAGGCTTCTTCTTTGAAAGTATTTGTGGTGCCTTTCTGCCAGTCAGATTTCATAAGTGATGGTTAGAAATCTAAGGGATATTTTACTGTATAGAATGCAGTTGGATTATTTTAATATGATTTATGAATATATTAATGTTGCTAAAAAGAAATTATAGATCCGTCATTGAAAAATTTTGCTGCCATCAGTCGTGGTATAAACACTGTTTTATGTGCACCACTCTTCTTATTATTAAAGGCATAGACAGCTAACAGTCAGATTTATATTTGAGGCTAATTCTTACAAATGGTTTGAATATTTATTCTATTAATATCTACAAAAAAATGTGGTCAAAACATGCAATGTACAAGAAAAACTGCAGGGAACTGGGGAACTAAACCAGCTCCAGGTTATCTGTCTTCTCCCACAGCCTCAGAACCATTTTAGAAGACCTGAACACTTTACAGAAGGAAATTCTGATTCTTGCCCTTATTGTCTCCACATCCCTTCTATCATAAAACATCCCTCAAGATGTATTCATATCGTTCAACTTTTGATGGATCCACCTCAGATAAGAGTATGGATTTGCCTGCTGGAATATACAGAAGGATGTCTGATTTTTCCCTCTTGCTCCTCTGCCAAAATCAAAGGATAAGAATCTTCTGGAATATCACAGAAGTATTTTCATTTGAATTAGTTGAAATGTCTGCCTGGGGCAGAAGGAAGATGGAAGGCAAGAAAATAAAAACTTTTTAGGCATTAAACAACAGTGCTGAAAAATAACTATATTCCTCATTAAAACTGACACCAGAACAATTTTCCTTTGATATATATAAAGTTTATGTGTTATTAGAAGCATTTATATCTTTATATTCTGACCTGCTATGAGATCCTTCATAGCTTTATGTTAATTTCTTTCCGTAATCAGAGTTACTAAAGCAAAGCATGGAATACACTGATTTATAAGCACAAATAACAGGCTATACTTCCAAACAACATTTTTCTTCTTGGGAAGCAGAGTACTGTCTTAAATGTATGTATAACAATACAATGCCAATCATACCACTGAAATTGCACCAAAAATTCTCTGAGAAATTCTCAACACTCTGCTAATCTTTGTGTGAATGAGACATGTGCCAATAAATTCTTTTCACTCCTACAAGCAGACTTGAAATATTTGTTGTGGTTTCTCAAAATTATGATACAATTTTATTTATAGTTCTGTTGAAAATTTGGTCTTATTTTTCTTTGTTTTACATTTATCTCCTTTTATTCAGTTACTCGTGCACTTTTCATGTAGCTGCTTACTTGAAAACATGCCATCTTACAACATTTTGGGAGATGCATTCCTACATCAACACGGTACAGGGTATATGATACAGAGAATCTTGAGCAATCCAAAGGGACGCTGCATGTGCACCCTCATCAGTAAAGAAAATGGCCAAAAAGATCCTGATATAGAGTTTGAGGAATATGTGCAGGGACAAGACTGATCTACAAAGACTGACCTCACTCCACTGAATTTTGAATCTGAGTAATGTCCAAAATTTAAGTACTTACTTTCATCTCAAGATTTTTCTAGTTTGGTTCCATCTTCCTTTTTTTAAATTTAGTCCTAAGAACTGAAGGCAACTTTTAGGTCATAACTTTGAGGAGAGAATTCTCACTCATTAGACTGTTTCTTGATGTGTCTGGTTTTGTTATAGGCCTGTAATCCGAGTGTCCCTGTTTCAGCACATCAGAATTAATTTCCCTGGTCCTCATTGTCTGCAATTGAATTTTTCAGGACTCAACAGCTATATAAATAAGAAAAATACTTCCTGGTGAAGTACTAAGATAATAACAGTTTGAGCTACCACATTTCAGATTTAATTTAAAATGAAAAAGCAACTTCCTTTCCCAGTAAGGAAAAAAATTAAATCAACTCCTATCTCTCAACAATCTTCACAATGGACATAATGGTTTTGCTGATATTTCATAAAAGGTAAATCTTCAGCAACAGAAGAGAAGTGATTTTCAAATTCAGAATATAAATATCCTCTATGACAGCAAGAATTCTGAACTAAATATTGTCTATAAATATAGAAAAAGATGGTGGTGAAGACTGGGAGGGGCTTTTCTATGAGACTGGTCTTAATGATATAGCAAGTTGTTAAATTAAGGATTCAGAGAATCCCTAAAATCCAAATTAATTTTCTCTTCTGATTTGGAGCAATAGTAAGGACCAGGACAGAACTGGTCAGAAAAGATTATATTACTTTCTTCTGCCTGAAACCAACAACCATCTTGCTCTAGCCTCTCTATGGCCTTGTTATCTGCTGCTGTATAGCCTTCCTAGAGGGCAGATTTAGATTTTATATAAGGAACCCTACTTTAGCAAGGTAAGATAACCTCCAGCAGTCCCTTACAAACTCAACCACTCTGTGATTCTGTACATCAGAATTTAACAAATACATTAAAATTATAAGCAAATGGATATCAAATTTAATTTGTCTATGCAGAGAAAACATAAGAATTATTATTAAAAAAGGAAAAAAAAACCAAACCAAAACAACAAAACCACAGGTTAGGGTGATGGGTTTTGTGTTTTAGGGGGTTTATTTAAGAAGTGAGAAAGGAGTTGAGAAGCAAAAGGAGCCATACCAAAAGACTACTACATGTAAGTGGTGAATTTGCCAACCCCATAGAAAGGACATTAAAAAATACAGTGAGAAAAACAAGACTACATAGGTAGATCCCAGAGTGGCAACAAAACAATTTACATTCTAATAAAAGCTGAGAAAGATGTTAAACAGAGGTTAACAAGGCTAGACAGTTTCAGCCAGCAGGGCAAGCTGTAACTGAGAAGGTCTCTGATTGCTGATTATTGCTGATTTCCAATAACTCTTGAAACACCAAGGAAATTCCAAAAGAATGAAAGCAACTGTGGAGTGCAAATATTGAAAAAGACGACCTGCACATTTACAAGCCTCTTCAACTAACACTGCTGCTAGACAAAATAATAGAACCTGATTAATAAAAATTTAAATGCTGTAAATGCAATTACTGAAAATCAACATAGTTTTTTAAAAAATAGATCTTGTCAAAGTATCCTGATCTTCTGAAGGATATTTTTTTTTCTGAGAGTACAAAATTGGATCACAAGAAATTTGCATATATATGCATTTATGTCTATTCCTGCATACATTGCAATAATATGTATTTTGAATTCTGAAGGCACTTGACTGGCAATTTACACTATTTTAATCAAGATTCAAAATTATTGCAAATGTGGCACTCTAAATATCTCAAAATGTAATCATAACAAAGGAAATGAGTGGTTTCTAGTGAGAACCAGTGGAAGTCTGATTTTCAGACCTTTGTTGTTTAACATCTTTATTGTTTGAACTGCAGAAAAATGCATAGTGTATGAAGCTGAAGATGACTAGAAGTCTACAGGTCAAAAGCGTGGGACGACTAAGTTGGCAGATAAAAGGAAACGTTAGGCATTTCAATGTGACCATGTTTGAAGTCATGAACCTAGAGTAAAGAGCATAGCTCCAGACCGGGACATTCAGTACCAGGAGGAGATGTGTCAAAATCCTGACAGGTATGTGACTCGGGAAAGGAAGACAAAAGAAACTGTACCCCTCCGATAAATGAGGCCGGGCATCTGATGACAATCAACATGGAGAAGTCTGATGTACTCAGCAACATTTTTTCCTCAAGTTTTCCTTGCCAACTGAATTTCCCACATCTCTCAAGCCCCCAGATATCAAAGCAGGGACTGGGGAATGCAGTCCCATTCACTGTAGGAGCAGCCCAGATTCAAAACCATCTGAGGAACCTGAACATAGACAAGTCCATGGAACTTGACAAGATGCATCCCAGTGTCCTGATGGAACTGGCAGATATAAGCTGCTCTCTATCACTTCAGAAAAGTCATGACAGTCAAGCAAAATCCCCAGTGTCTGGAAAAGGGGAAACATTGCACCCATTTATAAAATGTGTAAAAATGGATACCCTGAGAACTGCCAACCAGTCACCCTCACCCCTGTGCCTAGGAAGTTCATGAAACAGTTTCTCCTGGAAGCTATGCCAAAGAATATGAGCGACAAGGAGATATATTAGAGAAAGTACAGATGATGTCACAAAGGGCAAATCATACCTGACAAGCCTGGTGGCCTTCTACAAAGGAGCGACTGTATTAGTAGATGAGAGCTACTGATGTAACCTCATGGCCAATGACACAGTTCTACACAACACTCTTGTCTCTAAATTGGAGAAATATGAGTTTGNACTTGACAAGATGCATCCCAGTGTCCTGATGGAACTGGCAGATATAAGCTGCTCTCTATCACTTCAGAAAAGTCATGACAGTCAAGCAAAATCCCCAGTGTCTGGAAAAGGGGAAACATTGCACCCATTTATAAAATGTGTAAAAATGGATACCCTGAGAACTGCCAACCAGTCACCCTCACCCCTGTGCCTAGGAAGTTCATGAAACAGTTTCTCCTGGAAGCTATGCCAAAGAATATGAGCGACAAGGAGATATATTAGAGAAAGTACAGATGATGTCACAAAGGGCAAATCATACCTGACAAGCCTGGTGGCCTTCTACAAAGGAGCGACTGTATTAGTAGATGAGAGCTACTGATGTAACCTCATGGCCAATGACACAGTTCTACACAACACTCTTGTCTCTAAATTGGAGAAATATGAGTTTGACACATGAATTGTTAGATAGATAAGGATTGACTGGACAGCCATGCCCGTAGAGTCAATGGCTTAAAGTCCAAGTGGAAATCCAAATGGAGATGAATGTTGTCCCTCAGGGGTATTGGAACAAGTACAGTTAAATGTCTTTATTAATGACCTTAACCTATTAATGTGGAGTTGCGTGTACCCTTAGCAAGTTTGTGGAATGAAACCAAGATGAGTGGTGCTGTTGATATGACTGAGGGAAACGACACCATCCCTCAGTTTCCAGGCTTGAGGAGTGGTCCCATCTGAACCTCATGAAGTTCAACAAATCCAAGTGTAACATCCAGCACCTGGGTTGGGGCAACCCCCAGTAGCAATACAAACTGGCAGATGCAAGGATTGAGAGCAAAGAAGGGCTTGGGGATATTGGCAGATGAAAACTTATCTAAGAGCCAGCAGTGTGCATTTGCAGCACAGAAAGCCAGTAGGATTCTGGAATGCATAAAAAGCAGCATGGCCAGCAGGTCTGGAAGGTCACACTGCCTCTCTACTCTGCTGTTCTTACCTCATATGGAGCACTGAGTCCAGCTCCAGGATCCTCAGCAGAAAAAAGACATTAATATGTTGGAGTGGGTCAACATGAGGGCCATGGAAATGGTCAGAAGGCTTCTCCCTTTCATAACGAAAAGTTGAGAGGGTTGGTGTGATTTATCATGGGAAAAAAAGGCTCCAGGCAGACCTTATAGCAGCCTTTGCACACTTAAAGGGGCCTACAAGAAAGATAAAGAAATACTTTTTACCAGAGCAGGTACTGATAGTATGAGACGAACATTTTTAAACTAAAGACAGTAGATTTAGATTACACAAAAGGAAGGAATTCTGGAATAGACTGCCCAGAGAAGCTGCAAGTATCCCATCCCTGGAAGTGTTGGTCAAGTTGGACAGGGCACTGAGGCACCTGGTTTGGTGAAATGTGTCCCTGCCTGTGGAGTAGGGTTGGACTAGATGATCTTTTAAGGTCTCTTCCAACTCAAACCATTCCTTGGTTCATTGATTCTACAATGTGTAAAATAGAATAAAAGTAGTAATACAATCTACCATGTCACTGTAGCTGAGGTGGAGCCTTTTTGGCCTTATAAGTTATGAATTTACAGATTTGGGATCATAATTCACTCACAGAATTCCTCTGGCAAGGTTTTTTTCCATTTATATTAAACCTATGCACTGTTCTGACCTAAGGTCTAAAATTGCAATTTATGAATAATTATAAACCGAGGTAACAAAAGCATTCCTTATAATGATATTCTAATAATTGTGTTTTGAAAAAATGAATCCTAACTTCATTCATAAAATCTGATTATCTGATTTAACAGGCCAGGATTATGGCACTGCAATTATGCAGTGAAGGAATTTCAATTGAGTTATTACCTGTGTACCTAGCTTTCACAAACGGATGAATTAATCAGGAATCAATGAAGACAATCTCCCTTAGTTTCAGGCTCAGCAAATTACTCAATACGGTGACGAATCAATGAGAATCCAAGAGAAGTCAGTGGAGTCAGTTTATTGCTGGAGGAAAGGGTAGGGATAGGGCAGAGAGTAGGGAGTAAGATGATTAATAAAATCAGAAAGGAGACATGTGAGAAATGGCAAATAAATTAGGAGCAGAAGCAAATGGGTGTGTGATCTGGTAGTGTATATTTTTTGGAAAAAGCTTGGAGCAGTAATGGATACCTTCTCTTATCTAGAGGGAATTCTGCTATCATTCCTAACAGCTTTGCTGTACCAGGGAAGAAGCAGGTAGGACATTCATCATATAACTGACAGTATGCCCACTAGCATAACTTTTTGGATGTAAAACCAAAGGAAAGAACATTAGCGAGTACAGCTTGCTGAAGCTTGGGAGCATGTAGCCAGCAGAGCCTGCCCTGTACAGGATATGCTTCTGACTCTGTTTCTTATAGAAGCTCCCTCTTTTCCTAATGCAATGCTAATGCTGTGGACAGGGCAAGCTACTCCCTGACTCCATTCCTCAGCAGAAAAAAAAACCAGGTCACTGTTATTGTGTGGGAAACAAACTCAACCTCTATTCAGCGCATCTCTCTCCTTTTTTCCCGTAGCCCAGAACAATGGTGGGATGCCACTAGTTTTGATCACTGATTGTGTTTTTAAATTAACTCATTATCCTTATTTTTCTTTTTTCCTCTTTTGGTGTGGGTTTTTTTTGTTTTTTGTTTTTTTTTTTAGATATTTGGATTTTTGTCTGTATTCAGGGAAAAAAATATGTACAAGCCATTCCTATGTTTCACTGACAATCTGGGCAGAGTCTAAAGATCTTAGGAAGGAGCAAACACAATCATCTGTGTTTTAAACCTGTGTTAACAGGGTGTAAATTTAAGTTTTTTGTTTTCCTGTCTCATGGTTTGCTATTCTAGGGTTTTGGGGTTTTTTTTGCTTTTCCCCAGCCACAGTATTCCTTCTATTCCCATAAACTGAGTAAAAGCACATCCCAATTTAAATGCATTTCAAAGTGTGTTCCAAGAACTTTACACCAATGATACTTAAAACCAGTATGTAAAACATGAAAACCTAAAATGTATTGAGGTTGCCTTTCCTGCTGTGTTTTATCCATTGCATTAGGCCCATATTCTTTCAAGTTTCCATTTGTTACGTTAATAATTCTTTCTTTTCTTCTCTGGCAAACCTTCCATCACAGACTTTCTGCTGCCCCTTATGGAAATGGACCCTTGCAGTCTCCTCAGCTCATCTGCTGATCTTCTGTCTTACCTCCCTATAAATTCCAGGTTTTCATTGGGTTCATATTAAATACCAGTTTACGTATACAAGATGTTTAAGCAATCAATAAGAGACATTTTTATCAATATTTAGGTGATTTAAGAAACCCAGACAGTGGCACCCCTCTAGATTTAAAGGAAAAAAAAAAAAAAAAAGGCTTGTTTTTTTCAGTCAAATTATTCCTACACTGTAGAAACAGAAAGTAGAAATTTAGCATGTATATTGCTGACTTCCCTGGGAAAAGGTTACAAAATACTAAATGATATAGCAGTTTTACAAAATCAAACAGAATGTTTATGTTATATTTAGACAGTCATTAAATTTCTACAAGAAAAAATTACTTTCCCTTTAAGCTGGGACTTGAATATTCTAGATACGAATAATAAATGTTCATTCTAAAACATCACATTTGTTTGTGGGGTGGAAAATCCTTTGGCTAGAACAGTTCAAATGTGTTCTGGCTTCCAGAAAGTATTTTTAGCTGCTTATTTTATTTACACATTGAAAGTTGTAAACCAACTTGAGCTTTTACCAATACAAACGCAAAACTGGCAACAAAGTTCCTAGCTATGCTGAGTCGATTTTAGTCACTGATTTATTTAAAACGTATTTTTGGAGTGCATGCACAGCTTAAAATATTTGATAAATATTTCAAATGGCGATAAATATTAACATCAAATAACGAACCATAAGTGTAAATAAGCTTGCCAGTCCCTCAATGGACTTAGCATGACCGCTTGGTTAAGTTAAATGTCTGAAAGAACCATCTCTCCACCAGGAGATTGTAAAGTCAAAAAATCTCTAGACTTTTTTAGGCAGAGGAAAGAGGTAAATGTGAATGTCAATATCCTTCTCTGCTCTGAATTATCTGCTGTTCAGCCTTAAAGACCCAATCAGAAAAGGCTGGCTACTACTACAGTGAATGAATACTGAGACAATTTCTGAGGTAGGAAAGGTCTCAGCTTTGTAAAGCTGTTTTAAAATTGCAGAGCTATCAAAACCAAGTGATCAAGTTCTTTTTCAGTGTTAAGCATAGGACTTGGGAATTTTTTTGTTATATCTATGATGTCTTCAAAGTTGGAACTGCAAGTGGCTCATAAGAATTGATTACTGAATATTGCAATTTTCTACATCACCAAATTTAGAGATTTAACACGTTCTGCAATTAGCTGGTGGTCTCCGATTATCTACCTGTGCAATGCCAATGAAGTAGCTGGGTAAATGAAGTGCAATACAGATAAAATCAATGTTAGTTCAAAGGCTGAAGTCTGACGAATCTTTTTAATCATATCTAGTATCTCATACCAATGGACTGAATCATGAACTCACTGACAAAAAACATAACCACACAGTTCCTAAAATCTGTAGCATAACTTCCATTTCCTTCATTGAGAGAAGGCTCAAGCTAACAGACTGCTCTCTTTACCCCACAGGTCTTCCTGATCTTTTAAAGAAGGATCTCATCTCTATGTGGATTTTGGAAATAATGCTATAATTTTAAATTATTTAAAATTTTTAAGACTAACAAATTTGCAAAGTCACTCATCATTTCATCTGATGAAGAAGACTCATGTTGCTTGTCTAACATTTCCTAATTGAAGTGACTGGAACACGTGTTGCCTTTTTCTTGACCTGGAAATGAAACTCGAGATAATTTTAGTAGGAGGTAATACAAAAGTGGATCTTTATTTGAAGGCCTTCAGGGGCAGTAATAGAAAGATGTCCACAAAAGCCCTCCCTGTCCCCCCACCCTCCCCAGGGGTGACTACATTTTTATAGGTTTTAGGAAATTAGCATAATTGATAAAAAGCATCAATTAGGAGGACAAGTGGAGATGCAATTCTCCCTCAGGTCAAGCCCCCTTCTCTGGAGCACCTCCTCGGCACTAGCTGGACTTTGTCCATGAAATGTATCTCGAAGAGTTGTTCTCAGCCTTGGTTCCCAGGAAGAACCAAGACAGCATTGGGACTTTGTACTTCCTGGGGTCTGGAGCTCTGGAATTTCTTTTGTCTTTCTGCCTAGGGAAAGGCCATGGAAAAATATTGGGAAAACTAGCTACTAATACAATAGGCTACAGAGCTACAAATATATGTGCGAAGAATATAGAGAATATATAAAAGAAAAAAAGGCAAAATGAAAATGGCATCACACATTTGCAAGTCCATGTGCTTTTGTGAGATAAGCATGACAGCTATTCAGGACATAGACATATGCAGGGGAACACCTCAAAATTTACCAGTTATCTTATTTTGACCTATGAGTCAGATTACTCAGAGTGAGATCAGCTTTTAAAAATCTAGAAAAATAAAATGCGGAAACTCCCCTGTGGTTTGTGCATAGTTTGTTACTGTCCTAAACATTAAAAGTATTACAGTCTTAAAAACTCTTAGATATTGTGATAAATACTAAACAGTAAACATGAAATCTGACAATTTTAAAGACTTAGAGATCAAAGTTAAAAGTCCTGAATAACTTCTATAGGAAAATCTACTGTCTGTCACAGATCCATTGCAATGTGAGTTGTTCAAGAAGAGGTACAGCCTGATGTCTAATGTATTATATAGAAATAATTTCCTATCACAACTGCAGAAACTGAAATAGTCTTTCCTGTGTTAAAAGTACCTGAGTAAAAAAATAAAAAAACAAAGAAAGAAAATAAAAGCATATTCCTTATTTCCTTGCAAAAGAAACAGGCAATGTTCAGAAACAAGTTTTCAATTCATAGTCTTTAACTTCACCCTGAAACTTTCTTTCAGGCTGGACTACTTACTAAAGAACTTTTTATGCCTTATTTTATATTATTGCACCAGAATTTAAAAAAAAAAATAAATACACAAGCAAAGCAAAAACAGCCCAAGAAAAAGCCAATTTTTGAAACAGTAGTTCAATGACATTTACAATTGATTCAATGCCCACTGACATCAAACTTTGAATCAGACTTGCTGTATGTAGATGAACATCTGCAATCAGGTTTTGTGCAATGTTGCATACACAACAGTTAAAGACTCTGAAACTTTGGATTTTCAGCACTGTCACAGGCTCTAGCTGTTGTCACAGATTTTGAAATCACAGCAGACTATCTGATACTATTTCATTCATTCACATATAAGTCAACATATTGCTCAAGAAAAAAGCCAATTTATTTAAAGAGTCATGATGAGTAACTCAATGCAAAGTTGTTAAATAATAACAGTAACTCAGTAACTCAGTGCAATGTTGTTAAATCTGTCACTTGTCTGTTGAATGTGAATTTTATTATATAGTGATGAATAGCATCTAAATAATAATACAATTATACAATGATGGATGTAAATTTTGTTCTAATTTATAGCTGAAGTGTTCCAAAAGAATAAAAGAGAAAGCACATCTCTAATGTTATGAAATTCCATGGGCTTAAAAGAAACCTAGGCCCCCAAATTAAAAGTTTAGTATATTTTTAAGTGCTTTGACCTCAAAGGTAAGAAAAAAGATTAAATGTTAAATGTACATGAAAATGGTTTTGTATACTTGAAACTAAATTTTGTGGGACCTCTGGGTTAACCTCAAGACAACAGGACCTAAACTAAGAAATGTTAATCTGTTATAACATTTAAAAAAAAAAAAAAGTAATTGATCAGATTTCTAAAAATATCATTATGTCTGAGACATTATCTGGAAGAGAACTATTCCCCTAGTGTGAATCTAATAGAATATATGACACCTCATACAACCAACATTCAAGCACCATGATCTGGAAGGTAATTCCACAGAGTCCAGAACTCTTAAAAAGGACTTGTACCATGTCTTGTTCTTTCAAAAGGGACATTACTCCCTTTCAGTACTTTTCCCAGGAAAACCTAGGTGCCATGCAGTGAAAGGTAAAAGATGCATATTTTTTCTTTTACATATTATAATGTTTTACTACACGTGTCCCCCATTTGATTTCTGCACCAAGTCTTGTAAAATGGGTTCAAACTTCAACTTGAGCAGTGGTATGGGACCTACTAAAAAAGTATGACAACTATCAGAACTAGAAGTTTTAACAGTTCTGTACTGATCAGGTTTGCATTGCATAAAAACAGACATAATGAAAAAAACCAAAAAACCCTAGCTGTGAATGATAATTACTTTTAAAGTGAATTCCTTTCACAGAGAAGTAGATGATCCCATAATTAACACCTTTAACATTCTTATTAAGTAACAAGGTTGCTGCTTTGTGTGTTTGGGTTTTTTATAGGAATACAAATGAAAGTTAGTCTACCCATATTCATATTCTTATCATTTCATCATAGCCACATAAAAGACTATAAAGCACTAAATTTGTATTTTCCGTGTTACTTTTTATCTTGTGATGACCTCTCCTGGTTGAGCTGTTCATTAGCCTTGATTCCAGAAGGGTGTTTTCATCCCTCCATGCTTTTTAAAAAAAAAAAAAATTGCAGGAATATGCAGAATTTATTGCCAGGATATGAAAACATGACCATGAATAGAATTGACAGTAAGATCTGAGCATTAATGTGTGTGATGTTGTATCACAGTGTATGTTTATTATACCACAGGATGGGCTTTCAACACCCACTTCATCTTGAGATAAAACTGAATGAGATTAAAAGCTTTCAACACCATCACTTCTGAATCAGTATTGCTGTGAGATTCTATTTTAATGACAGAGATAGATTTACTGCCTTTGCAAAGTAAACAAACATTTAAGATGCAGTATATTCACATAAGCAATGTCCAATTTTATTCTTTCTGAAAACTGTGTATTTTTCTATGCCAGCACAAGCAGACTGTAAGATAATACTGAATAGCAAACTCATATATAGGGATTTGTAATTCACTGTGCACCAAAAGTCTTGCATCCTTCCTGAAAAACACTGTAAAGAATAAATTTTATGTCATTAATTACTTCAAAGCCAAAACTTGAGTAACAATGGAAGAGAAAATGAAATAGTGGTTGGAAATAGGTTTTACATCAAAGTTGCATTTCATAGAGGTTTTAATTCTTTCAGAAGTATTCCCAATATGATGTTCAAAATCGACAGAGGGAGGGAAAAAAAAAAAGGGAAAAAAAAAGAAAGATAAAAAACTAAGTACATCATCTTGTCATCAGGCAACAAAATTCTACAATCCTATTCACAATCAGTTGCATACGAAGTTACAAACAACCCTGGACAATAGAGCGCAGTGACAAAATACAGTACAGTGACCAATTTGTATAGCAAAGCATGCAACAGACTAACCAGCAAAGTGGTGCACCAAAACACTGTGACACAGCACTTGAGTTCCCACTGTGGCACCACTTCTCACGCATCCGTAAGCCTTTACAAGAATTTTCAGCATGTACTGCAATGTGAACAACCCTTTTGTAAATTTAAGGCTGACATGTACTTCTAGCTATATTTATGTTTCCAATAATCAACTCTAGCTCCATTTCACTTTCAGAAGTGAGCTAAATGAAATGAAATGCCATTCACTACATAAGGAGTATAATGTATAAGCTCTTGGAAGGTGAATTAATATAAAGAAATCTTTGAATAGGTAATTAGCAAGATGGGAATATATATGAGTAAACTGTAATTAAGATTATATATATATCTTTTATTCCTGGAATTTCTGGTTATAGTGATGTTGCTACAACCATTAACTTCTCAACAAACTTCTTTCAAAAGTTAAAGATTTGTTTGTTGGGAAATCAGATAACCCACTGTAGGTAATTTTCAAGTTAAACTACAGCCATTAGTTGCTGAGTGACAAAAACAAACAAAAAAATCTCCAAAACTCTGTTAGAGAAAAGCAGGGACTTTGTTTTCAAAGAACAGATTTCTGACAACCTAAATCATGAATCCTCGCCCCCACACATTCCTGTTATGCAGAGCCTGAGAGATGACCATGAAGAAATATTATTCCTAGGAAAATTATATAGCTGGTCAAAACTAAGAAGTAAACCTCAGGATCAATACCTCTTAATCCAAAGGCAGGAGAACAACTGAACGTCCTACAGCCTCTGAGACCTAGATAACAATGCAGACACTGCTGTGCATATTTGTTGACACACAAACAAATACACAAGTGCAAATAAATCCTGGAATAACACTTTTTTTTTTTCAATAGGGATCAGATGATAAAAGATAGAAACCCACTGAGAAAGCATAGCAGTGCCCCTATTCCCTAATCATTGCATTGTTCATTCCTGCCCCCAAGGAAACAATTAAATAAATAAATAAATAGAGTGATCTACATAGATCTCTATGCAGTATATGCATTACATTCTATGGCAATTCCTTGCTTGGTCAGTAGGATCAACCCCCATTCACACGTACGCAATCCCAGCACATCTATCCATAGCATTTCAGGACACTTCCTTCCTCTATAAACAGCCAATTAAGCCAGCAGTATGATGATGATTCTATAAAAATACACTGTTTCATTTCAGTACGCATTTCAAAAACACTTGTCAATTGGCAAATGTTTTACATGGTCTGAAGAGAAACAACTAAATTCTTAATACTGACATCTACTTGCAAAATGTTTTGCTCAAAACTACATCTCAATGCAATGTTAAAGATTTCATCTAATATCCACTGAAATCAATGAATATGCTGTCATTTTTATACGGATAGCAGAATCAGATTCTGTACAGGTGCTCTACACTACTCTGGTCTGAAGTTCATCATTTCAGCAGATGCTTGATCATTTCTCTACTATTTCTGCCTCGCTAGGACGGCAATTGATGGTCTCCTCTAAAATACTTTTGCTCATTCTATTATGGGCAGCAAAACTTCACTCTCAAGAAAAGCTGTCCTAGCTCAGTTCCCTCTCATTAACTCACAATCCTTCCTCCCTCTTCAAATGAGACAGAATTTTCTCTTGCTGCTCCTCGATAAAACACTAGTTTATGGAAACTGCTTACATCTCCTCTTTTCCCTCACAAAACTGTCGAAGTGAAGTACTTCCAAATGCAAATTGCATCCCTCCTGAGGAAGGTGGGAAAAACCAAAACAAACCAAACCGACCAGCCAAACAAAAACTATCCCCAAACTTTGAACAGTTTCTGATTCCTTTCCCCCTCTGACTCCATTGCAGAACCAAGATTATATCACAGAGCAGGTCTCTTTCAACTTTCCACACAGGCTACCACTGAAATCACCAAGTAAGATCTGATGGGGAGAACTGCAAACAGTATCAGACCTCAGTGCACACATACGAATACAAAGAAAAATAAAACACAATCAAACACAATGTTAATCAGCAAAGAAAAAATAATCAACCTCACAGAGTTGTGGGAATTTCCCTCTGTCTTATTGCAGAGCTGAAATTGTGCATGGTACTTACGAGATGCAGGCAGAGCAGTCCTGGCTCTGCAGCTAATGCTGATGAAAATCCAGAGGAAGAGAGCTGCCCTGCAGCCAGCTCGGGTAACCACAACCATCCTTCACTTCCTGGCTCCCTGTACTCCAAATGCCAGCCGCAGAAGACCTGCTTTTCTTCACTTTGGCCCCCTTCGCTCCCTCTGCTTCTTTTCTTCGGAGGAGGTGTAGAGGAGGTAAAGAGGGCAGGGCTTTACCTTGGGGTAGAAGCCAAACCCCCTCTTCGTCTGCTGTCTTTGGGTTTGCAGCAGCAGGATAAGTCCCGGTACTTTTCTTTCCCTTATTTCTGTGTTTGTGCGTGTGTGTTTCTGCGCCTCCTTCTCAGAGGAAGGGGAGAAAAAAAAAAAAGAAAAAAAGCCAGGAAGTATCAAATAACAAGGATTGTAGAGTAGAAAAATAAATAATAAAAAAAAAAATTATGAAAAGCAATCCCCCAAAAGACGTGGGAGGAGGGAGGGAAGAGGGAGATGGAGATGAAGGGAAGGAAGAAAGGCGAAAAAGCAGTTGATGCTGGTAATGCTGCTGTTGATGCTACCACTGCAGCTGAGCCCTTCTTCCTGTACAGAGGAGCGCTGCTGAGAGAAGCTTGCAATAACCTCCCAGCTCAGATATATATATACACAGTGTACACGCACACACAGCCGGGCAGCCAAACACACACTCACACAGAAGAAGGGAGAGGGGAGGGAGGGAGAGAGAGACACTCCCGCAGCACAGAAACAGTCTCAGAGCCTCTCTCTTCATGTATTCATCATCTTCCAGCAGGAGGAAACGCTGCCACCAGCAGCAGCAACCTTCCCCCTCAAAAAATAAAAGAAGAAAAAAAAAAAAAAAAGAGAAAGAGGCAGGAGATGGGAAAATCGTCTCCCCTGCGCTCCCCTCCCCTTCCCTTCGCCTCCTCCAGCTCCTCCTTCTTCCTCTGCGCCCCTCGGGCCTCCAGGACCCCGATCGTCTTCCCTTGCCTGGCTCAGATGCAGAGCCGGGGGTCGGCGGCGGGGATCGGGGCCGGGGCTG